>NW_024121133.1:8506190-8876190 GCF_016745375.1 Pimephales promelas
ATCTATGGGCTGCCATAGACGCCCAGTCCGAAGAAGAATAATAATAATATAGGCTGCTAAGCAGCCATTACCGGGGCAGCGCTAAGAAAGCGGCAACATATGCCAAAAATGGCAAGGAGTGGCAGACCAACTGCAGCAAGGAGCAATTAAGGGCATTTTGAGAGAACTTTGGGCAAATGGCTAAGAAAAATCACATAAAACATTAACTTATAAGATGATTTAATGGGTTATCACTTTCGAACAATAGGTGGCGCAGTTACGAAATAGATGTGATGTGGTCAGAGTGAGGGAGGGTGACATGACATGCAAAGTTTGGGTGTCAAAATGTGAAGGCATTGCAGAGATAAGCCTAAATAGTAAATTTTGGCAGCATGCCTAAATTTTGATGCTGTGGTATACGAAAACGGTTTTGTCTATCATCATGCAATTCATAACTTTTAGTCGGCACGGTCTGGAGATGATACGATTCAATTTTCGTGAAAATCGGACAAACGGTCTAGGAGGAGTTCGAAAAAGAAGGTTTTTCAAAGAAATAAAGATGGCGGACAGAAGTTTGGCTGATTATGGCAAAACCTGATATCTATGTTTTCGGCATAACCGAAGGAATCTATTAAGATCAGTTTCATTGCAATAGGCAAATTTATTCAAAAGTTATTAGCGTTCTCAGAAATTAATTATAACTTTTGACCAACAGGTGGCGCTGTCTCAAAATCTTTTGAGTACCTTCAGGGCATGCTGCTTATGGCACACACTGAGTTTTGTAATATTACACCAATGCATTTGTTTAGTATAGCATTTTATTTTCACAAAACTCTATTGAAGTCAATGGAATTTCACGTTTTGTTCTATTATAGCGCCACCAAGAGGCTCAGTCCCACAATTTTTTTTATGTGTCCTCAGAGTGACCCCATACATATGTGTGTCAATTTTGGTGCAAATATCTCAATTCACTTCGAGTTATAAACATTTATACATTTATAAAAAAAAAAAAAAATGACTGACACATGACTTTGTTTGAATTTTACTACCCCTTACTATCAATATTTTCGCATTTGGGCATTAGCGTATAGTTAACAAGCTATGATTTCGTGTTTCTGGCGGTGGTTTCGTCTCGATCGGAACAGCGGTTTTGAAGATATCGCCAAGTGTTTTTTTCGCGCTAAATCGCTACGCTACACCAACCGTAACACGAAACCCAGCATGTTTAGTATCGTTGGACTCGGCAACGATTCAGGAACTCAAAAAGATGACTCCCGTGAAAATAAGTGTACCACACCCAAAGTTATAAGCGTTTGAAAAAAAAAATTCACCACTAGGTGGCGCTGTTTCGAAACTTCTCAGGCTCCTTCAGGGCATCGTACTGATGACCCATACCGAGTTTCGTAACAATTCGTTCATGCGTTCGTTCAAAAATACAGCATTTTAGCACATAATTCAAAATGGCCGACAGCCAAAATGGCCGATCTGGGAAAATTGGATATAGTCGACTCGGCATGACGCCCTGAATCTAACGAGACCAAGTTTATGATTTTTGGACAAACCGTTCAGAAGTTACGAGCAAAAATAGCCATTTTTCATATCTCCGGACCACTAGGTGGCGCTGCGCCGAAACGCAGCATGTAGCCTCAGGTCATGCTTGTGATAACACGTACAAGTTTGGTCTGAAAACGATTAAGCGTTGCGGAGATACAGCCTCACGTCTGTTTTCGCAAGCGCTACGTAAAATTTGTTTTGCGCGTTTATCGAAAACGGTTATTCGAATCATCTTGAATTCCATAACTTTTTGTCAGCACTGCCTGGAGATGATCCGGTGCGATTTTGGTGAAAATCGGACAAACCGTCTAGGACGAGTTCGCAAAAGTAGGGTTTTTTGGAAAATTCAAAATGGCGGCCGTTTTTTTTATGACGGAAAATGACGTCATAGGGTGCGATCGAATCGGCATGAGCTCAGGAACAAGAGGAAAAAAGAATTTTGTTGATAGGCCTTACGGTTCAAAAGTTATTAGCATAATAAAAGTGAAACTTTGGACAGTTGGTGGCGCTAGAGGGAATGAGTTAGAGACACCAAAATTGGTGTATTTAAAGTTGGGACTGTCCTCTATCAGAATGTCAAACCAAAACAACTTTCCCGCAAACCGGTCTATGGGCTGCCATAGACGCCCAGTCGGAAGAAGAATAATATAATAATAATAATAAGAACCGCACAGATACAATAGGTGCCTCCGCACCTTCGGTGCTTGCCCCTAATAATAGCTGCAAGCAGCCATTACCGGGCCAAGCGCAAGAAGCGGCAACATATGCCAAAATGGCAAGGAGTGGCAGACCAACTGCAGCAAGGAGCAATTAAGGGCATTTTGAGAGAACTTTGGGCAAATGGCTAAGAAAATCACATAAACATTAACTTATAAGATGATTTAATGGGTTATCACTTTCGAACAATAGGTGGCGCAGTTACGAAATAGATGTGATGTGGTCAGAGTGAGGTGACAATGACACATGCAAAGTTTGGTGTCAAAATGTGAAGGCATTGCAGAGATAAAGCCTAAATAGTAATTTTGGCAGCATGCCTAAACTTTGATGCTGTGGTATACGAAAACGGTTTTGTCTATCATCGTGCAATTCATAACTTTTAGTCGGCACGGTCTGGAGATGATACGATTCAATTTTCGTGAAAATCGGACAAACGGTCTAGGAGGAGTTCGAAAAAGAAGGTTTTTCAAAGAAATAAAGATGGCGGACAGGAAGTTTGTCTGATTATGCAAAACCTGATATCTATGTTTTCGGCATAACCCAAGGAATCTATTAAGATCAGTTTCATTGCAATAGGCAAATTTATTCAAAAGTTATTAGCGTTCTCAGAAATTAATTATAACTTTTGACCAACAGGTGGCGCTGTCTCAAAATCTTTTGAGTACCTTCAGGGCATGCTGCTTATGGCACACACTGAGTTTTGTAATATTACACCAATGCATTTGTTTAGTATAGCATTTTATTTCACAAAACTCTATTGAAGTCAATGGGAATTTCACGTTTTGTTCTATTATAGCGCCACCAAGAGGCTCAGTCCCACAATTTTTTTTATGTGTCCTCAGAGTGACCCATACATATGTGTGTCAATTTTGGTGAAATATCTCAATTCGCTTCCGAGTTATAAACATTTATATGAAAAAACACGTAAAAAATGACTGACACATGACTTTGTTTGAATTTTACTACCCCTTACTATCAATATTTTCGCATTTGGGCATTAGCGTATAGTTAACAAGCTATGATTCCGTGTTTCTGGCGGTGGTTTCGTCTCGATCGGAACAGCGGTTTTGAAGATATCGCCAAGTGTTTTTTTTCGCGCTAAATCGCTACGCTACGCCATCCGTGAGACGAAACCCGACATATTTGGTATCGTTGGACTCGGCAACGATTCAGGACCTCAAAAATATAACTCCCGTGAAAATAAGTGTACCACACCCAAAGTCATAAGCGTTTGAAAAAAAAAATTAACCACTAGGTGGCACTGTTTCGAAACTTCTCAGGCTTCTTCAGGGCATCGTACTGATGACCCATACCGAGTTTCGTAACAATTCGTTCATGCGTTCAAAAAATAAAGCATTTTAGCACATAATTCAAAATGGCCGACAGCCAAAATGGCCGATCTGGGAAAATTGGATATCAGTCGACTCGGCATGATGCCCTGAATCTAACGAGATGAAGTTTATGATTTTTGGACAAACCGTTCAGAAGTTACGAGCAAAAATAGCCATTTTTCATATCTCCGGACCCCTAGGTGGCGCTGCACCGAAACGCAGCACGTTGCCTCAGGTCATGCTTGTGATGACACGTACCAAGTTTGGTGTGAAAACGAGTAAGCGTTGCGGAGATACAGCCTCACGTCTGTTTTCGCAAGCGCTACGTAAATTTTGTTTGTGCGTTTATCGAAAACGGTTATTCGAATCATCTTGAATTCCATAACTTTTTGTCAGCACTGCCTGGAGATGATCCGGTGCGATTTTGGTGAAAATCGGACAAACCGTCTAGGACGAGTTCGCAAAAGTAGGTTTTTTGGAAAATTCAAAATGGCGGCCGTTTTTTTATGACGGAAAATGACGTCATAGGGTGCGATCGAATCGGCATGAGCTCAGGAACAAGAGGAAAAAAGAATTTTGTTGATAGGCCTTACGGTTCAAAAGTTATTAGCATAATAAAAGTGAAACTTTGGACAGTTGGTGGCGCTAGAGGGAATGAGTTAGAGACACCAAAATTGGTGTATTTAAAGTTGGGACTGTCCTCTATCAGAATGTCAAACCAAAACAACTTTCCCGCAAACCGGTCTATGGGCTGCCATAGACGCCCAGTCGGAAGAAGAATAATAATAATAATAATAATAATAAGAACCGGAACAGATACAATAGGTGCCTCCGCACCTTCGGTGCTTGGCCCCTAATAATAATAATAATAAGAACCGGCACAGATACAATAGGTGCCTCCGCACCTTCGGTGCTTGGCCCCTAATAATAATAATAAATATAGCTGCAAGCAGCCATTACCGGGGCCAAGCGCAAAAAGCGGCAACATATGCCAAAATGGCAAGGAGTGGCAGACCAACTGCAGCAAGGAGCAATTAAGGGCATTTTGAGAGAACTTTGGGCAAATGGCTAAGAAAATCACATAAACATGAACTTATAAGACGATTTAATGGATTATCACTTTCGAACAATAGGTGGCGCAGTTACGAAATAGATGTGTGGTCAGAGTGAGGTGACAATGACACATGCAAAGTTTGGTGTCAAAATGTGAAGGCATTGCAGAGATAAAGCCTAAATAGTCATTTTGGCAGCATGCCTCAAATTTGATGCTGTGGTATACGAAAACGGTTTTGTCTATCGTCACGCAATCCATAAATTTTATTCGGCACCGTCTGGAGATGATACGATTCAATTTTCGTGAAAATCGGACAAACGGTCTAGGAGGAGTTCGAAAAAGAATGTTTTAAAAAAAATAAAGATGGCGGACAGGAAGTTTGGCTGATTATGCAAAACCTGATATCTATGTTTTCGGCATAACCCAAGGAATCTATTAAGATCAGTTTCATTGCAATAGGCAAATTTATTCAAAAGTTATTAGCGTTCTCAGAAATTAATTATAACTTTTGACCAACAGGTGGCGCTGTCTCAAAATCTTTTGAGTACCTTCAGGGCATGCTGCTTATGGCACACACTGAGTTTCGTAATGTTAGACCAAAGCATTTGTTTAGTATAGCATTTTATTTCACAAAACTCTATTGAAGTCAATGGGAATTTCACGTTTTGTTCTATTATAGCGCCACCAAGAGGCTCAGTCCCACAATTTTTTTTATGTGTCCTCAGAGTGACCCCATACATATGTGTGTCAATTTTGGTGCAAATATCTCAATTTACTTCCGAGTTATAAACATTTATATGAAAAAACACGTAAAAAATGACTGACACATGACTTTGTTTGAATTTTACTACCCCTTACTATCAATATTTACGCATTTGGGCATTAGTGTATAGTTAACAAGCTATGATTCCGTGTTTCTGGCGGTGGTTTCGTCTCGATCGGAACAGCGGTTTTGAAGATATCACCAAGTGTTTTTTTCGCGCTACATCGCTACGCTACGCCATCCGTGTGACGAAACCCGACATATTTGGTATCGTTGGACTCGGCAACGATTCAGGACCTCAAAAATATGACTCCCGTGAAAATAAGTGTACCACACCCAAAGTTATAAGCGTTTGAATAAAACAATTCACCACTAGGTGGCGCTGTTTCGAAACTTCTCAGGCTCCTTCAGGGCATCGTACTGATGACCCATAACGAGTTTCGTAACAATTCGTTCATGCGTTCAAAAAATACAGCATTTTAGCACATAATTCAAAATGGCCGACAGCCAAAATGGCCGATCTGGGAAAATTTGATATCGGTCGACTCGGCATCACGCCCTGAATCTAACGAGACCAAGTTTTTGATTTTTGGAGAAACCGTTCAGAAGTTACGAGCAAAAATAGCCATTTTTCATATCTCCGGACCACTAGGTGGCGCTGCGCCGAAACGCAGCACGTAGCCTCAGGTCATGCTTGTGATAACACGTACCAAGTTTGGTGTGAAAACGAGTAAGTGTTGCGGAGATACAACCTCACGTCTGTTTTCGCAAGCGCTACGTAAATTTTGTTTACGCGTTTATCGAAAACGGTTATTCGAATCATCTTGAATTCCATAACTTTTTGTCAGCACTGCCTGGAGATGATCCGGTGCGATTTTGGTGAAAATCGGACAAACCGTCTAGGACGAGTTCGCAAAAGTAGGTTTTTTGGAAAATTCAAAATGGCGGCCGTTTTTTTATGACGGAAAATGACGTCATAGGGTGCGATCGAATCGGCATGAGCTCAGGAACAAGAGGAAAAAAGAATTTTGTTGATAGGCCTTACGGTTCAAAAGTTATTAGCATAATAAAAGTGAAATTTTGGACAGTTGGTGGCGCTAGAGGGAATGAGTTAGAGACACCAAAATTGGTGTATTTAAAGTTGGGACTGTCCTCTATCAGAATGTCAAACCAAAACAACTTTCCCGCAAACCGGTCTATGGGCTGCCATAGACGCCCAGTCGGAAGAAGAATAATAATAATAATAATAATAATAAGAACCGGCACAGATACAATAGGTGCCTCCGCACCTTCGGTGCTTGGCCCCTAATAAGAACCGGCACAGATACAATAGGTGCCTCCGCACCTTCGGTGCTTGGCCCCTAATAATAATAATAATAAGAACCGGAACAGATACAATAGGTGCCTCCGCACCTTCGGTGCTTGGCCCCTAATAATAATAATAAGAACCGGCACAGATACAATAGGTGCCTCCGCACCTTCGGTGCTTGGCCCCTAATCATGTTACCACTGATTACCACCATAATGTTTAAATAAAATGTATTGCTGTTATTATTTTGAGAAGTATGCCTACAATAGTAATATATTTCTGTCATAATTTCTCCTAGTAAAACCAAACTTTTATTTTGACGGGTTGTAGTGAAGACCAAAAGTGTAAAAAACTGTATTTGACAATGGTTTTTCTCAAATAAAATTATGAAAATCTCATTAGGCCTTCTCTCAGAGCAGCTCTGGAAATGTTCATGTATTGATATCCTCAAATTGTTTGTGAGATGCTGAAAACACCATGAATATCATGCATACTGTACTTTAGTAACGTTATGTAATAGTAGACAAAGCGGTGCATCTCAGCAGAACAAATAGGATTATACATTTAAATGCAGTGTATTTGTGCTTAAATATTCACAGACCATAATATATATATATATATATATATATATATATATATATATATATTTACACCAAACAATTTCTGACTAACCACCTTGAGTTTTAAATATTTTTTTCCATTTTCTAAAGTTTTATTGTCTTGTGCTGTATCAGTGTTGGCCTCCAGGTGGAGCTGTACCACAGGTCACTTCACCCATACTTCCAAGCCTTAAATTTTTGACCTGACAACTACATATATTTACATATCTTTTGCACATGTAAAGGTTATGAGGTGAGCACTGCAAGTTGTTAGATACCGTATACTGCTACAAAATAACCTGTTTTTGAAATGCACATCTTGCTGTATCTGTATGGGGGGGGGGGGGTCAAAGCATAAAGTCATTTTGGGATAACATTATCCACCAGACAGCACTTATTTATTAAATTCATGCTCAATATATATATGAATGCATGAACAATTTAAAGCATATTATCAATGTCTTTTACCGGTAGTTGACCTGATTCACTACAGCAGCACAGTGGAATTGAGCTGACCTTTAATAAAAGGGTGGCCCCTTTATGCTGAAGGGGAACTGTCAATCAATATTTCCACCTTTTGAATGGCCACTTTAAATGGAGCGGCCTACATTCAAAATGCAAGCAGATAAAGACAAAAAAAGGTATCCACAGAATAGTGGTTTCCAGGGCTGGAAAAGTTGGATGGACAAATACTTAGATGGACATATAATCAGATCACAAAAATCATTCAAAGCGACTTTGGCAGCACGAGTCATGACTGATTTTTTTTTTCCCTCACCATTACTGATGTCAAATTCATCTGCCCCTTCACAGTATAAAAAGATAAATGCACAAATAAAAAACTAAAAACTTTGTTATGGTCTTTCCTTGTGTGTAGCAATTTAAGGAATATCTGTGGTATATGCAGGCAAACATGAAAGAACTGATAGTCTGTACCAGCATGCTGGTCTGTTATTATACCCGCCCCTAAACAAAAAACTGTGATTGTTATTTTACATGGCCGTCAGGTGGGCTCTTCCTGACTAAGTGGGCGGTCTTGGCCAACTGCTGTTGCTATAGAGCCTAGACCTTAAATTGTTAGACAAAAGTCAGGCTATGTGAGACTATGTGAATCCTAAATAGCGAACTTGCATGTGACCAATAGAGGAAATGACCATGTCACAATTCACTGCACCCTTCGCAAATTGTTTTATTTTTATTTTTTTTTTAATTTGTTTGCATAGCAGCTAGTTGCAAGTTGTGCCCATTAACTGTTCAAACAATTTAACAAGGTTCATGCTGCAATGTTACAATATAGTACAACCTCTTGAAACGTATCGCTTAATTCAACAAACGACTATAATCAGTGTAAACAACATAAAAAAAGACCTCAGCCCTGTGTTTGCTGACTGAAGCAGAGGAGTGCTGAACACCATCTGACGTGTAGAACTTCATTTAACTTAAGCATGTTTGTTATGAATAAGAATAACTCAATATTAACGGCTTAACACGCAATTCAACATTTTTATAGATTTGTCTTGCTGTACGTGAGCCTTTTCTGATTTGTGTAACTTTTTACTTTCATAAGATCTTCCAATGTATGTACATTAAAGTCCCCATGAACCGGAAGTCGCAAACGATTTTTCTCCAGTGCTGTGACGTATTTCCAAGTGAAACGGAATATTGAACAGAGGGCAGGGTTTTACTCTAGCGCTCCTCCTCTCCATCTCTCGCTCATAGTAAACTAACGGTTTGAGGGGAGTGGTTAAGCGTTTCCCCACCCAAACTGTGAAACCTACGTCATCAGAAAAAGAAACCGTTCCAGACCGGAAGTAACTTTTCAGATTTTGATTAAAGATTACTAAGGTAAAACATTTTTTTAATATATATTCACTTGCACGGATTAATTGTTCACCACAAGACTAGTAATATGCGCTAACAAAGTAAATAGGTTCAATTTTGATTTCACGGGGACTTTAACAAAATGTTTCGCAATCAAAACCTACATCTGATATCACTGCAATATTTGCCTATTTAATTGTAATTGGTCATTTTTCATGAATTTAATAAGACACCAAATTTAACATTGCAATGCCCAGCACTGTTTGTTAATTCTCAAGTAAAGCAGACAACAAACAATAAGTGTTACAAATCTTTTGCAGGCGTTCACTCACACACACTCACACACACACGCACACACACACACACACACTAAAAATAGCTGTTGGACTGGTTGTCCAACAGTAGTCCATGACAGATGAACAGTCATGCTATAAAGGGGTACTTGCCTGAAAAGTCCACTAAAGTGTCTGACATAAAACTTTGTTTATTAGTATGGATGTCCCAATACCACTTTTTCACTTATGATACCGATGCCACATCTTTGGCTATTTGCTGATACCGATATCAATCTGAGATATCCGATATCAATCTTTTGTTTTATTCTTGAACTAATACTAATAAAATATAATGGCAGCACTTTGCTCAATTGACCTAAGGCTAAGCCACGGCCCCTCCACTCATTCGGACACGCAGTCAACATTCGGGGACAGATGCTATGGCAGCTGTCACAGTAGGAGACGTTGCACAGGAGGCAATTGGGGATTTTTTTTTTTGAGACGGAAAGATTATATATCATCTCGAAGTTACCTAAAAGGCCTTATCTATGCATTGGAGGGTTATATTTGTTAATGAAGCTAAGTGACATGATGTACAACGAAGCTAGAAGCTAAGGTTAACGTTTTCTAATGTTAGTCTAACTAACCTAATGTTAGTCTAACTAACCTAACATTACGTTAGAGATTTTAAAGATAACGTTCAAATACATTGTTGACTTAACTTCGAATAGATGTAGACATCAGTTTAATTTATCCACATTTAGTTGGTGTTGTGGTCTACCGCATAACTTAATCCAGAGCAGACACTTACTCGGTTGAGATGTGGCTTGGGAAAGGGTAAAAAATTACACAGCCTCTCGGGGACCTAGTGTCGGAGTTGAATGTACACCATGCACACCGTTTGACCATTTTAAAAAAAACGAATGAAAACTGACTAACTGCAATGCATTTCAATGATCGTGGAAGCAGAGAATGTAGCGAGTGTATTGGGTTAGCTGCGCACTGTGATTGGCTCATCGCATTTAAGGGCGTGGCTTAGCCATAGGTCAATAGGTGGTTTGCAGTCACGTGATTGTGTTGATGCGCGGAATGCAGATGGAGGGCAAGGAGTGAAGAGCGCAATGGACGAGATGGAGGAAAATCCGTACTGTACTACTTTAGACACTATTACAAGAGAAATATATAAACAGAAAAACGAAACATATGTTGGACGTGATCCTTACATTATGAAGAGGACCGATTTTCAACTGAATTGAGAGATTTTCCTGCCATCGAGGCTGTAGATATCAGCAACTAACTCGTCTTACAGACATAATTTGACTTTACAAAGTTCAGAAACTGGTACGTTACACAAACAGCCACATAAGTGTATTTAAACACCTGAATAATGTAATTATAAGCCATATAAATAATGCATTAACTCACATTTGACGAAGTGATCACTGCAGACACACACACAGGCATTTTCCCATTCGGCTCCTCCCGACCACAGACGGTTTGCATGTCATTTTTCCTGGTGTTTTTCTGTCAATTTCTTGTATTTTCCCCCTTATGAACAACAACTTTTGGCACACGATAAAAACTCCTCGTGGTTTGATCGATTTGAGCAACCATAAACGACGCAAAACATAGGCATTTTGAGTGTGTTATAGTGCTTCCTAAATAGAAAATCACTTCCTGCCCTCCATCTGCATTTTGCGCCATGGCAACGCAGTGGCGTGACGTCACGTGAAAACAAGCTATTAGCCACCTAAAAATATCTCACTCAAATGGAGAACAAATATTACAAGTACTTATAGTATACTACTTTATTTTTGTAATTTTTTTTTTATGAATAAAAAAGATATGCTACTTCAGTACTTAAAGCTACCAACAGGTTTAAAGTTAATCATTAAAAGCTTTAAAAACACTCATTGATCTGTGTAATTTTGCCTCCATTTTTTTTTTCAGTTTTAACCTGTAATACGAAAAATGAACAGTTGTATTTTTTAAAACACAAGGTTGAACACCAAAATTTGAATTTGAACTGTACAACCAAATGCTGCGTTAAAAAAAATACTGATGTATTTTCAAATTTTTGTTTGACTTTCTGCCCCTTTATTAAACATTGAAAATATTCACAAATTAATAAGGATAAAATGATTTTACTGCTTTTCTATGGTCAAACACGGAAATAATAGTGAGTGAGACAGTGAGTAAGTGAGTGAGACATTGAGACAGTGAGACAAACAAACTGCTGCCTGATCAACAGAGGGTCGCCAAAAGAAAGATCTAAAGTGCTGGTGTTTCGCCTATAAAAACCCACGAACTGATCCGAAACCAGCCCAATTTTTATCCACCCGGGAAACTGCCCAATTTGCAGGCTGCACCGCTTAACTGGATGTCACAGCAAGGGAAATGCTAATATTCAAGCATTGCTAGATAGCTATCAGATAATTTTATTTTTTATTTTTTCTCTGATCTAGCGTTCTGGGCCAGTATCTGATGACGAGAGTATAAAACGGCACCTGTGCAATACGCAGTGTTGGGAGTAACGCATTACAAAAGTAATACATTACAGTAACATATTACTTTTTGCTGTAACGCAGTAGTGTAAGGCATTACTAATCAATTTTCAGTAATATTTTACTCGTTACATGTTCAGTGAGGCTTGTATTACATTTGTATTACAGTGAGGCTTGACTTCTAGTTTTAATTGTAAAAAAAATAAGTTACCTGTTCGTGGTCAGTCAATAGCCACGCGTGGTGTCCAAGTTTGTAAATAAATGCTGATATATCTGTATAGCGAAATGCACATTTCATTTCATAAGCAGAGAACAGTCTGTTTTCTTTCATTTTGAATTGTTCTGTTTACAAGTAGACATTTCAGTATAGATATATTTTTTCAGGTCTGTGGAGTAGGCTATACTTATACGCTGAGTTTCGGTATAGCCTATTGGCTATTTATGAGACGCGCACCAGCACAACCCCGCGCCTTATCTAATAGGCTATTGTCTGCTTTTACTTCTTAAAGGCAACAGACTATGTGAAAGTTTTAAAGCAGTCTTTTAGTGCCAGTTCAGAGCGGTCGCGTCTGTAAATTTGTATTTTCCTCATAAATGCGAACACGAAAACTAAATTAAAATGAATATTTTAAGTTCTATGGAGACTGGAGAGCCAACCCTTCCTCATCCGATTTGCGCAGTGTAATTAACAGAATTACAAAAACTATATTTTGCCTAATATTTTTTGTCACGGATGAATGTAGTTACAGCCACAAAGTTAAGTTCTACTTCTGTAGTTATTTTGGTAAAAGTAACTCAAAAGTAATACATGAGTAATGTAACACATTACAATTCTGAGGCAGTAATATTGTAAGGTAATGAATTACTTTTAAATAACAGTAACAAGTAATACCTAATGTATTACACTTTGGAAGTAACTTGCACAACACTGGCAATACGTCATCCATCTGACTGTGTATTTGAACATGCGATCTAAATAGGCAAGTTTATAATATGACCAGCACTAGCACTGTGAATTTTAGAATGTGTGTTCATCCGTGTCAGCGTTTTGTGACACCTGATGACACATACGTTATATATATACGTATATATATATATATATATATATGGGTGAAGAAATCATGGCAATGAATATGCACTATATTGTTATCGCGGGCACTTCAAAATAGTGTGAAAAATAATAATTTCCAATTTAGACTTTTAGAACATGCATTAGCTTATTTTCCATCAACCGCTTAAACACTGCGTATATGCTGCGCAAAACACGTGTGCACTCTGATGTAAACAATCCCCACATGTATAAGCACTGTGTGCATGCGGCAGTGCACACTCTAGTCTAATGTAAACTATCCTCACATGGAGTAGAAGCATGGTGGAAGGAGGAACACTGCCGACGATTTATCCCCCAGCTGCCAACTCTTACACATTCAGCTTGAGACTCAAGTGCCTTTCAGACAGGACTACGCGCGGGGAAGTTTTGTTGCTGCGTCGACTAAAGCATGCCGGGGTCAAAGTTCAAAATAGTTCAACTTTTTATGTTGTAAGGGCAAGGTTGGACTCAGCGGCCAGCACCGCGCATTCTGCAATGCATCCTGTCTGAAAGGCGCTTTACGCAATTTACACTTCGCACACACTCAATTGTTGTTGTTTTAAGATGCCCACAATCCATCTGTTTATCTTGAGCAATTCAAATATTGTGATAATACCGTATACCGTGATAAAAGCTCAATCAATAGACCCTTTTACAGTTGGTAAACATGGTGACGTTTTTTTGTGGGCGGAGCTTAGGTGGAGGCAGAAAGATCCATCTGGCCACTTCACTAACGCTAGTTAGCAAGGATTGTTAGCTTGTTTTTAACAATGACTGGAGAAAATCCGATATTATCTTAATGTGTAAGGTCAGTCAGTGTCCAGGACCGCGATTGTTATTTCCGAAAGTTATTTTTAACGGACAGAACCAGATTGGCCGACCCGTAGCCGCCTACACGCTGACTCAATGCATGGACGATCTGACAGGATTAACGTACGTTACCTCGGTTGAGTGGCCTGACTTCTAAACCTACCTTATAGAGAAACCGATCGTGAAGAGAAACTGAGGGCATATAAATCTTTAGATGCCTATATGGTCCTGTACAAGACTTGTGTGTATGATCCGCAGTTCTGCCGAGCCAGCGCCGAGACCACAACAATGTAAAGAGTGAAATTACAGTGCGATTTTAATTATGTAAATATTTTCTAGAAATAAAAGTTCCAGATACAGCATATTCATTTTTCATCAATTCTTGCACCAAACAACACAACAAGATGACATTTAATAATAGTAACAATTATTTAAGTTCCTTATTATGTAGCCGAATCTGTGCTGTTTTGTATTGGGCGCCTCCAGTTTTCACTTTATTTTGCCTCCAGCTAGCGCAGTGACGTAACTGTGACGTCGGCGCAAAAGGGGTCTATTAACCGCAGCATGAAAATTTGATGCTGGCACAAGCCTAAAAGGCGCTATAAGTCTAAGTTGTTTATTATTATTATAGTTGTAATGTGAAGCTGAACCCATGATGTATTTTGTCACAGAGCATTAATCATCTGCCCTACAGACAGTTTGGTACACAGGCTGGTTAGAACATGGTGTCAGACTCTGCTCTGCTCACCTTATGAGTCGTAGGCTCTCTGTGAGCCTCATTGGAACTGTCTTGGTGTGAACGTGGGTAAACATCCCCTCGCTTCGAGAGCTGTTGAGGTTTCGTTCTTAGAACTTGGAAGACAGCGGTATTGAGTAGCAGACCCTGGAATGGGAGCTAGGTTAGTTTTCCACTATTCTTTAAGCTTTCTGTTGAGCCTCCGCTCCCTTGAGCTCCACCTACAACTGCAAGCTCAGCCAAGGACTTACATCCGTTTCACACATACTCCGTGTGCAGTGCGTATGCGGTGAGTGTTGCGGTGTGTATCCGGTACAGGAGCAGCACGTGCTAAAGTGCTTTCACATATGCTGAGTTTGCAGTGCGTGAGCTGTAACCACAAACACTCGCTATTTTTATTTCAAAATCACAAAAAAAGTTATGCAGCAATAGGGTGACCAGTTACCAACAGTCCTGTTATCCCAGTCCTGTTTTCACGTCCTGTCCTGTCCTGGCCGTTTTTTTATAAAGTGATGTCCTGGTTTTCAAAAAAAAAAAAAAAAAAAACGCTGGGAAAGATCAGCTTTACAGCAAAATATAGGAGATGAGCAAACAAGGAGGATGAGGAAGAAAAACAGGATAAAGAGGAAGAAAACTAGTTGGTTTTTGTACGTTTGTGAGGTATTTTTGTTCAATTTGAGGGTATTTCTTTTAGTTAATTAATATTTATATATTTATTTTTCTAATACAGAAGAGACATTATTTTTTGATGATTATTTAATTCATTATTTTTTAAACCTGTCATAATAAAACATATTGAGTATCCTCTGAGAAGCCTAGGGTATCTGAATTTGTCTCTTAATATAACAATTTTCTATCCACAGAGGGGGCATAGCCTATTTTAATTGTATTGAAATTAATAAGGCATCTTTGAGTAAACTTCGAGTATCATTTGTTTTCTGGGCCATGTGTCCTGGTTTTTGGTAATCAAAATATGTTCACCATATGCAGCAAAGTTTATTAAAATAATAAAAAAAAAAAAATCGCTTTGCGATTCTATTTGTACACTTTTACAAACTTGAATGGACGCAAGCTCGTTTAAACAAAATTTAATCATCGAATGCATACAATTCCATGCATTCCTTATATATTAAGAAGTAATATATATTACTTCTATATTATATATATATAGCACGGAGTTGGATAGTTCAGTACTTTATTAATCCCCAAGGGGAAATAACAAGTTGGGCTCCCTCTAAGCCTCCTTGGCTACTGCCTCTTTTATTGGGTGTTACCAGGTCTCCTCTTGCTAAGCGATCCTATTTTTTTTTTTTTTAGAAGCCTCTGCTCCACCTGGATAGCGATGTGAAGTAGTTAGGCTCTCTGTAAGCCTCCTTGATAACTGTCCTAATTGTAGGACAGTATCGACATGGTGCGGCCTCCATCCACAAAGCTCGGCCTATTCATGTCAAGTTGTTAGGCTTTCTGTGAGCCTTCTTGGTTCCCACGAGCATCCAAGAAGGCTTGAGACCTCTTGCTGAGAGTTATTTACTGGGGCCTCCGCTCGTATAGCATTGGATGAAATGGATAGCATAGGATAGCATTGTGAGTGGTAGGCCTCTGTAAGTCTCCTTGCAAAATGTCCTGGGGCCTCATTTATAAAACTTTGCGTAGGATTTGTGTCAGAAGTGGCGTACGGATGAAACATAGGACGTGCGTACGCACAGAAATATTCTGATTTATAAAACCGTGCGCACGCACATCCTACGCATTTTTCCCTTCATAAATCACAATCATTTCTAAATGTAGCGCAGCTTTTGCGGCTTCATGTCACGCCCATAGCTTCCCATAAATAGTCCGTGAAACGCCCAAAAGTTAATATTCATGAATTGTGAAATCATGTTAAACACAGAGAAGAAATTAAAAAAAAAAACGTAACTTGTTGTTTGGAGGGCACAGTGTGGGCATTACTAATGCCAAAAAGGCACTTGAGTGGCAAAAGGTTGCAGATGCCGAAAATGCTGTAGCCTCACAACCTCGGACTGTGGCCGAAATAAAAAAGAAATGGTCGGACATCAAAGTCGAGGCAAAAAAGCGTCTAGTCATTAATTCAATTAGAGAGGTGGCCAAGGAGTTGGGCGAAATCAAGACTGTCCTAACTGAAATAAACTGCATAATGAGGGAATTCTTGAATAAATAATATATTTGTCCACACCTTTTGTTGTGAAGATGATGCGTTCACTCCGAATCCTTCCATTTCATCGCCACATCTTCTAAGAGCGCAAGATCAGCCATTGTGCGTCATTACGGATTGTGATGGGGCATTTTATTTACATCCATTTAATTCTGCATCTGACAAGCTACGGATGTCGGTACTTATAATTTACTTGGAAATGGGAAATAGTTCAGCGGAAATGTAATTTCTTGCAGCTTTCTGAATGGTTGAGACACGTCATACGTTATTTTATCAAAAATAAAACAAACTAAAGGCATATGCATGAATACCATGATTCCGTAGATTATGAAGACATTTTTACTATGAAAACAACTTTCCCCAGTGGACAAATAATATTTATCGATCTATCTATATATCTCCCTAATTATCTATTTATCTGACTGACTATCTAATTGCTATATCTGCTCCGTTAGACGGACATATTGGCGAGAATATCAGTTTTGTACATTATTTCGTTCTGTTTACCATCTTATTTATGAGGATGAATTGTATATGCCAATATTATTGAAGAACATATTTCTTTCTTTTTGGAAATATGTGTTAATTTGCATTTCTGTTACCGATCGATCAAACGGGTGTTCGTGTTGGCTGTTAATTGTAAGACTTGCTTTGTAAAGTCTTCGTGTTATTTATGAGAGGCAGTATTGTCATTTATTTTACACAACCGTCTACAGTTTCACACACTTTCACGTGTTTTTTTCCAACTGCTGACGGTGTCGCCATTTCTCATTTCACCTGTTTTTGTGCGTACGCCTGGGTCAGAGCTTGCGTGAAGGACCGCACATTTTACCGTCAAGTTTGCTTTTTATAAATACCAACTATTGCGTAGAGAGCGGCGTACGCCTTCTTTTGTGCGTACGCAACGTTTATAAATGAGGCCCCTGAGCGTTAAGTGTTGCAGGCCTCCTCTCCTTTTGAAAGTTATCAATACTGAGATCAGTGGTTCTATTGTTTCTTTCAGTTCTTATTTCTACTACTAATAAGAAAACACACTAAAATGTACAATATTTTAAACCATTAAATATGACTTTTCGCACCAGCAGCGTCTGGGCTAAAAAGCTGTGCTCTAACACATGGCAAAGACTAGTGCTGGGAGGTATACTGGTTCATACAGAAAACCGGTGTATATTTTTGTTATGATATGAATTTTTAATTTACCTCCATATCGATATATTTAATTACAAAACGCCGCGTGACACTGTTTCAGACGGACCATTTACAATGTTGCACTTCTAAGCAGTGACGGTGATTTCTGTGCTTGCGTGTTAGGAAATAGTCTATATTAGCAGCTATCAATAAATATCAATTTGTCATCCAAATATCAATTGATCAATTGAACTTGAGCGGCCAATCATGTGGTGTGTTGGTGGTTGGATGGAAATTCTTTGAAGTTGGAAGCGGGCTTGGCAGTCGAATCGATGACCGAAACTTTGCAGCAAAACTTAACTGAAAACCGAGACACTCAACGGTAAAAGAAAACTAAGTAAGAGAAAGAAAAGTGAGACAAGAGTAGTAGATGGCTTGAATGAAGCAGTTCAATCCGTGTTCTTCTGATCTTTATTTGGGTTCTTTTGTCTGTACGTCTACATGGTTACTCGTCTGTCTGGTTTCTCTGTTATGGCTTCTCCATGGCTACTCGAAGTATATTCTAATGCTTTGTTTGTGTCCTAAGATTTTAAACTCAAATGTTCAACCTCCTGGATGAGTTCTGACCAATTAAGCCAAGTTCACACTACAGGATTTTAAGCCCGATTTATGCCCGATTTGCAAATTGTTGAGGTCACTGACAGGTCAGGGTGTTATCGCGTGCAAATCGCGGGGGATTAGCGGACTATGAACACTTGCCAATCTGTTAGTATGAAAGAGCCAACAACGCAGCAAAAACGCTCGCAGACGCGTTGCCGAGCCCAGAAAAATATCTAGCCTGCTAGATATCCAGAGCCGTCGCGCGACTCAACCTCAGTGATGTCATAAGTACAGCCAATCATAGCAACGCATGGGTTGAGGACACCAGGTAAATCTTAGTTTTTCCTTTTCTTTGCATTTTTTTCAGAGCAGATCGTCGCGCAAACAGTGTGCAGCACTAGTTTCTGTCTGACGTCCATATTCGTGTGTAAAGTTCTCTTCTTTGCTGGGTATTGGCACACATGCTTTTTCGCGTCATTTCTGGTTCGTTTTATTGTGTGGTTTTTCGTGACAAAACGTGGTTTGAGGAAAAGATAGAATCGTTAATACCTATTATATTAATATGATGCATTTTACTCCAATTTCAATCAAGCCATCTTCTGAATTATGAACATATGATCGTACTGATAGGAAACAGATATGATATAGGATTATGTGGTTGAACGATGTTTGAAGTCCGTCAAGAATTGTTTTGGGATGATTTTATGTATTTTTATATGTAAAGTATCATTCTCTGTGGTTTTAAGAGATTCAACCCTGAAGAGGTCCATAAGAAAGTGGTCTGTTTTACATTGTTGTCTTGGGATCAAACAAACAACATCTAGAATAATTTGTGTTTGGTTCACCCTCAAATCCTACATGTGAGCCCAACTGGAGCTAACAGACGCTCATCGACAGCCTGAACTTTACATCTAAACATCATTTTACATCACCTAAGAAAATTAATTTACAATAGTCAAAAACAACATGTTTATATCTTCTCTCAGCAGCTTCTCTCAAGTCTGACAGGCTGCTAGGTTCATTAAAGGGGATTATTAAAGGGGACTTTTCTAAGGACAAATGCTAGCCTTTCTCCATTCTGTGAGGTGCGTTTGCAACGTCACGTAATACGTAATTACGTTCAAAAGGTCACGGGCGACGTAGCCAGAAGTACAGAGTCAGAGTGTTTACAAGTTGAACGCATAGGTTGAACGTGAAAACTAACTCAAACGGCGTTTACAAAAAAGGAATTAAAAGGTAAAACAACGATGTCGGACGATTTTGATTCTGTACTTCCGGCTACATCGCCCGTGACCTTTTGAACGTAATTACGTATTACGTGACGTTGCAAACGCGCCTCACAATATATTACAAGGCTAGCATTTGTCCTTAGAAAAGTTACATTTTTGGAATAAGCTTTGAAATAACCCATCGTTTCGCATGATAAGACCCTTATTCATAGTTTGGTGTCGTTTAAAGACATTTGAAGCTGCATCTGAAACTGTTATTAACTGTCGTTTGGACCTCGGTTGGACCTGGTTCCCATTGAAGTCCATTATAAGGAGAAAAATCCTGGAATGTTTTCATCAAAAACCTTAATTTCTTTTCGACTGAGGAAAGAAAGACATGGACATCTTGGATGACATGGGGGTGAGTAATTTATCAGCAAAAGTTTTTTTCAAAAGTGAACTAATCCTTTAAACGCTCTGTTTGGAGGGACTTCAGTGTAAACTTCCACTGCTGTGATTGGTTGACATGTTTACAAATGAAATAGCTAGTATTACATGTGGAACTCTCTCAATCTTTTAATACGTTTTTACTGTTCAAGTGATTGAGATTAACGAATCGTGAGTTAGTTAGATTTATTCACATCTCATGAAAGGTTGCAGTGATGAGCATTGAGCAGATTTGCAAGACTTGCTTACCGCAAATACTGAACCAAACTATTTCAATGTGTTGCTGCAGATGCAATAGAGACCATTAGGTTGTGCCATGCAGTGAATGATGTGATAGCTACCTTAATTACATTAAGGACAGATCAGCCAGACTGCGCCATCTAGAGTTTAATAACTGAAGCCATTACTGTAGAGGACCCATAATCGCATACTCCTAGATGTATGTCTCATATACTTTTGCTGATCTTCATGTTCTTGCAAACTTTGAGACTAAGCGGACACTACAGACTCTGAACTTACCCTCACAGGATATGCACCAACACAGCTGTTTAGACCGATCGACAGAGCAGCTGGATTACTATGGAAAAACTGACAGCTGGGTCAATAGTCAGAACTTCTTGGCTGCATTTTCTTGATTACCTACACACACTGGATCATCCAATTGTACAACAGCCTGTTTGTAAAATTTTACGTAAAATGTTACCGTCTTTAGGGGGCTTCTGACTGTGGTCAAATGTTGCCTTCTCTACAAACCAGGCAACATGCTTATTGACAAATCTATTGCACACGCATGTGAACACACTTGCACTCTTATTCAGCACTGAGACACACATTTCACAAGCAGCTTTGTGTGTGATTGTTTATTAGTGGCATTCATGTTCTACACCTGTCAGATTATACAACGACACTCAAATAGCCTTTAGAAAAAAACATTAGTTGTCTCCCAGTGTGAAGTTCCTTTGACATATGTATGTAAGTGTGTGTTGTGTGATGAGATGTCTAAAAGACCTGCTCATCTTTCCACCTGCAGCCGACCCTTCCTGTGTTTACTAAACTCCTAGGATCTTCGCTTTCATCAAACCCACACCATGTGACCCAGGCCTGATAGAGCTCCATGCAGTATGGCTAAAAATAAAGCAGTTGGCCCCATCCACATCTACTTTACATAAGAGACGGACCCTGATTCAAAACACCCCCCCCCCCCCATACACACACCACCACACACACACACACACACACAGTCAGACTGAGCTGGCATAACAATCATAACTTTTTCCACAGTTATCAGAGTAATGAATGTCTTGAGCACAATCACCTCATCCTGTCTTCAATCATACAACTGGTTAAAGCAGTTGTTTACAGCTTAATGTTTTTAGGTGAGACACATGTAGGTAGTTAACATAGCAATGGTCATCTCAAAGCAAGCATTGCCTGAAAGCTCAAATTAGTAGGCAATTTTCATGAATAGAATGTTTTTTTTTTTTTTTTTTACATTGAAAGAGGCAAAGCCCAGATAATATGTTATTAGATTAAAATGTATACAATATCATTGATATTCACATATGATACACATTATGATATCAGATGAAATGTCCTCTAAAGCTACATACACAATACACACTGGCAGACTGAGAAAAAAAAAAAAACCCAATACGTGAAATTACACACTTAGCATGTACATATGTAATTATATGTTGTGCCAATTGTGATGACATGCCACCTCAAGTCAAAGTAAACATTTGTTTAAATGATTTGCATCTCTGGGTTCTTGCTGTGTCATGTTTAGTTGTAGTAAAGCTTTTGACCCGTGAAGGCAGCAGCAGAAATTACAGTGAGCTCTTTGTCATGCTGCTTGTTATCAACCTGAACCATCCGCATGCTCAACTTCCTCCTACAAATGACCACAAAGCAACACGCACGCACGCTCTAGCAGTCATTATCAAACTTAGCGTAAAGGTGCAGTATTTGAAGCAGCTGACAATTTGCAATGACAACCCTTTAGTCAAAAAACACCACTTCCAATTTATCTTTTTTTTTAGATCAACGAATGATGACAAGTCATTGTTAGCAGTCTGATCCAACATTAACTCACAGCAGTGAGTCAGATCACTTTTTTTTCTTTTTTTTTTCCTGAGGTGATCGTTCCTGATGCAAGTCTACCATGAGAGGTGGAGTTGCTGTGTAATGTAAATCTGAGAGGTAAATCCATGAGGGACAGATATTGCCCCTGGTCACTCATTCTCTGAGTTCATACACCACTCTGTTTCTATATGGCACATTTGACTTTGCACTCTGCATGTTCCAGTGGCCTGAATGTGCAGCCGAATATAGATGCAATCAATTAAAACACAGACACATATCTGCTCTAAGAGAGAGAGCAGACACATATCTGCTCTAAGAGTGAAAGAGACATTAAGGGTGGAAAAAAGGTCAAAATACATAAGAGAAATAGTTTCAGAAACCAAGTGAGATGAAGTGAGTAAAGAGTTGAAAAGATAACCACATGTTTGTGTTCGGTCTGTACTATTGGTAATATATCTCCTGTTCCAGTCTTTATTGTCAGATCAAAGTCTATACCCATTTTCTACAAAAATTCTACAAAAATTCTGTGGTTGACCAACAGGTTTTATTTATTTTTATTTTTTATCTAATACCAAAATCTAGAAAGCGGTGTTGCCAATAATTGAAATTAATGCAGTATTAAGAATTAATAGGATATAATATAAATACAACTTCATAGCCATATGCCCCAGTGGCAAGCTTTTTTCTGAATTTTTTTCTGAATTATTTTCTGTGAAACACAAAAGCTTTTCATTAAGCTATTTAAAAAAAAAAAAAATTCTCCGAACTAAGCCCCTTTCACACAACGCGTTGTTCCCGGGAAATTGCCAGAACACCTTCTGTGTGAACGCAAACACGACCTGGGATTGATGCCGGGTTGGGGACCTAGTAACATTGCCGTGTTCCTGGTTTCGCGTTTGAGCTGTAACACTTCCTTTTACAGTACAGTACTTACATGTACTTGCATAGAAAGTACTGGCTAATATAAGGTAATTACTTGGTTTAGGGGTAGGTTCAGAGTTAACCCTCTGGGGACCAAAAATGCGCCCCTGCGTTTTGATCATTTTTTTTTTTTTTTTTCACATAGCTGCTACAGACTTAAAATACTCCGTCATTAATGGTCATATAAATAAAATCAATACATGATTATAAACTAGAGCGTGTGTTTTTGTAAAACCTTGTGTTTTTGTAAAATAAATGAAATAAACAGGGTGTGCTTTCAGCTCACTCTTGTCTCCGCAAAAATCTTTCTGAAACGTGTCCAAAAAATGAACTAACTGTAACTCAGTAAATACTTGTCACAGAGACGAAAGATTTCTCTTTATGAAGCTGAAATTCTCTTCTTTTAAATCAAGTTATTTATATAAAAAAGTAACTATTCTCAGTTGATATAATCTGTATGAAAAGAGAGAGATGTCAGTCTATTTCGCTTCACCTAATTATAGCATATGACGTGTTAATGTTACCACGCCCACTGAGAGTGCGCGCTATTCAAACACTAATGTTGAGGCAAGCCATGAAAACGCCCACATCAGCTGGATAAAACATCCAGTTTAACACAAATCTAACCTTTACCTTGCCTTGCTGTGCTGTGAGGAATAATACTATCATAATCATCCTGGAAAAGTTACCTCAGTTACCTGTTTAATTTCGAGGAGCACACGGATGCAGCTGATCTAAGTCATTTATTCTTAAGTGCTTTGTTCTAATCGTGTTTTTGAATAGTGTCTGTAAACTGCACAAAGACTGTTTAAATATTAGATGTGCGCACAGACAAACGCGCGCACAGTGCGTTAATTCATGCTCGCTCCTACATTAGTAAGACTATATAGACTACTGAGATTTGTTCTATACACATATATACATTTTTCATTTAAAAAATACAAAATTGTTATGCAAAAAGATAAGGACTTGCAGGAAAAATCTACAGTCAGCCACACACACACACACACACATAAACACAGACACCAGCACCCCCCCCCTCCTCCCCACACAGACACTGATAGAGACAAGATACACATCCAAACTGCAATATCTGACTTTCTTTTGGTCTGAGCTTCTTACTGTTAATTAGAAAGTTGAACGGCTTGACAAGAACAATCTACATGGTACGTTTTGTAACTGTAGGTAAAACGAGCAAAGTTATAACAAATTTTACGTGTCCTTTTTTAGTCATAAAATTCATTTCCTTTTTTAGTCATAAAATTCATTCGTTTTGTGGCATTTGGATCAGAGCTCTAGGAGGAGTATTTCACATTCCATTGCGTGCGTTTTACAAACCGCTCCAGCTCCAGGGTGATCAAAGAAGATCTCAAGTTACTCGTGAGTACAGCAACAATTAGAAGACGCCTATGTGAAGCCAAGCTATCAGCAAGAAGCCCCCGCAAAGTCCCATTTTTGAAAAAACGACATGTGCTAAAGAGAATACAATTTGCCAAAGAACACATTGACTGGCCTAAAGAGAAATGGCGCAATATTTTGTGGACTGATGAAAGCAAGATTGCTCTTTTTGGGTCTATGGGCCATAGACAGTTTGTCAGACGACCCCCAAACACTGAATTCAAGCCACAGTCCACTGTGGAGCATGGTGGCACAAGCATCATGATATGGGGATGTTTCTCGTACCATGGTGTTGGGCCTATTTATCATATCCCACAGATTATGGATCAGTTTGAGTACATCAAAATACTTAAAGAGGTCATGTTGCCTTATGCTGAAGAGGAAATGCCCTTGGAATGGGTGTTTCAACAAGACAACGACCCAAAACACGCCAGTAAGCGTGCAGCCTCTTGGTTCCAGACCAACAAGATTAACGTCATGGAGTGGCCAGCTCAATCCCCGGACCTTAATCCTATAGAAAACCTTTGGGCTGACATCAAAAATGCAGTTTTTGAGGCAAAAATTCAGAGGGACTGTGGTCTGTAGTGCGATCGTCCTGGGCTGGAATACCTGTTCACAGGTGCCAGAAGTTGGTCGACTCCATACAACACAGATGTGAAGCAGTTCTCAGAAACCATGGTTATACAACTAAATATTAGTTCAGTGATTCACAAGCAAGCTAAATCTTCAAGTATTTTTCAGTTTATACAGTAAATGTTTGACATTGTAAAGAAAAATGCAGACACTGCTATTTTTTTGAACAGCCTAATTTACCTTTTTCTACACTTTCTATAAAGCAAAAACAAATTTCATACATTTTTCTTTATGTTTTGAGCTTGCATCAATGCGGACTCGATGCGCTGTGCGCTGTAACTCCATGTGGCTTTAAGCGCATCATTCTCCACTCGGGATGCGCATAAGCGCTTTGAGATCTCATAGGCCCTAATAAAGAAGAAGAAGAAGAAGAAGAAATAATCCCAAGGGAAACGATAGGGCCTTTGCCCTTTCAGGGCTTGGGCCCTAATAATAATAATCCTAAGGAAAACAATAGGGCCTTCGCCCTTTCAGGGCTTGGGTCCTAATTAGAATAATATTTCAGATCTGTGTAATCACGTTTGAATGTTTAGTTCTGTCCTCATTGTCACTCATTTAGCAGGGCTGTCGTGTTGTGCGCGCTGTGGCTCCGGGTGAGAGATATCTCTCTCTCTCTCTCTCTCTCTCTCTCTCTCTCTCTCTCTCTCTCTCTGTCTCTCTCTCTCTCTCTCTCTCTCTCTCTCTCTCACTCTCTCTCTCTCTCTCTCTCTCTCTCTCTCTCTCTCTCTCTCTCTCTCTCTCTCTCTCTCTCTCTCTCTTCTGGACTGCAAATAGAAAAGTTGCATCACATACAAACTGTTTAATATTATTATATATAGAATTGGCTGAAATTCAGCCCCGGGACCCGTTTAAGCGAATGTACAAGCCATTTGTGAAACGCGTAACCAATGGTGTAAACAGAGATGACAATGATGCCACGAGTTTTTATTTAAAAGAAAGAATGTAGCCTACGTTTGTATGTAGACATAAGCAACTTTCACAATATTAACTAAAATATTATGAATATTATTTTATTGAATTTGAATTAGTCATTTGAAGAGTAAAAAAAAAAAATCGGTCAGTCTTAACGCAAGTTACAACCGAACCGGCAAGTCGGTCGGATTAAAAGGAAAAAAAAAAAGGGAAAGCTTTCCCTTTGCTTGCTGGGGGACCTCACAATAATCACTGATAAAACTATAAACTCTAAAATACTCCTCATAGCTCTAACCATCGCCAAGAAAACTATCCTCATGAACTGGAAAACTAGAAATGAGTTACACATTAACATTTGGAAAAATCTTATTACAGACTTCATTGCAATGGAATTCGCATCTCCCCTTCATAATTACGCATCTGAAACTGACCTCTGCCGTCCAACACTTTCTGACCTCTTACAGCTATGAATCCTTTCTCTGTTTTCAACTCCGACTCCTCCCACCTTCTTAATCAACCCACGAATATTAACGCATTTTAGTTGTTTGAACTTGTTTCTATAATCATTGTTATTACTGTCTTTACTGTTACTGTTATGATTACTATTTTCACTTTTATTTTTTGTTTCATTGTTGTAATTGCTGTTGTTGCTGTCTTTTGCTTTCACCATTGCGATCACCACTGCCATCATCACAATCATTTATTATTATTATTACTATTATAATCATTAATATTGCCATTTTCAATGCTGTATTGGAATTAAGTGTCATTGTCATCACTATTGCAATAATTTCCCCCTTATCTCTTCATGGGTTTTTAATGCACTACGTAGTTCACGCCCATTCACATATTGCCTTGGCAAACAAAAATGTTTTTCACAATATAACCCAATTCACAGTTTTATGCGAACGATTAGGCAGGATGATTTTCAGATCATTTTGAAGAAAAAAACTCGCCACAACATCCATTAGTCAAAAGTCATGTGGATGCATATTTTGTATGTGTTTTGTGGCCTTCTTTCAGAAACTTTCATTTTTATTTTTTCAATAACCACGCATAAACAATATTCTCTCTAAAATACAAACATGTTGCTCACATATTATGGTAGCCCTGTTTGTGCTAAATATAGTGTAATTCCACCTGTGCCATTAATATGTTTATAAGCAACTGAAAAAAGCACAAATGTCAGGGCATGTCAGAACATTTCAAGGAACCCAATTACACCTTGGATCCCAGAGGGTTAATACCTAGTTATTACCCATTAATTGTAATTACTATAATAAGTACATGGAATGTACATGGGTAACATGACTTTAAAGGTGCCATCTAACATCATAAATCAAATCCTACTCCATATTCCATAACAGATGGGGGCAGTATACCTCCAAAAAATGACTTGTGCTCCTACCATCGCGCATGTTATTCAAATCATTTGACATGATAGTAAAAGGTTGGAAGACCGCAGTTTCACGTGGAACATTTGGAGATTTTTAGAGATCAGAGACTCAATGAACTAAACACTAGAGTGAACTAAACTAAACACTATGAATCTCAACACTAAATGATGAAGACCGCCTCATAGATCTCAAAAACAAGCTGGTGCATTTCGACGGTATGGGAAAATAAAAGCTTGGGCAATTATTTGAAGTTTATGGTATTCGTTTTGTTCATATTACACTTTTATTGTTAGTGAATTAATTTGACAGACAGCATTCGCTGATGTTGATCAAGCTAGCGCCGTGAATTCACCGTGAGACACACGCAATTGACACTTAGCAAGCAGGTTAGTTAAGCTCTCAGATTCTGTCAATTATATTACGCAATTCAAAGAATAAATACCGTTTTGGCGCTTGTACATGTTACACTACAGATCCCTAGCGCACGTGAACCGATCGTCTCTACTAGCTGGAAAAAGAACACGAACACTGGTGAAAGATACAGTATGCTACAACTTACCAAAATGTATTCCTCATGCATAATGTCGACCAATCATTTTTTGAACTCTTCCCTGAACTGAAATGTAGTAATTGGCTGTATTTCCACACGACTGACATCAGGTTCAAGTACACACAAGCCGGCGCGAGCGCGACTCACTCGTCTATTGCAGTTTGGCTGGTGCTAACGTTGCCCGTCCGCCTCCCATGGCCGGAACTGGTATTACGATACCTGCCGGGCCGGGGCTAGTAATTTAGCATGCTAATTAAGGTTAATATCTCAGCAGCACTATAACTTGTCAGTTTTTTAATGACATCTTTGCACTTATTTCTTCTCATTCTTTTGATGCGTGTAGCTCATTTTTCGTATATTGTTACCTCAATTATTACATATGGCACCTTTAAAAGGAAGTGTTACCAAATATTTTGTGTACAGGACTTTAAAAGTAAGTGTTACCAAATATTTTGTGTACAGTTATTTAATAATGTCATCCAGTATCGTGGACACGTTCTCTCGTTTCATACAACCGTCGCTGCTGCAATTTTGCGACTATTGTTTTGTACACTGTTGAATTGTAAGATGCAAACAGTTATGATTTTAGAACAGTTTTATGTCAAATCAGAATATCTTATCCCCATAATTATTGATTTGGTAAATTGCTGTATAATTAGTATGACTGTATACTTTTAAATGTCCATCTGTTTAAACTTGCCGCACTAGCAACTGCTCTCTCAGCAGGAGCTTTGCGTTTACAAACCTAGTAAAATATCCAGATCAGATCAATATTTTGTGTCTAATTTTTTACTTATGTGGCAGCCATGTAACAAGTGGGATAATATACATCCAGCTGGTTGTTATCTCAGAATAAACCCCTTAAAAAAAGAACTTATCACCCTGTCTGTTTATTCTGAGATAACAAGACTGGATGTACACTATCCCTTACTTAAATACATCTGTGAAGTTGAACAGAAATGTCAAAGTAATAATTACATTTAAATCAATTGACAAAAATTTGAAAGTAAAATTGTCACCACACAGATAAGTAATAGCTGTCCGTAAACTCTTCTGTCTTTGGTTTCTGAATTCTAATGGCATGTTTGTTCAACTGTCTATCCTCCGCTAATTAAGAAATTTCACTTAAGGAAAAGGACAGTAAGTGGTATAATATTCAAATATTAAGTTACTTACTATAATTCTGAAATTGTGGTGTTCTGTTTTATTTTGCACAAGTTAAAGGAGCAATGTGTGATTTTTAGCGACATCTAGTGGTTCGGTTGCGAGTTTGCACCAGGTTTGCACTAAGGGCTGAGCCCACTGCTCACCCCTCCCTTTCGAAGAAGCTACGGTTGCTAAAACGGGACAAACATCTCGTCGGCTGAGACAGCAGAGAATAGCCAGAGTAAGCCAAGAGTGTGTAACATTGTCACTGTTTCTGTACCACAGTCCATTATAAACCACATCATGGATACTGTTTACAAAGCCATAGTCAGGTGAGGATCAAGGGTTTTAATATATAATTTAATATAATAATAGTAATCAGCTGATTGTCTCACAAACGTAACCAGCAGCACATGTTTCCACACATACTGTAGCAAACCCATAATACAGCGAGGGAGCAGCTATATAATTTTTCTAACAGGGTAGTAATAGTTTAGCTGGCTAATATGAGCTGTTACTGTGGCTGAGCTGGGACGCGTCCGCATCGCATGAGTCCAAAGGTCGGAAGTGCGCGCGCTATTACAATCATGTCATCTCCGCATCCCATAGATACTATTTACTACACACAATAGGCTTTTTTCTCTGATTTTGAAAACTCTTCGTGATCGACTTTAGTGATCTAAAAGTCTCTATCGACGGCTTAGTGATTCCTGTAACGTACTGTTTTACGGTCAATGACATAAATACTAATCATCAGCTGTCTCACGAACGTAACAGCACATCTATCCCCAACATAACAAACCCATAACACAGCGAGGGAGAACTAAGTTACATGAAACAATCCCAACTACATATTTTACACCACTCACAAGGGAAAAGTCACTACTCACGGAGTGTAAGGCTAGCTTCCAGCTTTCCGCTACTTCTCTTTCAAGGTAGTGATGAAACGCATTCTGATGCGCTGTTTGTTCGCGTTCGGCTACGGTAGGAATATGACGTCACAACATGGCGACCTTCATAGAAGGGGATTCCCGCGGTTATGGAGCTATTAATGTCTCATTCTAAGGTAATAAAAACATTACGGTTAATTAAGTAAGTTCTTTATACACCACTGAAAACATAGTTATGGATGTCATATTGCATTTCTGTTAATAGATACTCATCTTTTTTACACATTGCACCTTTAAATTGTTACAAGTTAAAAAGTTAAACTATTAATATTCGGGATGCTCCGATCTGCCTTTTTCACCTCTGAATCCGATTCTGATAACTCAACTGAGAATCAATATTGGCCGAAACTGAGAATTGATTTGACCATAAAAAAAAAAACTTTAAAAAAAAAAAAAAATCACTTTGTGAAAGAGACTGGGATCATTCTTTTCAGGCTTGGCATCATGCATTGACTTAAACATTACTTTCAAAAACTTTGTAATACAGTTGTTGCATTAGTGCACAATTATTTAATAAATAATTCACTAAATTTGTGTCTGTTTATTTTGTAAGTAAACCAATAGCTTTTAGCTTTTAATTTATAGTGCAGCTTCTTTGAGGAAGCAACATATGATAGAAAAGAAAGGCTATTAATAGGTTCAAAGCACAAAGGACAGAGATATTGAAGCTAAGGACCAGATTTACTAACAGTTTGGGCCAGTGCAATCACTCTTTTGGCATTGAAAACTACTGTCAGAATTTCCTAAAGACACATGGTGAAAACTTAGCGCCGAAAAGGCATGGACGGTTATTTTTGAGGACAGTTTTTTTTTTTATTAATTTAAATTAATCAAGGTTAGTAAGGTTTGCGCTCATTTAATTTACTGGTGTTTGCCACCCAAAAAAGCATGTCTTAAACCAGATGCTAACTGGTATATTGCGTTGGTCATTACAGAAATGATCCGGCTGCGTCTCTGTTTTCTTCTTCTGTTGATTTAGTGATGGTTGGCAAGCAAACGTATAGTGCATTTCTGCCACCAACAGAGATGGAGTGTGGAGCATTAATGTGTAGTAAATAAAAATAATACATACGCATCAAAATAAATAAAACAAAACAAATAAAAGAACAAAAGAGACAGGGAAAAAAATAATCAAAAGGGTGGTTGATTCTGATTTTATTTTTTTCACTTTAAATTGTGTGTAATGTTGCTGTTGGTGCATGAATAGTATCTGCAAAGTTGCTGTGCTGAAAGTTCAATGTAAGCAGAGATATCATCTTTTAAAAATGAGGAAGTTTAATGATATCAAAGACGACTCGAATGGGACTACAAAAAGATATACAACGAGATACTTCCTGGGTTTTATACGTAACTAACCCATAAATTTACATCAACTCTCCCACCGGATTATGCAAAAAACGGGGCATGGCCATATTTCTGTGGCTTTGTCAAAGAGGAAGAGTTGTAGTGGAGATCTGTCGCCATGCCGTCGAAAGTGTAGGTCTTCTGTGTTCGGACTTCCTATAGTAGTTCATCAACAATGGCAAAAATTTATGTTTGATTATGTTTCTGAAAATTAAAATCGTAATTTAGCTGTGCTGTGCATTTTATTGAAGACAGCTTCCAGAATCTCCACAAATTCAATGCAGGATTCAACCAGAAACTGTAATTTTAAACATGAAGTAGTTCTAACTTTAAAACCAGAGGCAGCAGTTGTTGGGCCAGCGCTGGCTTTAGTAGCCATTTAGTTATGCTCTTTCGTGTGTCAAACGTGTACAAACATTTTGGAGCTGAATTTGTTACCATGTATACTTTAAAGTAATTTTTCGATTTGATGAAGAACGTAATAATTATAGTAGCCAGTAGAGGCTGACATTTTTTTCGGGAATCCCGAGGGATGGGAAACAAAATCATTATGTATCACGGGATTGGGACGGGAAAGAAAAAAATGTCAGCGGGAGTGGGCGGGACCGGGAATCATTATAAAACTATGATACCCGCCTGTATACACAAATATACAGTTTCTATAAATACATTTTGATCTAAATTATATTTGCCATGTCTCTTTAAGCTCTCCTGTTTGCTTTGGTGTGGCTGGTAAAGAGAATGACATGCTCTACACACCCATACCAGTTGGTGGCTGTAATATATGGAAGCTTAAATGTAACAATATTCAATTTGAAATGTAATATGCAAACTGACAATGCAATATGCAGTGGTGGAATGTAACGAAGTACAAATACTTTGTTACTTTACTTAAGTACATTTTTTTTACGTATCTTTACTTTACTTAAGTAGAATAAATAGTGCATACTTTTTACTTTTACTTCGTTACATTTTGCAGCAATTATTATACTTATTATACCAATTATATAAAGTTATTGTCTTTCAAAAGTGAGAGTCGACTCGAGTCTATGAAATGAATTGTTTTGAAACGAGTCATTAGCTGTTACATCGTGACGTAGAGAGGTCATTGGCCGCGCCCAGTTACTGCGTGCGCAGATGGAAGTGTAAACTTGAAGTCTACACATTCAAATACTTCATCATAGCATCATGTCGAGAAGACGCTGTGTTCTACAATGCAAAGATAGTTCAGCCACTTTGTTTTCATATACCAGGGACGAGCACGTGAAGAATCGATGGTTAGAGTTCATATTTGCAACGATACCACAACAGTATAGCCCGATTGTGTTCTCATCATTTTAATTATGAATTCAAATGTGGATTCGCAAGCGGTTGTTCCTGAAGGAGGGCTCAGTAACTTACTTACCCAGTGTATATGGACCATTTTCCACCTATGAATCACAACCTGTAAGTATTATTAATAATTGTTGCTTTTATGGGTTTTGAACGGGTTTGTAGCGTCAGGGCGTGAAGAAGGAAGGCACAATAAGTGTGTGTATGTGTGCGCGTGTGTGTGTAAGTTACGCTCAGCGCAGCTTCTAGGTCTCCGATGTCATTTTTTTTTTAAATATGTGAAATGTTTGTCGCTGTTATTGGAGTTGTCATAAAGAATAGAGCGTCTTGTAGTACTGCAGTGCTTTATCAATATGTTTATGCATTAGGCTAACAAACAATAATTGACTGGGTCTGTCATCTGACCAATCACTGCTGATTAGCGTCACGCAAAGGAGTGGTTTGGAAAAATGAGACGTTGTACGAATCATCTGGGAGTCATCAGTTTTCAGTCAAATAAGTTTGGGTATTTCATCAAACTCTTCATATCATTTATTCATATCTGCTCTGCTAGCACTTCTGTAATAAAAAAATGCTAGCAGAGCAGATAATAAAAAGTTATTGAACTACTTTCAATAATAAAAAGGTTTCCTTTTACTATTTACCCATCTTCTTAATCATTCCCCATAAATCTGAAATACAGTATTTATTCACCTATTTTATCACAATTCTCTCCAATGACTTCTTGTTTTACTAAACATTTTCCTAACATTTGCCTGAGCTCTTTTGTACAAAATGAAATCATCAAATCATCTTAATCTATTTCTGAGTTTTACACATAATTCCACTGATTTTCCAATTAAGCTTATCTACTTTTTTTACTTATCATGGGGAAGTGATCACTACCTAAAGATGTATGATCCAAAACAATGGATGTAAAACAATGCCAAATGTTTTTGAAACAAAAAAGTTATATATATTTCAAAATGACAATATCTTAAAAATATGTTCATGAGATTAGAACTCTATGCTACTCTAGTTCAAAGGTCAGAATTGTGCGCGGGACAAGTGGAGAATAACGTAAGTTAAGCTAGCTGGTGCAGTGAAGATAGTAGCTGAATGCAGTTTCTTGCCCCAAAAAGATGGCAGAAAAAAGGATGAAAACGAATCACTTTCACAAAGATTGGGAGAAGGAATTCTTTTTTACAACTGTGAAAGAAAACTGCATGTCTCTCATTTTTGGGGCGACTGTGGCGATGGCAAAGCGGCACGATGTGGAGAGACACTTCACTACGTGTCCCAAAAGCTACCATACTAACTACCCACCGGGAAGTGCACTACAGGCAGAAAAAGCCTGTGAGCTAAAGGCAGTTTTGGGTAAGCAAGCAACAGTCTTTTTTCACGACTCACAAGGATGGCGAAAAAGTCACAAAAAGCAACTGAAGCTCGTTTAGAGCGACACATTTTCTGATCAAGAAAGCATTTTCAGATGGAGAAGTTGTCAAAGAAGCAATGATGACAATTGCTAACACACTGTACTTAAAGACGAGAAAAATGGAATCGATCTAATCTCCACTCTCTCTGACGTCCAGCTGGGTGCATCTACGATGGCTAGAAGAGTGTCACCTATGTCTGGTAACTTGGTCGATCAGCTGGAGCGGGATCTGGCGAAGTGCAGCTGGTCAGCATCCAGTTCGACGAGTCCGTGGACAGCAGCAGTATAGCGCAGCTGTTAGTTTTTTATCCGGATAATCTTTGAAGATTTCTCCAAAAGAGAATAACTCCTGGCACTACTGCCCTTAAAGACAACTACGAGGGGAGTTGACATTTATAACACGGTGAAGGAGGTTTTCGTGCAGAAAAAAAGTACGATTGGAAAAGCTGGTAGCTGTGACTACAGACAGGGCTCCTGCTATGATCGGCCGACATGTTTCATCGCTCACTGTAAAAGTGACCCAGACTTCAGCATTATCACTGCATCATTCACCAGCAGGCGTTATGTGCAAAAGTGATCAGCTTTGGGCACGTGATGACTCCAGTTGTAAAAATCATAAACAACATCTGCTCCAAAGCAAAACTGCACAGGATTTTCAAGGTGCTATTGGAGATGTCAGCTGAATAAGGTGACCTGCTGCTACACACATAAATCCGATGGCTCAGCAGAGGAAGAGTTTTACTTAGTTTTTTGTCACTTTTGGATGAAATCAAAGAGTTCAAGCAGTCCAAACGCAAAGACGTTTCACTGCTGGAGGACACAGAGTGGATACTTGACCTTGCATTTTTGACGGATATTACTGGGAAACTAATGGCTCGTTTCCACTGAGTACGGTGAGTACTACCGGTACGGTACGGTACAGTACAGTACGGGTCGGGTCGGGTACACCATGATCAGGCTTGCGTTTCCACCGCTAACAGTACCCTTACTTGATAGGCGTGGTATGCTGGAAAGAAGCGATCGACGTCATTTTCGCGCGAAGAAAGCGACATAGTGAACAACAATGGATGACAGACAGCAGATCTTGCTTCGCGGCATGTTTGTCACTAGAAACAAGCGCTGGCATTAGGCGTTTCCAAGAAGCCAACACAAAGTCCGACTCAGGAGAATGATCCCGAGGACGCGAGTCCAGTAATTCTGTTAAAGGAACAGCGCGTTCTTGAACGCGACACTCTGCTCGCTCTGGTTATCTCTGTATGTTCATTTTAGGCAACAATAAAACGAAATATGTTATAAAACACCACTCTGCTTCTTTTCGATTTCATTTCAATACATTTTAAACATTCTAAAGCACATAAATGTGGTTCAGGCAACGCATAGATTATCACTGCATGTATGTAACGTTATATTTATAACAAAACTAATTATAAAACAACCCTGCCTCTTTTCGTTTAAATTTAAAAATATTAAACATATTCCAGGCAATATCTAATGTAATGCATTGCATATCGCATTACAAATGTTGCAATAAACAACATTACAGAGGTAATAAAATAAATAAAAAATGAAAAACTATCTCTTTTTGTTGAATTTCAATTTTATCAATAATAGCCATTATAAAAGTATACGTAAAAGGTACAAAATACAGTAAAGCTTAAATAATATCAAGAAACAATCCAGTCAGTCAAATATACAAATTCAGCGCTCAAAGATATGAAACTTCAGTTACTTCACGTAGCCTTCTGCCAAAACTATTGGCCAGGAAACGAATTATAGATTCACGAGACCAAAGATCACCTGTTAGGTTTAGGGATGTCCCGATCCGATACTCAGGATCGGTATCGGCTCCGATCCAGCCATTTTTGCGGGATCGGGTATCGATCAAACGAGGCAGATTCAAATCCGATATTGTGCGTATAGCCTACTATTATGTTATTGTTAAGCCCCACAGAAGGCACAAAAACATACTAAAGTACCATGACGTTTTTGTGCACTCTATTATAAGTGTTCTGAGCCATTATGTCAGAGAGAAATTAATATATAAGTCATTAAATTCAGGATCACGTAAACGTTTTCCTCTCGCGGCTGTCAGTCATTCTCCATTCAGCACTCAAACAGCGCGTTGCGTTCGGTTACAGTAAATGATGAAACTATCTTCAAGATGATTCAATGTTTATACTATTATACTTTATCTGTAGATTGGGCATATTTTCGCATAAAACAACATTATCTTGCTGGACTTTATTGCTGTAACTTAATCGTGTTACTTTCTACCATAACCATGTGTCGGATGCTGTCGGTTAGATCACAACACTAGAGTCAGAGCACTATTGTTCTTCACGCGCACAGTAACTGAAATTTAAAACTGTTTAAAGAAAAGGCTCAATAAACTATTGCATAGATAGATACTGTTTAATACATTGTCCATCAATATGTATTTCCTTTATGCTTTGAACTTTTCAAAGCGGACTCGACGCGCAGCGTGCATACCATAGGGTGCATACTCGGCTGCGTGCTGTTACTCCACGTGGTTTCAAGCGCATCATTCTGCGCTCGGAATGCGCATAAGCGCTTTGTGCCGCACTGTGTTGGAGTCATTCATATCATAATGCAGTGACGCAATTAAAGCTTATTAACATTAATAATTATTAATGTTGCTGCCTCATTAAATAGCTGTGCTATACACTTAGAACATGTCTCAATTTTTTTGTAGTCTTGGCTATATAAAAAAAAAATTATAATAATTATCTTTTTAATTTTTCTTATATTGTTTTTCATGAATGTATTTTACAACAATACAAAGAGCAATATTTATTATTCACTAATCTAGTTTATAATAGCATTTTTTGTCATTGATTATGATCATATATTTTGGGGATTTGTTGTTCATCTTTATTATGAAGCTGCCTGTGGATTGTGTTTAACACACACTAGAGTGATAATGAGTTGAACACACAATTATAGAAATTCTACTTGCTTTAAAAAAAACTGTACTGGTATTTACAATGTAGAATGCTGCTGTTTAAATTGTTTTAACTTTAAACCTGTTGGTAGCTATAGCTAGCTTTAAGTACTGAAGTGCATGCATTTTCTTTTATATATATATATACACTGGAGGTATATTTTAAGGGGTTTAAAAATAAAATAAAAATATCGGATTAATATCGGTATCGGCAAAAGCCAAAGCTGCGGCATCGGTATCGGTATCGGAAGTGAAAAAGTGGTATCGGGACATCCCTAGTTAGGTTTATACAAGACGAACTATATCTCATGTTTAACCACTACAGAGACGTCCGAGTCAGCGGCAAACATCAGGATGACTAGCCGAGGAAAGGCTGTTCCAGGCGGGGGACACGAGCGCGAGCGTCCGGTGATCGCTTGGAATGGATCTCAGTCAAATTATCAAAAATCTATAAATAAACCACAGATTTGATTTTTAAAAAACTACTTTCTCGCCTGAAAAAGTCTTAAAACTACATTTCGTGACACAATAACAGTAGAATTATATTTCAGCTATATGCTTCTATGCCCTTGTAGCACGCGCGAGTGACGATACTCTGTCCACCAATCAGCGTTCTGCAGTGAGTCTAGCTCCACCTTTCAGTACCCTTTCACTGTGCTAGGTACCCTAACGAAAGGGTATCCAAAAAGTGGTACGGTACGGTTCGGCTTTTTGGTACCATTCACAACTTTTGACAGTGGAAACGCAAATAATTGCGTACCGAACCGAACTGTACCGTACCGTACCACTCAGTGGAAACGAGCCATAAATGACTTGAACTGCACGCTGCAAACCGACTTGGGCAAGAGTTTGAGAATAGGTTTTGTGACCTTCATCAGCTTGAGCCACGTGTGTCGTTCATTTCCAATACTTTCATGAATGTGGACACAACATTCTTTGCTGACAAACTAAGTGCAACGTTCAGCTTGGATGCTGGACAGGTGGAGATTGAAATAATAACATTGCAAAATGACCTCCACCTCAAAGCCTACCAGACTGCACAAAACTTTTGGTGAAACAGAAGTATAGTGGAGTATGCACAGCAGCTAAGAAGGTTGCTAGCCTGTTTGGTTCAACCTATCTCTGTGAATCAGCGTTTTCTGACATGAACTTCATAAAGAACAAACACAGCACACGCCTCACTGATGCACATCTGAAAGACTCACTCACAGTTGCAGTGTCAAGTTACACACCAGATTACAATACACTGGTGAACAGCATGCAATGCCAGTCTTCCCACTAGGAAAGAAACAGATACCAGATGTTGTCAGTGGCAACATGGCAGTACCGTGGCGAAGATGAATTTTGAATATTGAAGAATTGTGTTAAATTCAATTTAAAAGTGTGTTAAATTCAGCAGATTTTGGTCATTGGTTCAAAATGTGACAAGATTTATTTAAAAGTAAGTTGCTTTTTCTACATAATTGAAAACTTTTTGCAACATAGTTCATGATTTGCTAAAAGGGTTTCAGTGGCTCGTGAAAATGGGACATTTTTCCTATGAAATGAAGTGATGTAAGTGATCATCTGAAAATGTAACCATTACTGAGATTAAAAGCTGAATATTGATATCTGCTTCCCACCATATTGTCATTGTTGATAATTATTGTGAGAAATCATTAACGTGATCAGTGTCTTCACATAGTATCATTAATCATTATTAATAATGCATAACTAAAGGCAAACTGAGCAAATTTGTGCGTATCAAACTGGTAGCCCTTCATATGACTCAGTACCCATGAAGCAGCTCTCAGTTTCAAAAAGTGACCCCTGCTGTAGTTAGTTTTTTTGTGCAGTCTAAAATTGTGCTGTACAGGACCTTCAATTATGCGTGCAGCATAGAGGGAACTTTGATGGTCACTGTGATTACTGCAGGCACGCTTCTTAAGCATGTTTCACACATGGTCCGTTTTCAGTACATATGTATTGTAGTATGTATGTGCTGCAGAAGCATCCCACGATAATAGCTTTCGGATAAGACCTGTTTACAGTGCACTACTGGTCCATGGCTTTAAACACAAATATAAACAACATATATTCAGTTCATTACTTATAAATAGTTTTCTATTATAATATCCTATAATATCCTATCATAATATAATAAGCAAGTAGCAAAACATTTAAACATGACACTTCTCTAACGTGAAACTTTAGTATCACAAACATTTTAAACTAACTCACCATCCACACCATAGACTTTATAAAACAATGGACATAGTGTCTGTGACGTCACCCGTAGGTTTCTGAAGAGCACTTTTGAAGCCCAAAGTGGGTGGAGCCAGCACTCACCATCTTGGTAGCGCGTTGGTGGTGTATGGTGTATTTTAACAGTGTTGTTCAATAAAACCCATTTGATTACTTTGATACTTTATTTGAACCAATTGTTATTACTTGTTATTATACATTTGTATTTTAAAGGCTGTTGTTCACTTGGATCTCTTTACCACATTTTTATCCACATTTAAGTACTCGATTTATTGATGGGAAAATGGGTAGAATACCCGATTATTACTAAAATAATTGATAGCTGCAGCTCTACTTTACTTTTGCTTTAAAGGATTTCATAGAAATTTGGATTCCATTTGGAGTTTCACTACTGAAGTTATATTTTTCATCATGCTGGAGATGTCTGTTTAAATCTGTTGTTTACACATTTCTGAGAGTAGTTTTTAATTACATTTTAATACTTGATTCCAGTTGACTCTAAACATTGCATTTGTTTAATGTGAAAAAACCCAACTGTTAGGGTTTAATTGAAACAGTTTACATGTATACTTTTTTTAATATTATATTTTTGAATCCCAAAGTTGCAAGACATAAAATGTTCTTATGTTAAATTGTTGATTTTTTTGGTGGGAAATTAATTGTTTTGATTAATTGAAACAAAAATAGTTGTTAGTGGCAGCCCTATTTCAAAGTTGTTATTGTACAGTGATAAACAGGAAAAATTATGCATTTCGGCTGAAGTCCGTTCAGTGTTTCAGATCCATTGTAAAGATCTTCATTATTATTAAATTAGTTCATTTCATCTATAAAGCAGTACTGCAAAAAATGTTGTCATCAAGGCTCAGTTCAGTTCTCATACAACAGTGTCAGGACAGTCAAAACAATAATATTGTTGAATACAAGCAGCGATGGGCGGGCCCTCCCACCTGTAGCGCGTCGGGGTGTGAGGCGGCTGCGTTGTATATTGTGGAGCTCAGCCAGTGTGGCTGTGAATTTGCTATGCATCCAAATCAACCAAAAATTAACGTAAAATTCAAAATGGCCGACTTCCTGTTGGGTTTAGGGCATTGCTCCAAGAGGCTTTTTTGTACGTCTGGACATGATCCATGTGCCAAAGAAATTCCGTACATGTAGGTCAAACGTGCGGCGGGGGCTGCTTCGTTAAAGGTCACTTCCTGTTTCCAGCAGGTGGCGCTATGACTGTGGACTAATTTCAGCATTTACATGTGTTCAGGGCGGGACTATTGTATAACGTATAAAATTTCGCGCAGGTCTGAGGATGCACACTGAAGTTACAACAACTTCCTGTTTCATGGCGAATCGTCTACGCCTCGGACACGCCCATCGACGAAAACGCGCAGGTAGCACAACTTTTCATCGTCAATGCCTTTAGAAGGCACAGCAGAAATTTGAAGTTGATCCAACTAAATCCCTAGGAGGAGTTCGTTAAAGTACGTAGTGAGTAAATCATCCAAAAATGGCGGTAAAATTAGAAATGGCTGACTTCCTGTTGAGTTTAGGGTATGGGTTCTTGAGGCTTTTTTTCTCGCACTGTTAGTGCTCGGGCCCTAATAATAATAACCCTAACAGTTTCAATAGGGTCCTCGCACTGTTAGTGCTCGGGCCCTAAAAAGAAAAAAAATAATCCTAACAGTTTCAATAGGGTCCTCGGACCGTTAGTGCTCGGGCCCTAATAATAGTTTCATTGTGCAGTGAAGAGTAGACAGCTTTTTTAACCGACAATGAGCCCATGGTGAACTGAAGTGATCGACAGCTTTAGTGATTATAGAGGGAGCACTCTTAGCTCGATTTCTGTAAATAACACATCTATAAAAGTTTTATCTTACTGATTCATGAGATGTATAGGAATCAAAATATTAAAATAGTGGGACGAAGAGAAAGTTTGGACACACTGCACTGCACTAGTGGGTCACACAAATACATATATCCACTCTACATTATCCAATGGGTTGTGCTGCACGCAACAAGAAATCTCCACACAGCAATCATCACAGAAATTCAGCAGAGACATGCTATGACAGTTGATAACACTACTGTAGGAGTAAAGCTGACACATATCAAAAGATACTCACTACTTTGCGCAGTCGATGAGTTGATACTCGTTTGAGCGCTCGAAACAGGCCTTCACCCCCTCATCGTCCCACAGATGCGTTGCATGCTCAAAAAACTCCTGTAAAAAAATAGAAAAACCACACAATATTGAGTTAGCATCTATTTATGTGACCGTAATTAACACAAAATAAAAGTAAGAAGGGAATAAAAACCTTGACTGCTTACTGCTAACTTTTGACAGTAACAAACAAATAAACAAACATTATACAAAAACATTTTTTAAGAAGAAAATGGTGTTATAAACAAGCCACAGTTAAGTAAAGCAGTTGCTGTAAAACTGTACAATTGGGATATTGTCAGCGGCAAAAGACCACTTTACTGTACATTATCATTCTAAATCACCACCTGACTCCTGTTGTTGATCTGTAAAAATAAGGCATATTCTCATGAACTATGATGCTGATGTCTTTGCTAATATGTTTAACACAAGCATCGAAATGTCGCAAATGTACATTTCCAGATGTCTCCTGCATGATTTTAATACTCCAAAAGATTCCAAAAAGTCCAAGTTTTAGGTCGGCACAGACAGCAGGGAGTAGACTGGACATATAACTGTTACATACGTGCGATATTGATAATTCTTCACATTTAAAGCCGATAACCAATATATTGGCCGATAAATCTAAATTCACATTTTGATTTATTGGCTGATAAATCTAAATTCAAATTTTGACTTTGATAGCCTGAACATAAAAAAACAAAAGTCTCACCATTAAAAGCCATATCCCAAACACTTTACAATACAATACAATAGCCTAGTTTGAACCAGTGTAAGATTCCTTAACTTTTAAATTTTATTTTACACTCCTATGGCCAAATTTTTGTATCAAAAAATGGTACCACTATACGATTTAATTTTGTTAGCATTAGTTAACATGAACCAACAATGAATGAACAACACTTCTACAGCATTTATTATCTTAGGTAATGTTAATCTCAACATTTAAAGGGTCGAGAAACCCTCCTCTTTCAGCTCAAGTCTAGCTCACAATCTTTTTGAAAAATGCAACTTAAATGGGCGTGGCTAGCTGTGAGAAGAAGGGAGGGAGTGGGTGTAGTATGGCCATGTCCCATGCACATCGACTGTCACTAAAAAGAAATGATAAAACACGAGGAAATGCTAGATTTTTATATATAGCTGGCAAAGTTAGTCTTATGAAATACACTGACACTTTATTATTGTCCTTTCAAAAGTAACTGAATGCCCTGCTACATATATTAGCCTACAGTAATAGTAATTCTATTTAAAACACATTAATGTAGACTACATGTATAATTATAATGTCATTATAAAATACATAGTGGTTTATATAGACACTATAAATGCATTTCAGAAAAAAAAAACTATTAATTTTCTGCTTTAAAAATCGTTCTGTGCATAGTCTACATGCCCTCTGAACCCTCATAATAAAGATGGCTCTGCAGAGGTGGATGACTTCTCATTTTAGACACACACACACACACACATCTGAAGGGATAGAAAAGTCCTCGGGATACCGCCGCATCTCTCGCAAGACGCCACTTGGATTAGTTGTCAACAAGGCGAAGTCCACAATTCTCCACTTCTCGCAGCTCTCTCTCTCTCTCGAGAAAATGTATGTGGCACACACTATAGTTTAGATCATGTTTAGATGTGTCTATGGTTGATGGCAAACCAACCGTCAAGAGCCAGAGTCTAGCCCTGGCAGCATCACGGGAACATCAACGCACTTGGACTTTGCACCATGAAAACAAATACTTGCGTCCGGTCATGATTGCCTCTCTCATCTACTACGCGATATCACAGTTTGACATGTCTGTCGTTGAAAAGATCCACGTGGTGTCATGAATAATTAAGAGACCGTGTCTTCTCATAGGATAAGAAAACTCAAAATAAAAAACTCAGGATAAGAAAAAGTCGTCAACGCACTCACAGTGCACGGCCACGTCACAGCCGGTGACGTGGACACGATGAATTTTTTTAAACCCGGAAGACGAAAAAAGTGGGAAAAAAACTCAAATTTAACCATTTTAACCCTATTATTAAATCTAACAGATGTTAACATTGTCTTCAATGGTGTTCAACACACATGCCTATGTTAAAATCTCAGAAAATTTGGTTTGGGGTTTCATGAACCTTTAAGACTTTTTTAAGATACAAAGTTGTTACATTTAATGCAATGTGAACTAACATGAACTAACAGAGAGCAATAACCTTTGTTAGTGTTAAGTTAATAAAATGTCCATGTTGCATTAGCAAATGATACATTATTGTAAAGGGTTCCCCAAAATGATTATCTAACAATAAATAAAAAATAAACAAATAACCTAAATAATGCAAACAAATCATTGAAATAACATTGGGCTGCAGTGCATATAAAGAAACAAAATGCATGTGCCATGGACAAATAAAAGGAAATAGCCTCCGCACGGACAATTAGTAAGGAATTGATTTTAATCAAACCATATTGTAGATGAAAATAATATGACAAGTGATGGTTATTAATAATAATGCATCAATGTTTAAAAAAAAATAAATGAAAATAAGGCTTAATATTACAGTAATAGTACACTGCCTGAATTATAATCATGCACTGTTCGTTCATTGGCCAGAGAAGAACTAGCTCAATGACTGACCCTGGTTTTTTTTTTTTGGTTTTTTTTTTCTCTTCATTCTGCCACCTGATGGATTTTTGGTTCCTTGCCACTGTTGCCTTTTTCACCTCTATTGCCATTGGCTTTTGGCTTGCTTAGTTGGGGACATTAAATTTAACATTTTATTTAATATTTAACAATAATATTGCTCTGCCTGCATTGACACCATTATATGAGAACTGAACTGAGCTGGATGATGATGACATCACGGTTTTCTCCAGAGCGGCTATATATATATATATATATATATATAAATTAACTAAATTAATAACTTTTTTACAACAAATTGAAACATCACTGAACTTACTTAAGCTGGACTGTGATGCGATTTTCTTCTGGAAACAAGCGTCACATTATTTTCCTGTTATCTCTGTAAAGCTGCTTAGAAAACAATCTGTATTATAAAAAGCGCTATATAAATAAAGGTGACATGACTTAAACATCTGAAATATTAGGCCTACTGTTTCAAATGACATCTTTGCTGTTTGAGCTGCACACGCTAAAGCTGAAGAGAACGAATACCTGTAAGCTGAAGAATGCAACTAAACCAAAATTTATTACAATAATAGTCTATACAATAATAATGTATTGTATATGACAGTCCCCATAGCTTTTAATGTTTTTCATTGCTGTTTGATTGCACACACTAAAGCTGAAGAGAATGAGCACAGGGAAACTGAATAACTTGTATAGCGGGTTATTGAACTCAACGAAACGCATCCTAAATGAGAGTAATCTGATATTTATATAACAAACGTAATATCATGACTTATATCTGCACAAAATGATGCGAATGCATAAGCGAACTTGATTGTGCTGTTTAGAATGTGTAACCCCTGTTTTAGCCATTCCCACAAAAACACGCTGAAACGTTTAGTTGCCTAAACCCAGAGATTTAACAACTTTTTATTACATTATGCACACAATTAACGCATCCATGCATACACACACACACACACACACACGCACACACACACACACACACACACACACACACACACACACACACACACACTACAACTTACAATGGCACAAAATGTTACAAAAGCTCAAGTGAACTTGACTGTGCTTGTCATGAAGGCTTGACTCCGTAGACAATGAGATTGTTGCGCTGAAACACTGGCAAACTAGCCAGACTTCATCATACTAATATTCTATTCAGAATGTGAGTTTGATACTGCTCCATAGAGCTTTGATTATGAGGCGTGTTTTAATCGAACCAGGGGGAAAAAAAACTAAATTGGATAGATCCACAACCAATCAGAGCAAGGCAGTAAGTGACGTATGTTGAGCGAGCTGTCAACAGAACTGAACTGCACACACTCTGGGAATTTAAAAGAAAAATGTGTGTTAACGACCTTTGCCGATGTTGCAAAAACAATTTAAGGATTTGCGGAGTACTTACAAACTCGAAAAACATTTTTGAATGAAATAGAAAATGTGAATGTATATATGAACAAGTTCTCCGTTTAGAATTAGATCACCACAATAAAGCCAACAAATCTGCTCGCATTTGACAGAGCATAACTTGACTGATTTTAATGGAGAGACAACGTCAGAAGTCATGATTTAATAATAATACAATACACTAAAAATAATAATACACTGCTTATAAGGGGTACAGTGACTACCAGTATGGGTATAGTGTGCGAGTAGAATAACAAAGTGTCACCATTGTTTGATGCAGCGATGGCTTTGACATGAGTTGTATCGCCGTGATGCTCATTTCAGTTGCTTCTTTTGGTCTTCCATGAGTGCAACCAATGGAGTAGTGAAACCACAATGACAACTGGGTTTTTCACTGTGTCCCTCTTCTTAGCAACCATCGGAGCCAGTTGATAAATTAAACTTTTGCCGAATCCCGTAGGAAGGACTGCAAACACATCTTGACGATTGATAAATGCCTTGATTGCAGTTCTCTGTTCATCTTTTAAAATTAATGCGCGGTCGATTTCTTCTAAAATAGGTGCGATAGCGGAATCTATACATCTCAATTCTCCAACTGCAGTCATCTATGTTGTAAACCAGTTCAAACCAAGCGCTCTTTGATGACGTGATTAACGTAACTGCAGATCATCTGTCCATCATTGTATAAAGCCCACCCTGGCAATTTGATTGGCCCGACAATTTTTTTTACTGATCATAATTACTCCTCAATGGATCAAGTCCAGACCGAACTTCCAGACCAAAAAATGTTGTGGGTGGGGTTTGGGCTGGCATTCAGGCTACTGGTGAACAAGAATTCACAGCATTCTTCTATACTCATGTTCTTGTTATGTTATAAAGCTTATATGACAGATTTGTGCAGCACATGTTGCACTTAATTGTATCTTCCTTTTCAAAGTGATTCAAATCATATCAAGCAATTCAAAACCATTAAGGCGAACATCAAGTGTCTGGGTTGAAGTAAATAATCCATTATCTATCGGCTTTAATATATCAACCTAATTTTCTTATCTGATCGATTACGATAACATTAAAAATGACCATTTATCGGACGATATTGTGGAATGTGGTCAATATATCGTGCATCCCTATATTAAATGCCATAAGAGAAGTACTCATGGGAACAGAAAGCTGCCTCTCACTCACGCTGTGTGCAGATCCTGAATTTAATTATCTTCCGCAGCTTATATGGCCAAATACACACATTTATGTCAGAATGTTTGTCTTGGTGAGTATTCAAGTAAAAACAGTTGAGAAAGAAGCACACATGTAACAATATAATGCATCCATGCATGCAGCAGCCAAATAAACCTGCTTCCGTCTGTGTGCTTAATGTTAATCAAAGACAGAGAAAATCACTCACTGCTCTTGATGAAATCATTTTTTTTTTTTTTTGCTTTAAAGGACAAGTTCGGTATTTTACACTTAAAGCCCTGTTTTAAGATAGTTTCTGATGAAATAGAACGGTTAATGTTGAAATTTGGACACATGCTGCTGGCCAGAGAATTTTCGGTTTCTGTGGTTACACACCCCCACCTCCACAATGGTTGCATGGGTGCACTGGAACAATCCTTCATAAAACGCATTAAACTTCAGTTTACAAAGACGTGAAACTCACCGAGTGGTCTGGGGTGTTCACTGATATGATCACACAAAAATCGCTGCAAAAGATCCTTTCCAACAGGTTTTATAGTTTTTGTCGAAGTCAAGTCAATGGAGTTGGACAAAAACTATGATAAAACCTGGAAAGGATCTTTTGCAGCGATTTTTGTGTGAGCATTTCAGTGGACATCCCAAACACTCGGTGAGTTTCACATCTTTGTAAACTAAAGTTTAATGAGTTTTATGGCCTACATTACACTACATACTTGAACCATAAACCCTCTGGTTTTCCCTCATGGTAAAAATCACACTTGCTTTTATATTTAACGCCACAGTAAAACACAAACACTGCTGTTCACTTTCGGAAGTTGTAGGGATGTTTTCTTCTCACAAAAAGAATGTGAAATGTGTACATTGAATATATAATTTTCAGTTTATAAATATATTTAAATTAGGGCTGTGCAAAGATTAATTGCGATCAATCGCATCCAAAATAAAAGTTTGTGTTTACATCATATATGTGTGTGTGCTGTGTATAATTATTTTGTATATAAATACATATGCATGCATGTATATATTTAAGAATTATTTGCACATAGATACTATATATATATATATATATATATAATTTATATTATATATAAATACAAATATTTTATATATGAATAACACATTTTCTTAAATATATGCATGTGTGTGTATTGTATATAATAATCATACACAGCACACACAAATATATTACGTAAACACAAACTTTTATTTTGGATGCGATTAATCGCATTAATTTGCACAGCCCTAATTTAAATATAATTACATTTTATCGTATCGCACATCAAATATTGCATTATTTAAAGTTATTTTCTTCAATATCGTGCAGCCCTATTCACTACTTATTTTTCTTCATTTTCTCTGATCCACTTGCTCATTTAAACTGCTCTGGAATAAAATCAATGAATAAGACTTGTTTTAGAATAATAAAAATAAATTATTATTATTATTGAAAATGTAAAGTTGACAGACAAATTATTATTTTTTTTTTTTTACACATTACAAAACATTGAAAGAAAGTTTCTCTGCAGCACTACAGGAGTGAGTGCTGACGAGGGAGGGGGTTTCTGGGGAGCATACTTGTTTTTTGCGCCTTTTCCTCAGAGGATGCAGACAGCTATACAATAATTAGGTCCCTGGTGAGGGCCCATCATATAATCATCACAATAAAGCAAAACAAATGGATACACAGAAGCAAAACAAACGCATCACGGCTCATGAACAACGCTACACACTCTCTAAGACATCTCACAAACGTCTGGTTGATATGCCATCAACACTCAAAGAAAATCTGATCCAAAATTGCAAAATAGAAGTCAAATCGAGGGGCCAAATTCTGGGAAAGCTTTGCCTGTTCTGTTTATTTATTTTTTTTATAAAATAATTTATAATAAGAAGAAAAAAATATTTTATTCTCTTTTTTTGCTGCATTATAATTTTGGGTAACACTTTACAGTAAGGGTACATGGATTATCATGAATTCATGTATAAATGAATGCATGAACTTTGCATTCATTCATGCATTAATATCTCATGAATCATCAGGAATTAACACAAGTTCAATATTTTTCCTTCATGACTTTATGAATGAACAACACCTTAATTAAAACATTAACTAAGATGAGCACATCATCATGAATTATGATTTATTACGCATGATCATGATGTTTTCTTTGTTCTTAGTCCAGGTCAGTGACCTAGTCACCACTTTAGTTGAGGGGCCACACACATGATGAAGTCATTAATAGATTAATGCTTAGTTAATGATGACTACTTTGGACAGACAACAAAATAGAGCAATCGCAGCTCATAGCACACATATTCTGTTAATCAAATACAGAAGTCATCATTAACTAAGCATTATCTATCAATGACTTCATCATGTGTGTGGCCCCTCAACTAAAGTGGTGACTAGGTCCTTTGAAACACTGATGAACAATGTGCTATTAATGGTGGCATAACTGTGAACAAAGAAAACATCATGATCATGCGTAATAAATCATAATTCATGATGATGTGCTCGTCTTAGTTAATGTTTTAATTAAGGTGTTGTTCATTCATGAAGTCATGAATGAAAAACGTTGAACTTGTGTTAGTTTCTGATGATTCATGAGATATTAATTCATGAATGAATGCATAATTCATGCATTAATTTATACATGAATTCATGATAATTCATGTACCCTTACCGTAAAGTGTTACCTAATTTTGGCACCGTTTTACAATAAGATTGCATTAGTTAACATTAGTTAATGCATTAACTAACATAAACTAACATTGAGCAATACATTTGTTACAGTATTTTTTATTTTGCTAACGTTAGTTAAAATGGAAATAAAAATACAACTACTCATGGATGGTTGTCAGCTCAGGTCTATTAATTAATATTAAGAGATACAACTTTTTATTTTAATATATTAGTAAATGTTGAATTTAACATTAACTAAGATTAATAAATGCTTTAGAATAATTTTTCACTGTTAGTTCATGTTAGCTCTAATGTAGTTGTAAAGTGTTCCCTTTTAAAAAAGCTACACTCAATGCTGCACGAAAGCATTATGGGGAAAAACTCTTTGTTTGACCAGTTATGAACACGTGTGGTAGGCCTGTCAAATGAAAAAAAAAAAAAATAGAATATTTGTCGAATTTGAAAAAAAAAAACTGCACATTCAAATTCAAAAACCATTTGAATTTTTGCCATGTTAAGAGGCGTGAATTTTGCGAGACATTTTTTTTTTTGTTAGCTTAAGATCACTCACTGCAGATCAAGTTGACCGTCTGGTGTTTGTCATGACCCCCATTGGGCTCATGTGCATTTGTTATTATCGGAGCTGGCCAACTTTATCATGTGGAGCTATGTCTACTGAGGTGGGTAATACTAACCGGTATTAAGGGGGGCGTGTGTTTGTCAAATTGCCGTGAAGCAGTTTGTGTTTCTCACTCGTTCTCGCTTCTCACGAGACTTTCTATTTCCATCTTACTGGGATGTTAGTCCCCATGTTGCAAGGTTGGTTTTCTAGCTGGGAATGCTAAGGGGAGCGTGCAAAGTCACCATTTTCACTGGAACAGGTTATTTAACCACCCAATTTCTGATTTCTAAATGGTTTTATTAAGTTGAAATAGTTGTCAAGTTCCCCTTTAAGAAAACAATTTGAATTTAGCTTTTCAGCCTTTTTGACAGCCCTAAGTGGCAAAAATGCCAAAGAATTTGGCTTAAATAACCTCTGATGACGACATCTTTGGAATGAGCACGTCAGAGGCAATATATCGACATGTGACAGGTGCGCTCATCAGGTTCTTTTATTTTCAGAACCGAATTGTCCATTTTTTGCACTAAAATCTCTTGCAAACTATCCCTTTGTTAGGAGTTAGCTCTTTGTCAGGCAGAAAAAAAGCCTTTTTCTCACTCTTCTTTCTCTGCACGAAAAGAAAGAGTAGAAAAAAAGCGAGGGAATCATGTCGAGAGTCAAAGAAATGTGTGCCGCCCTGCTCACAGCCCATTTCGGATGACAATCTGCATGAGCTCTGTATAGAATGTCTGGGGAATCACACGATTTAGGATGCAGAATGTGAGCGCTGCGAGACACTTCCTGTCAAAGTGCTCTGCTCCAGGCTTGCACATGTCAGACAAGAGTGAGCGTGCGCGTCCTCTGACGCATTCATGGGGCTCTGTGTGAAGAGCAAGAGACAGGTCCTTCCCTTTCTCTCGGTCTTTCACCAGATTGTGTGTTCCTTCGAGTGTGCCCTGCCACCAATGGCGGACTGAGTACAGCTCACTCAGGGCGGGTCTACACTAAAACTGCAGTTTCAGTCAACAGTCATGGTAGGGGCCTGTGCAAAAGTACGTCACATTGCCCCAAATCTGAGAATGGCTTGTTCTGAATTCTGATTTTTGGGGATTAAAAAAAAAAAACATTGGGTGGATTTTTATCATTATAGGGTGGTTGTGTACACACATTGCCAACACACATTTGTTCAAACACCATGTAAAAGTGAATTTTGCATACTAGGTGCCTTTTTAAGTGGCATGTCTTTGAAAGGTGAAGCACTATACATAACGTAGGGTCAGTCCACTGCCAGATTGTTTCACTGCTGGAGGTTCTGCAGGAAAAGCTGTCAGCATGCACATGTCCTGCTACTCTCAGAGTATCTGTGGCTTGCCACACTCTGGTCGATGGGGTCTCACCCCGACTATCTTCCCAAAGTCCCATTCTCGACCATATATCTGGTCATTCTTCTGTCCTCTGCTGTTAGCCGGAGCAGGAGAAACTCCACTTACAGTGTCCAGCTTGTGCTCTTCAGATTTATGTCCCCCGTGCTAACCAATGCCGTAATTCAGAGTAGCTGTTCATATTATGGGGGGCATAACAGGGGGTGGCCACCACAAAACAGACCCCCATTGGGTGAGGGATGCCATTGCCCTAGCCTAGCGGTCAAGCTTCGCCTCTAGGTATTAGGGCTCATTCAATCAGGGGGTTGCATTCTCCAAGGCTTTAGCAAGAGACGCCCCCTTCTAGCTTTTCTAGCAATCAGGTGATGTGGCAAGCTGTTTCTCTCTGCGCACATTTATCGGATTTTATAGTTTGAATGTTCACGTTACTCCAGGCTCTCACATACTTGAGTTGACATCCCAAGCTCATGCTGAGGCCCTTCTCGTGTTTGTGCGCCTACACTACACAACCTTGAGGGGTCCAGACACTTCCAGTGCTGCGAATTTTATATTCTTGTTCCCCATTGAGTGTAGCTTTTTAAAGGGATGTCTCGACTCTCGGGGTACTTGACTGTAACCCTGTTTCCTGAAAAAGGGGGAACGAAATAATGCGCTTGCACACTACCATGTCAAAATGCCCATTCTGTGCAGTATTCACAAATGTCTCGAATTAATGTAAACAGTTGGGCAAAAAACAGATGTATATCAGTATATTTGGTCAGTGCATTCGGTTTTAAAGTGACAGTAGCCAAATAAATCCGCTGACGTCTCCGTCATTAATCAAACAACAATAGAAAAAGAGAAAAATCACGAACTTCACTTGACTGAACAAATTTTGTATCTTTAATAAAAATCCATTAATACTTATTTCAGATAGAATGTGTTTGTATTTGTACATTTTGATTGAATTTATGTAGGGTATTACCTGAAAGTTTATTTATTCTGTATCTTTATTCTATTGTTAATATTATTTGCTTCATTGTTATTATTTTTAATAAATAAAATAACGAACATAAACTATAACTAATATATATATATATATATATATATATATATATATATATATATATATATATATATATATATATATATATATATATATATATATATTTGTGAAATAAAGTGTCTTATTGGGAAATAAGATTTTTGGTCATTTCAACCATACCTGGCAGTCACATAAAAAATCAGTTTCTACGAGAGCTTTCTTCACAAAGAAACAAAAGGACACAAAACAGAAGTGCTTTGTTTGTAACAACAGTGTTCTCCTCCTGTTACACAAACTTCACAGTCAGAGAGGATGAGATCCCTTTGGAAAATTCAGTGTGACGAGCTGGTGCACTCAGGGAGAGCCAACAAGAGAAAAACATGAAAACAAACCTTAACGACTATTAGTGGCCTTTTATTTAGCACAGATGTTCTCTACCTGCACCTTCATTAGTCAGAGACGAAGCCAAAAGAGTCATTAGAAGGGAGTTAAGCGGGGTGCTCTCGACCCTCGAGAGAGCATGCTAATGACAGCCTGAGCTCACTAGAGCCTCCCAGACACCCAGCGCTACTGTCACCACTGAGCGCAAAATACACACCCTGGGACTCGCACATAAACACACTTGTACAGTGTGAAACACAGGCTTGTCTGGTTGCACACAATTGCACAATATCACAGACAACAAATACAAGCAGGTGAATATGATACAACAAATGACACACAGCACACATTAGAGTGCTTTTCAGCTAATATTCCTTATTTTTAGTGTAAAGTAATTAGTAATAAATTATCTATCCATCTATCTAACTATCTATATATATATATATATATATATATATATACAGTGGTGCTTGAAGGTTGGTGAACACCTTGCAGAATCTGTGAAAATGTGAATAATTTTAACAAAATATACACTCACCAAGAGGATTATTAGGAACACCATACTAATACTCTGTTTGACCCCATTTCATCTTCAGAACTGCCTTTATTCTGCCTGACATTGATTCAAAAAGGTGCTGAAAGCCTTCTTTAGAAATGTTGGCCCATATTGATAGGATAGCATCTTGCAGTTGATGGAGATTTGAGGGATTCAAATCCAGGGCATGAAGCTCCCGTTCCACCACATCCCAAAGATGCTCCACTGGGTTGAGATCTGGTGACTGTGGGGGCTATTTTAGTACAGTGAACTCATTGTCATGTTCAAGAAACCAATTTGAAATGATTCGAGATTTGTGACATGGTGCATTATCCTGCTGGGAGTAGCCATCAGAGGATGGGTACATGGTGGCCATAAAGTGATGGACATGATCAGAAACAATGCTCAGGGCCGTGGCATTTAAATTATGCCAAATTCTGGCAAAATTCTTTTATGACAGATTTATGGCAAATTCTGACTCTACCATCTGAATATCTCAACGGAAATCAAGACTCATCAGACCAGGCAACATTTTCACAGTTTTTAACTGTCCAATTTTGGTGAGCTCTTGGAAGTTGTTGCTTCTTTTTCCTATTTGTAGTGGAGATGAGTGGTACCCGATTGGGTCTTTTGCTGTTGTAGCCCATCCAACTCAAGGTTGTGCGTGTTGTAGCTTCACAAATGCTTTGCTGCATACCTCGGTTGTAACGAGTGGTTATTTCAGTCAAAGTTGCTCTTCTAACAGCTAGAATCAGTTGGCCCACTCTCTCCGACCTCTAGAATCAACAAGGCATTTTCGCCCACAGGACTGCCGCATACTGGATGTTTTTCCCTTTTCACACCATTCTTTGTAAACCCTAGAAATGGTTGTGAAAGAAAATTGCAGATTGTGAAATACTCAGACCAGCTCGTCTGGCACCAACAATCATGCCACGCTCAAAATTGCTTGAATCACCTTTCTTTCCTATTCTAACATTCAGTTTGCAGCTCAAGAGATTGTCTTGACCAGGACCATACCCCTAAATGCATTGAAGAAACTGCCATGCGATTGGTTGATTAGATAATTGAATCGATGAGAAATTGAACAGGTGTTCCTAATAATCTTTAGGTGAGTGTAAATATTTTTGTATTATACAAAATGCATGTTTTTTTCATTATTGTCCTGAACAAGGTTTTTTACACAAAAGATGTTTACATATATAGTCCACAACACAAAAAAATAGCTGAATTTATAAAATTTGTTCAAAAGTTCATGAACCCTTGATTGAACCTTTTTTTAATAGTGTTGTTTTAGTCCACCAATTGTCCTCCGTGTGAAAAGATGGATCTAAAAAAAAAATCAGCTGGAAAGGGTTCAAATATGCAAAAATGCTGGAAAACTGAAGAATTTTCGGGACATGAACGTTGGATAGTTTAACCTGTTAAGCTGCAACCCCAGTTTTGAAAAATCGAAAGAAATGACATATCCAAACTAAAACAGATACAGTTCATGAACCCTTTGCACTAAAAGCACAAGTATGATCTCATTTGAAAGCTGACACCTGGCAGTTTATTGTAAATGTAGAATTAATTAGTCATAATAAAAAAGCTATACATAAATGGCTTCAAAGTTTTGTAAAGTTATTAGAAATATATTTTTATGAAACATCTTCATGAAAAGAAAATTGAAGTTGGCATTGTATCAATCTAGAAATGCACTGTAGCTAAAGCCACATGTCTGACCATGTTATATTTAAAATTTGAAGCTAAGTCTAAAACTCTACATTTAATTTAAATGTTTTTCAAGATCATGTCATATGACTTGATTAGGCTCTAAAATGCAAACTGGTGTTCATTGTCATCATCTAGCATCTATCAAGTCTATTGTTTTGAGGTGAAAACTAGCCCCATTCAGTGTTCAGTCTCCCCTGCACACATTCACACCTCTCTGGCCTGGTTACGGTTCTAAATATGCTTTTCTTTTGTCTGCATTTAAATCACTAACGACTAGCTATCCACAGTTTTAATCCCTAATTTATTTGATCAAAGTTCTCACTTCACATTTGAAACTGTGTCAACTGCCCTTTTTGAAAAAAAAGAAACATTTCAATTTGCATTTATATTTAGAAAAAAAATCAAATCAAAAATCAAAGCTAGCATGTTAGCTTAGCACACCATCAATACACAACAATTTATGAGATTAAAACCATGTTTGTGCTCCAAACTTACTTAAATAACCTTCTGTGATCTGATTTGGCTTCAGATAATAAAAAAATAAGACAAAAATTATATTATTTTATAGTATTTTGCACAATGATGGCTCGATGAACACAGGTAAATCAAATATCATTGCAATCATGTTTATAGTCTTCAAAACATCTTTATCTGCATGTTACAGCAATCTCTGTTAGCTTTGTTTATGATAGGCAGATGTCTCTTCTTCGTGTGTACCAGTGTTACCAACTATTTTCAAATGAAAGTAGCTAACGCCTTCCCTAAAAGTAGCTAAATGTCGCTAGATGACGTCATACATTAATTAGCATCATCGTACCTGCGTTCTGCTTGCCTATGTGTTTTCTCTATAAATGAATGCTTAGCTCACATACTTTAGATAATATTATAACATAATATAGCCAAATGTAAAAAAAAAGCTGTTCTCATTTCCTATATATTTTTGTCATACAAAAGAACTAGTAGCTGATAGGCCTAGTGAATGACAAAAAAACTAATACCATAAGCACAAGAAAAGAAAGGAAACTAAATTATTTAAACAATAAAAAAACATTACTATTTAAAGAAAAGCAGATAAGTGATCAGTCCGTGGAAAAACACTGCTCATTCACGTCTGTCAGCGGCCGTGCGCTCAATAGATGACCTGTTCCTCTCAGCCATTCACTGAACAGGGTAGACGTAACGTTAGCTAGAGTGAGTGACGGCAGAGAGAAAGCCGAGAAAAGTCGCTAAAAATAGCGCTAAAAAGTCGCTAAAAAGTCGCTAAAATTGCTCTTTTGCAATCTGTACACGGAGGAGTGAACATCAACTGCTCTGACTATAGCTGGGAGGGGCTGCAACATGAGGACTGGGCCACCTGTGAGTGATTTGGGACGGGGTGGGACCCACGGCAGCACCCGGTGCTCGTTGAGAAGAGTAAGAACAATATGTGCTTTCATGTCAGAGTCTCCAAAAGTCTCTAATAACACCAGAAAAAGTCACTAGTCATTACCAATACCCATTAAACTACTGAAAGAACTGTTACCTGTAGTGGAAGAGCCTCTCCTCAATATTATTAACTCGTCTTTATCTTTAGGTCATGTTCCAAAAATATTCAAGCTGGCAGTAATAAAACCTTTCATTAAGAAACCGAAATTAGATCCAAATAACTTAGCAAATTACAGACCCATTTCAAATCTTCCATCTATGTCCAAAATACTAGAAAAAGTTGTGTCCGCTCAATTGTGCTCTTTTTTGCAAGAAAATTATATCTATGAAAAATTCCAGTCAGGATTCAGACCGCATCTTATACCCCTTTTCCACCGAAAAAAGAACTGGTTCGGAACTGGTGCTGGTTCAAAGTTGATTCGGAGTTGGTTCAACTTGCGAACCCGTTCAGAACCTGTTTGTTTTTCCACTGACTAGAGCACCCAGGGAACGACGTCGTTACGTCACTGTGCACGTCGCTAGAAACGCGTCGCTTGCAAGTACATTGCTTTGGGATTATCTCTAACTCGTGTACCAAGAAAACTTTAAAAACAATTGAAATATGTAAGTCTTTTAATCTTTTCGTTTGATATGTAATCTTTTCTGATAAGTTATGTACCCCTGTCTTGTGTCTTTTTTCTTTCCATTTATTTGTTCTATATCGTGACTGTTTTCTAATCTTCTTTGCTTATGTTTCAAATAAAAAAAAAACTTTTTTTTAACTGTGCATGCACACGCTATGCCACCCTCGCCTGTGCCAGTCTCTCCGCCCGCTGCCCCTCCGGGGGGACGCCTGTGGCTCAGATGATTCCACTGGATCAGTTTTGGGGGCTTGGTTAGAGCTCCCCAGGCTGTTTCGCTGGGTCGCCCGAGCTATCAGGCTCGGCTATGCGATTCAGTTCGCACGGTCTCCTCCCTGCTTCAGGGGAGTCCGCTTTACGATGGTCTGTGGCAATGCCCCTATCATGAGAGCGGAGGTTGCCACCCTGCTGGCGAAGGGTGCAATCGAGACTGTCCCTCCAGGCGAGATGAGGTCAGGGTTCTACAGCCCCTACTTCATTGTCCCCAAGAAAACCGGTGGGTTACGACCGATTCTGGACCTGGACAGGATCCCAGCGCCTCATCCATGTCAATTGCCTCGAGTTGCTGGCAGTACGCCTTGCCCTGCACCGCTTCCATCCGCTGCTCAGGGGTCAACACGTACTAGTCCATTCAGACAATACCGCGACAGTAGCGTACATCAACCGCCAGGGTGGTCTACGCTCTCGTCAGATGTTGCAACTTGCACGCCACCTCCTCTTATGGAGTCAGAAGCACCTGAGGTCCCTTCGTGCTATCCACATTCCGGGAGAGCGGAACTTTGCAGCCAACGAGCATTCTCGGATCCGTCCAGTCTCTGGGCGAATGGCAACTCCATCCCCAGTCGGTCCAGCTGATATGGGACCAGTTCGGGGACGCACAGATAGATCTGTTTGCCTCCCACGACTCATCCCATTGCGCCCTGTATTACTCTCTGACCGAGGGCACGCTCGGCACAGATGCACTGGTGCACAGCTGGCCGTGGGGCCTACGCAAATATGCGTTTCCCCCAGTGAGCCTTCTCGCACGGACTCTTTGCAAGATCAAGGAGGACGAGGAGCAGGTAATTTTGGTCGCCCCATACTGGCCCACCAAGACCTGGTTCTCCGAACTGTTACTCCTCGCGACAGCACCTCCTTGGCCAATTCCTCTGAGGAAGGACCTCCTTTCTCAGAAACGGGGCACCCTATGGCACCCTCGTCCCGATCTTTGGAGACTCCACGTGTGGCTCCTGTTGGGACAAGGCAGGTTTGAGTACCCTCCCACCTGTGGTGGAGGCTACTATCACTTCCGCTAGAGCGTCGTCCATTAGACACATCTACACGTTGAAGTGGAACCTCTTCATCAACTGGTGCTCTTCTCGCCGAGAAGACCCCCGGAGATGCTCGATCAGTGTCATGTTTTCCTCCTGCAAGATGGGTTGGAGCGAAGGCTGTCTAACTCCACCCTGAAGGTGTATGTGGCTGCCATTGCCACATGTCACAAAGCAGTTAAAGGTAAGTCCCTGGGAGGGCACGACCTGATCGTTAGGTTCCTGAGAGGAGCGAGGAGACTAAATCCTCCTCACCCTCCTCTCATACCCTCTTGGGACCTCTCAGTGGTCTTAAATGCCCTGCAGAGATCTCCCCTTTGAGCCTCTGCAATCAGTCGAGATTAAATTCCTGTCAATGAAGACAGCGCTCCTGGTTGCACTGGCCTCCATCAAAGAGGGTAGGGGACCTGCACGCATTTTCCATTGACGAAGTGTGCCTGGAATTAGGGCCGGCTTATTCTCACATGATCCTGAGAACCCGGCCTGAATATGTGCCCAAGGTTCCTACCACTGCCTAGAAAACCGGGATCAGGTGGTGAACCTGCAAGCGCTGCCCCTGGAGGAGGCAGACCCACCCTTGGCACTGATCTGTCAAGTACGCACCCTCCGTGCTTACATAGACAGAACACAGTGTTTCAGGACCTCAGACCAGCTCTTTGTCTGTTATGGTGGGAGCCAAAAGGGAAGGGCTCTCTCAAAGCAGAGGTTGTCTCACTGGATAGTGGACACCATTGCTTTGGCTTACCAGCAGCAAGGTCGACCGTGCCCCCTTGGTGTGACAGCCCACTCCACCAGAGTGTGGCTTCCTCTTGGGCTCTAGCGCATGGCGCCTCGCTAGCAGACATCTGCAGAGCTGCAGGCTGTGGCATATTTCCTTTGAGATTTGCTCCCCAGTGTACCTTGGTATTCCTGTGCTAAGTAGGACTCCTCGTCCATGCTAGTTTTTACGACAGGGGATCAGACTTTCGCAAGGCACTGGAAGACAGCTGTGAAGGTGGCGTGATTACACGGGGGACCCCCATTCTCCGTCATCCGACGTAACTCAGAGTAACTAGGAAAGGCAACGTCTCGGTTACGTATGTAACCCTCGTTCCCCGAGTAGGGAACGGAGACGTTACGTCTCCCTGCCACTTCCGCTGTACCGCTGGGTAGACGCCTGAGTTCAGTCTCAGCTCCTCAGCGAAGACATACTGCGGTTGCGTCCGCTTCCTCCTTTTATACTCACTGGATGAGGCAGAGATACGCTATGCAAATTCCGCAGACCCATGGCATTTCTTTGCCATTGGCTCGTTTTTTAATACTCGAAGAGGATTGGCTTTCTAGGCGAAACCCCCATTCTCCGTTATCCAACGTAACTCGGAGTGACTACGAAAGGGAACAATCTTTTCTGCATATACTGACCCAGATAATCATCACAAAAACGTAATGCATGTCCAATTGCCGTAAATTAGTTTTTATGAATAAATGGCTTGCTCTTACTGATGCTCTGGTCTTCTTCAAAAACACGCGCTTGCACCTCCTGCTGGTGAGGTTGACTAACAGAAGATGGAGATTATTTGGCATTATTTTACTCCCATAGTTCTGAGGTTAAATACAGATTTCTGGATGAAATGATTTTTACATTTCCCGCACTGGGACACATTTTTATCAGACAGGTTGCAGCCTAAAGCTTTCAGTGGCAACATGGATTAATAGCCTGTGTTTCCCCATGCTGCCTTGCCGCAGTATGTTTTTATTCATGCTGCTAGGCAGTCTGGATTCCATGAACCAGATTTTCACCTCATCTAGGGAACCAATCACAGAACGGGGAGGGAGCAGCAAGACGATGACAACGTCTATGCGACACACTGAAGCGGTTTGTTTATACCTATGGATCCAACATGGCAGCCGACGTGAAGTTACCTTTCAATGCACTTTCTTCACTGCAGCTGCAGGAGTGCGACAGACCGTCTCACACTGGAAGCTTTTGTATAGTGTCACAGCAGCGGCTCCAAAGCTACATTAGCGAGCAATTGTTTACAAAGACAACTATACATTTGTTTTTATAAGTTGGTCATTTATAACATTGATACTCTTGAAAGTTTGTTATGGGGAGGTGTACAACATTCGCATAAATGTTAATCAACAAAACAACTCAGAAAATGGCTCCAATCTATTAGTTTCAGTAACACTTTTGATACGTTTATTTTCGATATGTTTACAAGACTGCAAACTCAGCGAATAAAAAACAAAACACACAAATAAACCACACACTCGGGTTGTGCTAGCCTACTGTCGGTGTGTTACATAAACTAAAATAACGTTTATATATAATATTTTATGGATAGTTTACTTAAGTTTGTTTTAATATAATACACAACTTTCACCCAAACTGAATAAACTCTACATACGTCATCTGGTATAATTGACCCTTCGCTAAGCCACGCCCGAAAACCGCCACTGGCCAATCGTGTCTTAGCAGCCGTAACTACACGCGGGAGGTCTGGCAAGCTTTCGAGCGCGGGAAACATGCTGAAGCATTGTGCGTATGGACTGTGCAAATCTGATACCGGTATCCTAAAAGATTGGACGGGGGTGAGGAATTGTTGTACTTCCAGAAAATCTAAAAGCCAAGGGGAGAAATGATGGGCGTTATCAATGAGTCTGGGAGACCCATTCCCAACTACCGGTAAATGTCGACATGATTAACAAAAACACCTATTGCTTGGAAATATTGACGGCCCTTTGATCACAATGATATAACCTAAAATAAGACGATTAAAGACTGACATACTTTAAAATATATTTCAGGATTTTGTTAATCAACGTCCTACTACCCCAGACTAACATTAACCCAATTCGATCGTGGCTCTCCTGGTATTAGTGTTATTCCACAAGATTTATGGATAAGTTGTTTGATTTATAATTATTAGGATTATTTACATACCCTGGTGTGCACAAGCATAGCTGTTCCTCAATTTTTGTGTTTCCCATTTGAATGGTCAGCATATGAGGCACTGCTGCTTGCGCTGGGACTAACGTTAGGCTTTAGCTTCAATTTTTAAGAAATTATTCTCTAATCGGTTGCATATTATGTTGTGAATATATCGCTCGAATGGAAAACTGCAGTCCCTTTTATCTTGCTCTCTCAGATATTTCACTTGTTCGTCGAAAATGACTAATTATCTCATTGGGAATGTCTGACATCGGTGCATCCACACTATAATAGATGTGCCAGACGCGAAAGCTTGACAGGCGTAGCAACAGTAACTAGGGAGGGCGGGGCTTAGCAAAGGGTCAATTGAAACGATCGGCTATGAGCTATGTACAGGCACATTTGATAGACATTCTTAGCACCCAATAAATGGCTCTGGGCATTCGAAAACCAAATATGAGAATTCAAATACGAGAAAATTAACAAGTGGTTCCCAGACCCAAGTCTCAATGAGACTTGGGTCTGACGTTAGCCAGGCAAGTGGATTGATGTAATTGGCAGACGTTTTGCACTGCAAATTCAAACAAGAGAACCAATCAAAAGCATCAACAGGGCTGCTGCTGGACAAATGGGTGCCCTAAGCAGATTTATATTGTTGTGCATATAACAATTAAGCTATAATAATTAGTTCAAAGAAAGTACCAAAAGCAAGTCGTTTTATGGTTTAATGAACAACACTGTTAAAATACATAATCTAATGTACGTAGTATAAATTATGTAATATAATAAAAGTCTGCAAAGGGTCGTGACAAAATTGTTGTCGTTACGCATGATCAAATCCTTGGTTTTGGCCAAACAAGCATTACGAATTATACAGCATTTAATTAAAAATGTTTTAAAATGTTTGATATTTAATATTAATTAAAAAATAATAATATTTGGCCTACTTTACAATAGACATGCTACAGCCACTGTAATTTCTTCAACAAGAACATGTGGACATAAATATTCAAAACATGCAAGCTCGGACCGAGGGTTTAAACTTTTATTTTGAAATCACGATGAACAACAACTTGCATATTTTAAATTATCCTGTGATAGTATGATGCTATGCTGTATTATGATTTTTTAAATGGTTTTAATAAATCTTGCAGCCGTAGACAATAATAATGTGGTTAATGGATTCTCGGCCGTGGAATTCTCCTCTTCTGGTACTGACAGCCCGAATCAGATATCTTACCATAGCTAAAAACACACATTAAAATAATTGAAATTATGTGACATAAATTGCATTAGTATCAAATTAAGCAAACAAAGTTGCTGGTGGTCAAATTATTAATGCGGCGTTAAACACGTATAATTAATTCCACCCATTAACTTCAATAGCCAAAACTTTCACATGTTTGTGAACATAAATAGGCTACCTGTTTTTTTTGCTCGGCATAGTTCTCACAACCTGTCAACCAGCAGCAAACATGAGGTGGGGCGGGGCGCACATGCAGGAATGAATGGCATGTGCTTACTGTGTTTACCATAAATGCCTTTTGTGTATATATATGTTAATATTAATATAGAATAAAAGGGCTTTTTTGAGCAACGAAAATGGTGCCCCCTGGGGATTTGGTACACTACACAAACTGTGTAATTGCGTTTAGGGAGCGTCAGTAATGAGCATCAGAATAGCATCGCTTCAATTAACGGCCAGATGACAGGAGGCATCATGCACATCAAAAACAGGCAAAGCAACAAATTAATATCATTCAACATATTGTGTAACCCCAATTGTAATCATTAGCATTTTCATAAGTAACTCATTTAATTTCACATTTCACATTTTTTCTCGATAACAGTAACAGAATATAACTGCCAGCAGCAATTACGGGGTTCAAGCATTTAAGACCTACATTCCAACTATGCTGTAGGGCTCTAGGCCAAACCGAAATGTAGGCTTGAAAGCATAAAATATCCATGATGGAGAATACGCAAATTATATAAATCTATAATTTTCCAAATTTAGACCTACCACCTGGCCAGGTTTCAAGTCTCTAGGCCTTAGGGTTTGGTCTGGCCGATCTCAGTTTTACGGAGGAATAATAATAATATTAATAATAATAATTAGGGCTGTCAAACGATTAATCGCAATTAATCGCATCCAAAATAAAAGTTTGTGTTTACATTATAAATGGGGGTCCACTGTGTATAATTATTTTGTATGTATATATATATATATATATATATATATATATATATATTGTGACAGGTCTCCGGTTGTTTCCACTGTGGTCGACCGGTGGGCGTGGCTGGGAGACTCATCAAGAGAACATTGTACACCTGTGCAGGATTAGCGAGTGATCTACACCTGTATATAAGCTTAGGCTTTGAGAATGTTAGGGAGAGCTTTCGAGATCTGCTGAGCTGCCAGTCTTGTGAGAGTTGAAGCTCCCAGTGCTTTTTGTGTTGGGTTTGTTTTGTTTTCCTTTGCTATGATTTGATCTTAGTTCTGTCTTACATTTTAACATCGTTTGTTAGACAGAAATGGTATTAGTGTTGAAATTGTTTTCCTGTTCTGTTTATTTTTCTATTTATGTTAATAAATGCACTGTCAAATGTCCTCCACTTATTTGTCACGGCTTTGAGCCGGTCGTGACAAATATGGGGGCTCGTCCAGCCAAATTTGATAAAGTTTCGTTCGTAGTTTGTGTCGTCCAGGTCCAGCCATTTGTTATTTGATAAAGTTTCGTTCGTATGATAAATATGGAGGTTTGTCCATTGTTTAAGCTGATTTTTTTTGATTTGGACAAATTTGTTTTGGTAAGAGAAATTCATTCGTTTATTGGGTTCTTGTTAATGTGGTAAATTGAGGTTTATTATTTGTTTTAATAAATTAATTCGTTAGAAGTAAAATTTGTGGAGGGTGTTAGTGGTTGGTTTGGTTGTTCTGGCAGGTTACGGGAGTTTCATTTGGTAACTATTGGCTACTAAGTTTGAAGAAAGTGTTTTGGCTTAGGCTTTTTCCCTACGTAGGTTTAGCGGGATATCCTTGACAGGATATTCCGATCTTTTTTTTATTTTAGTTTGTTATTTTTGTACGGTGAAAGCAGTTAGAGCATTTGTCTCGGGAACACGTCCGTGTTTGTAGTAGTGAATCGTTAATTGGTTGCTATTGCAAACACTGGTTTATAGTGTATAACAGAGTTAGTTGAACGTGGCATTTTAGAGACTCAATCTTCAGAAGACACATTAACTTTTGTACATGCGTCGTCAACACAGTTTCATTTGATTTTTGAACAACAAAAGCAATTATTGTTAATTCAAGCAGAGATTAAAGAAAAACATTTATAAGCACAAAATCACATAGAAATCTCTAAAATCCAATTGCAGCAACAACAACTGGAACTTGAACGGTATCGTTTGGATTTAATAACAGATGGTAAACTTTCTCTTACTGGAGAAGCAGTAAGTGATTCAAGTTCATGCAAGTTTGATATGGTAAGAAACATGAGATTGATTCCTAAATTTGATGAGAAAGAGGTTGAGCATTTCTTTTTATTGTTTGAACGTGTTGCAGATGCACAACGTTGGCCAGATGAAGAGCGAACACTTATGTTGCAGTCTGTATTTACGGGCAGAGCTCAAGAAGCGTATTCTTCCCTTAGTGTAGAGGATTCTTCTGATTATCAAGCTGTAAAAGTAACTAAATATGCACTAATATTTTGTAATTAGTGGTGCTTGCCAAAGGCAAAGCAACACTAGTGTTCTCTTGCATACTTATTATTCTTCCACACAAAATTTCAGTGCGCTACTCCTCCTGCAGCTTTTGTCACAGACCCATGAAAGAGGTGTCAAAATGTGCGGCTTGTTCGGGAATGGTGTGCTATGACTTTTCTAAGAGATCGGGTGTATGATGTTTGCACAGCGGAAGAAAAAGCGGCCAAAAAAATCCCATTGACTTAGCATTGTGGAACTTTCCAATCCCAACTGTCACTTTCACACAGACACAAAAGGCCCTGTTGTCAGGCAGACCTCTCTCTCTCCCTCAGAGGATTTATTTTATCAAGCAGCCAATAAGTAATGGCCTAAAATTAGGGCTGGACGATTAACCGAAAAATAATCGAAACCAAAATTCAGAGCCTATAACCGACGTGATTTTACCATGTCGGTTATTTTGGGTTTTGAATACTATTAATATATACGCCCACTGTGTGTTGACATACTTTCCCCTTAAAACATAGTAGTCACGTCACTCCACCTCGTCCAGTCTGCGACATTGAAACAACATGAGCCCCTTTCACACAGCCCGTTGATCCCGGGAAATTGCCAGAACAAACACCTGTGTGAACGCAAACACGGCCCGGGATTGGTGTATCGAATTAATTTTGAGCCAATAAAAATGAACGTAACTTTTCAAGAAACGAATGAAAATATAAATTGAAACTGAATAAAATATCTTTGAAACTGAAAAAGAATGAACCGCAAGCAATTTTTTTGACTTTGTTTTTAATACACTACATGTTTTGCTAACTATTCCTCATATTTCGTTTACTGATCTACACTTACAAATGCGCTTCCAGAGTTTTCATTTACGCTTCTGAAGTTTTCGTTTACACTCCCTGAGTTTGCGTTCGCTGTTCTGACACAAATCTCTCGTGGGGGCGGGGCTAGTAGCAGTGTATTCTCATTGGCTACTGAGTTTTTGATTGACAGCTTCTTGACCTGGAAGTGAAGACGTCAGTGAGTGTTGTGTTTACACGTTTGGATGTGAGCGTCTGTAAGCGTAGCTTTCTATTTCATTTAGGTGATATTAAGTTTATTTCTATATTTATTTACTGCTACACTATATTGTTGATATGATTTCTTATAGAAGGAGTAGTACAGAGAAATTATATAATTTGTCATCGTCGATATCAGAATACTGGATAGCATAGGCTACTCGTGGTAAGTTTGATTGTTTTTATTTTTTTTATTGATTAATACTAAACTAATACTAATTATAATACAGTTCTTGCTTTTTCAGGTGGAGAGGCATATTAGAGCTCAGTGAGAGCCCATAACATTATACAGCAGTGTTGTCTTGATTTAATTGGTAAGTTGTTAGCCCAATCATTACATGTCTTGTTAACGTTACATACGGTTACAGTCTTCGATTAGATCATATTTGCTTCAATTAGATCATATTTCCCCTCTGCCACCCCAAACAACATTGTGCTAGAGTACTGTACAGTATCTGTACTGTAGCCTACAGTACAAAATGTACTGTATCAGACAATGACCAATGCCTTTGGACCAGAGCCCTGTCAATCACTGCCCGATTCAACTTTGGCAATGTAAAGCCAATTGCTGATTAATTTGTGATGCAGAGTTTTTAAAAGAAGAGAGAGTACTTGACCATTTTCCACGTCTCCATTCATAATATGTAAACACTCATTTGTTTTGAAGTATAACCCTGGGCGCAATATTTATTCTGCAAAAGGCAACAAAATGCTTTTTCTGTATCCATATTTGAGTAATAATTATGTTAAAAAAAACAACATTTTGGAGAAAAATGTTGAATTTTTAATAGTCTTTAATAATTTATATATATATATATATATATATATATATATATATCCAAATTCAAAACCTAATACATGCAAGTAATTATGACTGAAAAAATCCAGCAACTAGGGAGTAGACGCTACACAGCCATGGATAAATGTTTATTGGGCTATAGAGCCTTCTACTGGTTACACAATAGTATTACAGATGATAAATGGTGTGTGAGTCAGGTAAACATTTAGTACTGTAAAATCTCTTAAAACATTTATATAATTTGTTTGAAATAATTATTTTAAGTCTGCAAATGGTTACTGCATGTGGGAGTTCAAAGCAGTTTGTATTGTTAGATTATAATATATTTCCTTTCTCATTTTCCAGGGATTTGAGCAACTTTTCCACAAACAAAATTCTGATGCTGACACAGAAGATGGAGTGATAATACCAGAGATCAGCTGTCTCCATCAGACAATAATGTTACTTTGTTTAGACATCACCATGACTGGGATCCTTATCTTCAGACACCTGTTGTATTTTATTTTAATATGATAAAATAGCAAATATTTTAATTTCTTTGGAGCTCTAGATTAAAACAATCACAGTACACAAGAGGTTGCAGTTTATTCTTATTAGTCTCTGCTGATCATGGATTAGCATATCAACAGCATATGAATGGAATAGTTCATCCAAAAATAAAATTCTCACTTATTTTACTCACCCTCATGCTGTCCCAGATGCATTTTACTTTCTTTCTACAGATAAATACGAATTAAGATTTTAAGGAAAGTAATCCATCTCTGCAAGTCCTAAAGATGCTTTAAAAACCACACACAGTGACCGTGATGTGCATGTGACCTCAGTGGATGAATCAATACCTTCTGAAGTGAAACAATAGGATAAAAAAAAAATACTAATAATGTAAACTGTTTTAACTATTAAAAATAACTTCCGACCAACTGCCATACATTGGTACAATCCACTTGTGTTATGTGGATTCACAGAGATGTATTATTTCATTAAAAATCTTTGTGATTATACATTTTATTATCTATATTATGAGAATGCTGTGCATTACATGTATAGTATGCAGTTAATGTTTTGTGGATTCTGGTCTTTCCTGTCATAACTGCATCCAAGACTTTCACTTTGATACTTGTGTATATGCTGTAGTGACAATAAAGAATGAATACATTTATTTAAATTTTTTATTTAAATTCATTTAACTGATTTTATAAGTCATAATTGAACCTGTTGATGATTGTTCAAATATATTTACCATTTTAAATGTGAGAAAATAATATTAACAAAATGAAATAAATAAAATGATCAGCATGATTAAAAAAATACCAACAAAAATATTCTTTATGTGAAATATGTAATGAAATGCCCTTTGAGGTCTGTATCATCTGACAGCAACTCACGATTGTAATTTTCATATAGTTTAAATTCCTCTTATTTAAGTGATCATACATGATCATTTGATGGTGTAAATGCATATGGTAACAATGAGAAATTTGATGGCCATGGTTGCCAACCTTGATTACCTGGTTGAAGTGAAACTTTCTTGACTGCTGAATATATCACACACGTATACTAGTAGGCTATTCTCTTGTAATAGCACAACCTATTCAGAGCCTAACATGCAAACGAATCATCAAGAATAAACAAATATTCTCCTAAAACATTGGACACAATATTTTAAGTAGTCATATACAGTGGGCCTACTTTGATGTACAATTACAGCTGAATAGACTGATCTCTTGTGAACCTAAAAGCTTTTGTTGACAAAGTAATCGCAGCAGAAGGTAAATACAGATACAATTAAAAAACAAACGTAACTTAATATCACTAAAATTAAATAGAAAGCTGCGCTTACAGACGCTCACATCCACACGTGTAAACACAACTCTGACGTCTTCACTTCCAGGTCAAGAAGCTGTCAATCAAAAACTCAGTAGCCAATGAGAATACACTGCTACTAGCCCCGCCCCCACGAGAGATTTGTGTCAGAACAGCGAACGCAAACTCAGGGAGTGTAAACGAAAACTTCAGAAGCGTAAATGAAAACTCTGGAAGCGCATTTGTAAGTGTAGATCAGTAAACGAAATATGAGGAATAGTTAGCAAAACATGTAGTGTATTAAAAACAAAGTCAAAAAAATTGCTTGCGGTTCATTCTTTTTCAGTTTCAAAGATATTTTATTCAGTTTCAATTTATATTTTCATTCGTTTCTTGAAAAGTTACGTTCATTTTTATTGGCTCAATATTAATTCCATATTGGTGCCGCCAGGTTGGGGACAGAGTAACAATTGCTGTGTTCAGTCCATGGTTCAGTCACGGAGCGCGCGCCGTGACTGAACAAAAGCCGTAGCCTAATCAATGTCGCGTTGCACTTGCAGCCTAATGATGCCGTTTAAGCTGGGATCATTCACCAGCGTGAAACGGTACGTAATGCGCTAATTTATGATCGAATCAGAGAAAAACAAATGCACAAGAGTGGTTTTACGAAAAAGAAATCGCAACTCATAAGCAAACTATAGACGCTGCTGAGACGCTGCTGAAACTATAGACGCTGCTGAGATGTCACGTGTCTTTGCGGGTTGTGTGTGAATGCACTCTGATTCCTAGAATACTAAGTCAACTCAGCAACAGGAGCTGCTTGTACCAAAGAAACACGGGGAAAAAAAGAGACACTGACAAACGCCCAGCAACAAGTGCCTCCACTCCACAAAGCAGCTTTCGATAACACAAGCGTTTTACAGATGCTATACAATATGAAAAGGATTAGGTTTTTAGTTTTATACAAGTTGTATTTTACCTTTTAGATGGCAATATTTACAATAATTTATTTTATTTACAAAAATAACTATTTTCTACATTTTTTTTAAATATTTTAAAATATTTAATAAGCATTAAAAGTTATCTGTGTGTTTCCTTAGTTTAGAATCTCAAACATTATGCACTCTTTCATTAGAAAAAAAATACATGCATATTTACAGAATAAGCCTTGCCAGTGACATATGAGAAAGCAAAAAAATTAAAATAATCGTTCAATAATCGTAATCAAGGTGACTTGTTCGATTAATCATGATTATGATTTTAGCCAAAATCGTTACAGCCCTACCTAAAATCTTCATAGCCAGAAGGGGATTGGTTGAAGTGTCGAGGTGTCCATGAGCAAGACACCTAACCCCAGCTGCTCCCGACGAGCTGGATCGTGCCTTCCATGGCTGACACCACCATTGGTGTATGAATGAGTGAGTGAATGGGTGAATGAGGCAAAATGTAAAGCGCTTTGGTTGTCATTGGGTCTGTGAAAGCGCTATAAATGCAATGCATTTACCATATTATTTTGATATTTAATTAAAACAGAGTAATATCATCAGAACAAGCTTGTTGCTGCACTTTTACACTCAAATCTGCTCTGCTGATGTGTCAATATATTGGATTCACACATTAGATATTAAAGTGATAGCAGACTAATACACCTGTATTTGCCGTTAATGTTGATCAGACAACAAAATCAAAATGCAGCAGTTTAAAAATTACTTTAAAATTTTAACTGAATCACTTTTGTAGCTTTAACCACATTCTATGTGACTGAATATATATATATATATATATATATATATATATCGTTATTGTGAAATAAAATTACTCATTGTCGCATAAAAATTGGTTATATCTCACAATAGAATACAATAAATAAAAAATACAAATGACAATGTAAGGTTTTCAGCAACGGCAAGCAAGTCTTTTTAACAGTAGTATTCAAGCAGGATATATTACTATTAAATTGAATAAAAACATTCTGTATTAAACATAGTCTTAACTGTATTATTCATTAAATACCGTTTCTTATTGGCAAGCTCCGCTAATCAACGGTACTCTTACTGAACACTTCCAGTTGTTTTACAAACTGTTTGCCCAACAAAACCTTCTCTCGAACAAGCTAGACAATATCTTTAAACACTCCCTAATTTCATTCTGCTCAACAAATAACAATATAATTTGAAGAATATGGATCAACCTTAAATTTTGTTTTAATACAAATCTTCAAAATATCTTCTTTGACTTCCAAAAGAAGTCAATGGGGCCCATCAACTGTTTGGTTTATATATAAAAATAATAATAATAAAAAAATTGTACATTCTTCAAAATATCTTCTTTTGTGTTCAGCAGAAGAAAGAAATTCATTCAGGTTTGGAACAACTTGAGGGTGTCAATGATGACACAATTTTCATTTTTGGGTGAACTATCCCTTTAAATTCTTTGCGAACACACAACATGCAAAAAACAAGACTCCTCTAGATTTACATACATTTTTTAAGAACCAGTTATTTATATTCCACAATACAAAACAATCTGTCACTATTAAGTAATTCATCTCTGTCATGTTCCTTCTGTCCAGTTTTTACTGTTTCAGAATGTATGACAGTATGAAAATGTCACAAACACAATTCACTGCCTCTCTTTTAGCTTAAGATGATTTATGATGTTAAAGTTCTTTCCCTATATTTCATCCCGCCCTCACTGAGCATTTTCTCTTCAGGCAGACACATGCTTTGGTTCAGAAGGATGGCCAACCCCCCACTGCTCTTATCTGCCCAGCGCTTGACCAGCATGTTTACAAAAAAAAAAAAAAAAATCAATATAACATTACATAAAAAACCTAATTAATGGAGACAGCACTGCAACCAAAACACATGCACAAACCCCATCATATCAACTCATAAACACACCTCCAAAAAACTTTAATTTACAGCTCAAACAGGTTATAGACTTTTAAGAGTAGAACTGTCTTTCTCTTTAATAACACACAATGGGCCTCATCCATGAAACACAAGCAGAATGATTTTTAATGTAAATTGTTCATAAAGCCGCTTTGTTCCGTAAACCAGATTCATGAAAGTGTTTGTATTTTCAAAATGTTCTTCATTTTCAATTTTCGTTTTGTGTTCTATAAATGGCAAACCGATAACAGTGATATTTCACGAGTTTGTTTTCCCATATAGCGAGGTAATTTGAAACTATTGAGATTGCTGACCAGCATTTATTTGGCTTTTTTTTAAATACCCAAACTTTTTTTCTGTTTGGCCGATGGTTCGTATGGTGCTGATAACGCCAGTGTCAGTTTGTACTTCATTAGTTTGTAAAATTAGTGTTACTTGTCTTTATTTGAAAATCAGTTTCCCAAAATGCCCTGTTGGTTGCAGTGTTTACATCCTTTTATTCATAGGCTATATTATTTTAACAATTTCTTTATTTGTGAAAAATACTGTAAAAGGTTTTCAGAATAAAAAAGCTGAAACCAAAGATTTCAAGTCTGTTTTTTTACAGATTTGTTTTTGTATTCATTTTCAAAATATTTTATTTCCAAATTATTGAATAATAAAACAAATATAAATTATAAATATATATAAATTTTATATCGGCCATCAGCCACAATCAATGTCAGTAATCATTAGTAATCAAATTAGTTGTCAGTAATCAAAGATTTAGCTAAAAAAAAAAATGCTGTGCCTCCAGTACTGCCAAGTGCCCCCAGCTGGCCGCTTTCAGCTGGCTAAAACGCTTAGGTAGACACACTTTAATTGAATATTTTTTGTGAAGCAAATGGCCAATTAGTCTAATTTGCATTTATGCTATACTGGAGCCAAACCTGAGAAGGGAGACCAGAAGTTTTCACAGCGTTCCTGGATAATTTACGTATTTGTAATCCATAGACAGGGATCATGCTAATTATGAATGCACGTGCAAATATATATATATATATATATATATATATATATATATATATATATATATATATATATATATATATTCACACATTTAACCATCAAATCTGGTGTTTATGAAGCATCTGTGAATCCGGAAGAGAGTTCTTGAGATTTACTCCAAATTTACTCATATATTTACAAACGTTTCAAGAAATAGGCCCAATGTTTACAGCCCTTATGAACTGCTGTTTAACATCTGTACTAATGACATAATCAGCATCATCTTGCACGAAACAGCCAAGAAAAAGAGTCCAATAATGTTAAAGAGAACTCTGTGTGTGTGTGTGTGTGTGTGTGTGTGTGTGTGTGTGTGTGTGTGTGTGTGTGTGTGTGTGTGTGTGTGTGTGTGTGTGTGTGTGTGTGTGTGTGTGTGTGTGTGTGTGTGTGTGTGTGTGTGTGTGTGTCCTCTGTCAGCTGGCTGCCACTTTGAACTCTGATCAAATCAGCCTTATAAAACTCATGACAGCCCGACCGCTCTCTGCGACCCAATAGAAAGAGATTTTAATTAGGTAACAGCAGCACACACACACACACACACGTGGCTGTGCACACTAATGCCATCTCCCCTGTAGCACTAGTTACTAAATACAAACTATTTTGGCTCTGAAAGAAGCATCTATTTAGAAATCATCCATAACTTCTCACAAGTGATAGTGGAAACTCATGCCTTCTGCATTAAATAGTGCTCTTTCACTATAAAAATATTTAAATATCTTTTACTATTAAAATCTTTGACTGTGCACATCTCTTCTTACATGCAAAATATTTTCCATTCCATAATAAATTATTTTAGCCTTGAAACGGGTTATAGCATATGACTGGGCCATACATACAGTATATGTTTGTATTTGCTTGTATCATTAAATCATTCCGAATAAATTATTAAAATGGTGATCTCAACCGCCATTGGTAACCACATTGGTAACGCCATTGGTCAGAACATTCAAAAGTGAACTACAGTAAAAATGCAAGGCAGAACATCCAGTTGAAGCATATTTTTTTGCTGTTTTTTCACTAATGGAGTGGACACAGAACTGACAATTAAGAATGATAATCATTTTTCACTTCATCAATTAGTTCTGGTCCTCCAATTTGATTGACCAAGAAGCAGTACACTATGATAAATTAAGAGTATAACAGCACTGTTTCATGTTTGACTTCAATTCACCTTTGGCTAAGCCACGCCCTAGAATGTAGATTTTAGACCAATCACAGCGCAGCCAAGAACGAGCTCCCACAGAGGTCGGACACTTTTTCACAGCGCTTCATTGACTTTCAACACAGGCGTCTCATATTTTTGGTCTCGGCAGGCTATTACCGTCGTAGTTTTATCCAAAATAAGGTTAAACGTTGTGCCTCGGGCAATTGTAACACAGATACGCGTTTTCCTGAGAGGTTGGAGGGGGGTGTCCATTTTTTCCCTTCCTAAAACCGAAGTAAAATCCTGACAAGTGTCGTCTTTGGAAACTGTGTGGATGTCCTCAGTCAGCTAAACCCCCCAAAGATCAACAAGCACATCTTTTTTTTTTACTTCTAACCTTACTGTGAGTCTGAAGTTATACTAGTTAGACCGTTTTATAATTTTTTAGGTTATGATTTCTGTTCTCATACCGGTTGTTGACACGCTAGCACACGCTGCTAATAAATACAACGTTATACTCGTGTAGTCTGTTTGCTTTGTAATAACGATTATAGAAGTGAATAGAGACCTACCCAGCTTTGCATGAACAGTGTTGCTCCCTGATATTGTTAGTCCCAGCCTCCGTCTCGATTAGTAGGAAATGCGGTGGTTCATTTTTTTGATTGTGACCGGTAACATTATGCTTTTGCCTCTATTTTGGATGCCTTGTTGTTTCTTGCGTTTCAGCTGTATGTCTTGAATATAGCCTTCGAACGCATATTGCAGCCCATTTTGCCTACTTCTATCGGACACTTTATAGGCTGCTTTTAGTGTTTTATAAAAGTTTGATAACATTTCAGCAGGAAGAGCTGTTACAGCATAAGCCATGCAGAGCGCAGATGAAGCTTGACGGATGTAGCAACAGTAACTAAGGGGGGCGGGGCTTAGCCAAAGGTGAAATGCTTTTGTTTTACATTTTTAGATTTGCTGAGTGGAGCATAGAGTGGATTTGCCAGGAGTGACAAGGGTTTTTTGAAAGTCAGAACATCTATGTTTTCTCTTGCTACATGATCGCTCAGAATGGATTCCTCTCACAACTAATTAAATGGATTACAAGTGATTATAGAATGCTTTGACATGGGAAAGGGAATTCTCAGTCACTCCCTTAAACTTAACATACAACCAAACCTGTCCCTAACCATACATGTACCCCACCTCAATAGCTGCAAGTGATTTGCAAAGCAACATGAACAAAGTAAGTACCAATTTTTTCTTTTTTCTTTTTTTATGCACTTACTTACTAGGTAAAGACATCTCATATAACAGACTTATCTCATGAAATGGCGTATGTATGACATGCCAATTCGTATTTCCATTTTTGGCGTGGTATCAACACGCATAATCGCTTTTCAGCGTGTTAAGTAATATCAATGGCAATATCATAGTGAATAGCTTATATCTATTTGATTGCCTAGACCTAATGTTGGAAAGTTGATTTTTTTACACATGGTGTCTGACATTCCTTTATGGGTAACTGTAAGAGAAAGACACTAAAATAATGCTTAAGTTTCTGTAAATGTTTTCATAAATATCATAAAGGTAATAAAGATCTGTTTATGAATAATTTAAACATTATAACATGTATTCATGAGTATTTATTTTAACACCACATCTCTCAGTCCACAACCATTTGAATAAACACATTTGCAAATTAGAGGACATATTTGCTTTGGGTTTCATGAGACAAATATGAAAAATGTTGCATTAGACCAGAGGCAAACAGGAGTGAGGTCATGGAGACAGTTAGACTCTATAACCAGGCCTCCAATCCTGAACAAACCACAAGCAAAATATAATGTTTTGCCACATGGTTTGATACTGACAAAAACATGTAGATAATACTCCTCTGAATAAAATAAACCATTTTAATTTGGGTAACACTGTAATGTTAAGGGCAATGTGGAAATGTTAGGGCCATTCATCCAAAAATTGTATTTACTTTGAATGCATTATTAGGTTCTCTAAATATTATACAAAATATTATATTATAATATTATACAATATTATTAAATAGATCATTCTCACGCTGTGTGGTCAAAATGTGTTCTAACATTTTTCCTATATAACAGCCATTTTAGAAAAAAAGTAGACATTTGAGGCTGTACTATATTGTATATGAAGCCACTTGGATCCTATATCCATCCAACTAACAACTATGTCCATCCATTGAAAGTTCACATAATCAAAATGTTCATGCATCAAAAATTACAAAAACACATTGTAAAAGTAATCCATATGAATCAAGCCGTTTAAGAAAAGTCTTCTGGAGACTCAACCGTGCTGGCTTGACGAACGAGAACAAACCTCATTGGATAAAACTCATGTGAATGTCTTTTTGTACTTTTAATGTGTGAAAGGTTTGCCTGTGTGGACTTTCAATGGATTAACAAAAAAGGTGAGATTGTTAATAATATCTTCTTTTGTGTTACAAAGATAAATGAAACTCGTATGGGTTATTTAATTCAGAATTTACATTTTTAGGTGAACCTTTAATACCTGTTAAGTTGAATACTTTATTCCATCATATAATGTCTACTATAGCTGATCATTAATTTATATGGTATTTCAATTGGACAGTTGTTGAAAGTCAAACTATTGAAAAAAAATACTTTTGGAGTAAGGAGACTTAGGATATTTAACAAGCATTAAAAAAAAATGTCTTGGCCATCACACACTTCAGTGTCATTGTTAAGTTTACATTACATATAATTAAGTTGAGTAAGGGTTTTGTGTATTTAGGGTACTGTTCGAGGGGAGGGCTCAAAGTTGGGAATTTTGGCGTCCCCGATTGTGATAAGAATAGTTAGGACTAGAATGAAGAGATGGGTGGCGGTGAACGGATGCTGATAAACTGTCAACGAACAGAGGGAAGTCTGCTGTATATATATACCTATTATCGTTAATTGATTTGATTAACTGAATGCGCTCCTCTCATGTTAGTCGGGTTAATTATCTGAACGTGCTCCTCACGAATTTTGTTAATAAAATATTATTAAATGAACGAGAATGAAGTGTACATGGTCAGTGACTACAAACAAATTTACTTTATGGATTTCATAATAATTAAGCCATTAAGGAAGCTTTTCTTTATAGTTTATTAACAAGTGTTTTGTGTGCACATTGTGACTAGTGTTAGTCAAAAATCACAAAATTAAACAATTGTATGTTTAATTCATGTAACTGAAAAAAAATAGCATAATGTTATCTTCCCTATAATACCAAAACAATGGACCCACAAAGTTATAAAATTGAGTGACAACATCTATGTCAGCTCTCAAGGACATATAAGAATCTATAGCAGAATTTCTCTGCTACTAGAGTAAATACATCATGCAGTATGTGCCTGAACCATTGACTCTATTTAAAAGGGAATTGGTGCACCATATCAGTTATGAGGAAACATTTGTAAAGAACTACCGTCTAAGAGTGCTGGGTTAAAAACATCAATTTCTCGATTCTAATCGATTCTCATTTTTATGAACAGATATCAATTCTTAAATCCCAAGAATCGATTAGGCTAGTCATCCTGTTTTCAGTTGATGAATGAATGGAACATTGTAGCGCATCCCATTTAATTAATCACAATAATCTTTGTGCTTTGTTACTGTGATATGAAACAAAGTCTCAGATTTCAAATTACGTCCATTTTCTTACAAAATGTAAAAACTTAAAATACAGTTTTGGCGCTGTAGCGTGAGATCGCTCTGGCACAGCTCAGCTCAAGAGAAGCAGCCGATCACATGATCTTGTCCTTTGCCTTAATAATACCAGTAACAGCACAAAATAAACATGAATCTGAAAGTGTGTTGACTTATATTTCATATAACTTTATTATTATAAAAATAAATAAAAGTATAATTTAAGTGTTTGTATACAGATCATTCTTTTTTACCTTCAATATTATAGTAGGCTAATGAAGCCTAGTAGACTCGCTGACTCCCATAGTTTTAGTTAAGAGATTTAGCGTTAGTTAAGAGATTTTTTTTTACCTTGAAAAAAGTTGCCATGTATTGTACCTGATATCCAAAATAACCAATATTGAATCGAATCAAAATCGAATCGATTTACAAGCTTGTGAATAGAAATCGAATCGAATTGTGAAATTTGAGTCAATACCCAGCACTACCATCTAAACCAGCCTTTCTCAAACTTTTTTCAGTCAGGGCACCTTTCAAAAGTGCATAAAATCTCAAGGCACCCCAGTTTAAAATATAATTTAAAAACACTGCATAACCCAAATTTAAATGCAAATGTCTTGTTTAGTTAGACAGAACAGTAATGAACAGAGCATAATATGAACTGTAAATAACAATAATAATAAAAACTTTATAGCACCTTTAAAAACACAGGTTTGCAAAGTAATTCACAAAATAATTAATCAGAGACACAAATGCCATAAAACCGTAAGAGGTGGACCGCCCAATACAAGAACCCAATAACAAATCCAGACCAGGAGAACTCAAATGAAGTGCAGGATGCAGATAAAATAAAATAAAAATCCCCGGCTCTTGTGGGGATTTTCTTTTCAAAAAACGATCCATAATGCTGTAACTAAAGTGGCCTAAATTCACGTTTATTTTTACGTTTCTGTCAGTCTGAGGTGTTGCTATAACGCGTTGCTATGGATTGCGTCACTTGCGTCAAGTTGTGTGTGTCTTGCTTCGGTCTTGTGAGACGGATTTTTTTATGATTAATTTTATATGTTTATCTAAAATAAATTTACAATTTTATTAATATGTTCATATGTTTAAAAAGAAGAATGTAAATTCAAATATATTTATATATGAAATGTCAGCTGTTTTTTTTTCTGAGTTTTTTTTTTTCCACATTTTTTTTAGCCTACGTAATTTTTTGGCGGCACCCCTGACACAGCTAGGGGGCACCCCAGTGTGCCGCGGCACCCACTTTGAGAAAGGCTGATCTAAACAACAAAATAACCAACATTTCAATAACAACTTGGCCCAATATCAGCCTGGTTATAAGGTCAATAGACTATAACACCCTCTTTCAGTGAAATCGATCATTCTAGGTTTCTATCCACCGATGTGACATCAATTTCCCATAAAAAAATATAAAAAAAATTGTCTTCCGCTTAGTGCTGTTACAGATGTGGATACAGTGTCTTACCTCTGTGTAGTCAAAGTCTGAGAGTGGAGCTATACTTTTGATGTACTCTGCTCTAGGCTGATTGGATGGGTTGGCGATTGACAAAGGTGGTGTTAAGGTGCTCATAGCAGATATTATCGTCTGGAAAATAGAAACAAAGATGTAAAAGCAGGATGAATTCAACCAAACTAATCAGCTAGACAAAACTGCTTAAGACAAAACAAAAACATTAAATTGGGTGCAATTTTTATTCACAAAAATGACTTACCACTATGGCGTCCTTAACATTTTTCCGGATATCCAATATTTTTTGCTGCTTTTCTCTGAGTAGAAGAGGAGGAAAGTAGGAGGCAACTGTCATTAAAGACTGAATGGCATAATATCAAAATTAGGAGTGTCATAATAATTGTCCATAAATTAGGAATGTGTTGTAATATTACTCAAAGGTGGCCCTTATCAAAGGCCAAACTGTGATTAAAGTCACAACAGAGCACATTCTGCACACAGTGACCTCATCCTGATAGAGAACATTGAAATAACGGCACATAACTCTTATATATAATCAATCCAGTTATTATCTAACTATTTTATTTGCCATGAGATAAGGCCCAAAGATACAGTATCTAGGGAAACAGGTCAAAAATAAGATCCAAAAATGCTGTCTATACGCAGTCCAAAAAAAAAAAAAAAATGATGCTGAAAAAATGCTGCACACTAACGTTAGATCCAAAAATGCTGTATAGGTGGGCGCTCAAATTTGAGACTCGGAAATGCTGCATGCGTGTATGATGACCAAAAATGAGGCCCAAGAATGTTGCACACGCCTATGATGCCCAAAATGCTGTCTAAGTAGGCAGCTAACTGGGTTTAGAGACAGCCATAAAACGCACCGGACGCAGAGGCGTACATCTGAAGCCCGTCAACATTCTAACATCCTCAACAGACATAGATGCCGCATCCGCTATAATAAACACAGTAAAGGCCCAGTGGCAGTAATAACGCTAAATAATCAAACACTCACTCTGCGTTAAAGCCGTTGACGTGCAGGATCCGCATCTGTTTGACTATAGTGCTCTTCCCGGATTCCCCGGCGCCTTTAAATAGCAGAAAAAAAGGCATGAGATGATACATAGCCTAAATATTAGTATTTCCAGGGCCATGAAGAAATGATCCATCCATGATGATGATGGAAATATATCCATATCTCTGATCAGATGATGCTGACACATATCTATTTGTTATTAATCTTTTAGTTATAGATTCCTATCTTACCTAATAAGAGCAGGCGGTGTGTGGCTTTATACGCCTGTCTCTCTTTCTGTAACTGTTTCTCGATCTTTTTATTCGCCTCTCGTTGCGCCTTCTCGTCGATGCGCTGATCTTCTGTCTTGCTGTTGCCCAAACATCCCATGGTCAAAAGCCTCTTACTCCTCGGACACACAATAAATAATAATATCTCAAATGTCTCCTATATTGATGATGTAAAATGTATCAGGCTGATAAATAGAGCAAGAAATCCCTGCGTCACGGGGGGGAAAAAAAGGTTTCGCTTTGACCTCTTCACACACCCGAGCGACAGAATCAGTCGGATCTCCTCGATATATTCATGATCAATGTTTGAAAATCATACATGAAGCTACTGAGGCTCAGATCATCTCTCTCTCTCTCTCTCTCTCTCTTTCCTCTCTCTATTTTGTTGTAATGTGTGTTTGTATCTTTAACTCAGCACTGCCTCCCTCTGCACTTGCAGGAAGTGACACTCCACACTCAACCTGCTGATCCCAGGTCAGCCTCTCATATCCCCACTTCACTGCATTTTAAGCTTATGCAATCATTCATCATTAAAGGCGTCATTGTGTACATTACTGATGTTTCCAAAAAACAAAAAAGTAACATGTTGTTCTTTCTTTTCTGTCATTCTTTTCTCAACAGCATTACAAAACTGCACACTTTTATAGGCAAACAAAGTTGATTTTAATACTTTTAATGCATATTTCTCAAGGCAGATGTCAATTTCTGTACTGAAAAAAGTATGAACCATTGTTTTACACTGCTATTGCCCATGAAGAAGATGCAGTAGGCCTACATCTAAAACATACTGTGTGTGTGAAAGGATGGAAAAATGGAAAAGGTAACTAAACTAAATACTAAACAAATAAACTAACATACTAAAAATATATCTCTGTGGTCATTAAAAAAATCCCAGGATGTCTTTCAAAAAAGTGTAGGGGTGTAAACCTAGCATCCTGATCAAATGTGCCCATTGACCTCTGTCCATCATGGCTTCCTAATCATCCCCATAATACTGATTGGCTCTATCACTCTGTCTCCTCTCCACCAGTAAGCTGGTGTGTGGCGAGCGTTCTGGTGCAATATGGCTGCCGTCGCATCATCAGGTGGATGCTGTGCATTGGTAGCCTGGTTCAACCAGACTCTAGTACATTTCATTTGATGAAATTGAGCGGAAGTGCGTAGGAGGGCGCAGCCAGGCTAGTGCATTGGTGGTGGTTGAGAAGATCCCCCTTCCATGAGTACCCATAAAAAAGCTAAATATAACAAATTAAATTAACCCTTGTGCATCAATTAAAAAAAGTTACACATATGTAAAACGAGGACAAAAATGTTCATGTCAAAAAACTGTCATAAAAATGTGACACTTTGGAGCACAGACTTAAGTTTGGTATCATTTTAAAGAAGAACCTTTGCAGATTATTGCTGAAGTAAAAAAAATAATAATAAGTAAATCCAAAAAAAAGTTATATAGGTATAAGTTTATGAAAATTATTTATAAAATAATATTTTATATAAAATATATATTTTTTAAATCAGGTTGAACTCAAAACTACAATAAAATCAAAGCCATAAATCTAAATAGGTTGTGTTCCAAATTTGAGGATGATATCTCAAAAAATGAGCTTTCGGTAACAGTTTGTTTGGGCGTAGTAACATATTTTCCCCATTGGGTCCCAGCAAAACCCCACTGGAGCTCACAGTGATTGGATTTGAATTTGCAGTTTTTCTCTCTCAGTCTGACAAACACACACATGCGTACACACACACATATTTTTTATAACACACATACTAATCACACTCTGACATCCATACCAACACACCCACACAAATATCGTTGCATAATTTATCCAGTTGGCTCTATAGTATGCCGAACCAGAAAACAGGAATAAAGCGACATTTGTTTTATAGGCCAAACTTAAAAAAAATGACACCATCTGATAAAAAATAGTAAAAAAATAACATTTTGAAGCCTTGCCATCAGAATGAAAGCCTCTTAACAAAGATTGCATAATTTTATAGTTAACTGAACTGGGGATTAAAAATGGCAGTTTTAATGGGTTTCAATGGGGACATTTTTGTCCAAAAGGGGCTGAGAGGGAGTATATTTTTTGTACCTAATGCAAAAAATATTTTTTTAAGAAAATGACGGTGAAATAGTAAAATTCCAATAAAAATACACACCTGTGCCAAGTTTTTTGCAGTTAGCTTTAACACAGGCAAAGTGATCAAAAAAACAAAACTGAAAAGGACAAAAATGTCCACAAGGATGCACAAGGGTTAATTATTATTGTACATTTTCCTGTAATTAATCATGATTAATTGCACCAAGCATTAAAGTTTTGGTAATGCTTCCTTTTACAGTACAGTACTTACAGTGTACTTACAGTGTACCTAGAAAGTATATAAGGTAAAACATGGAACAGGGGTAGGGTCAGGATTAGTACTAGTTATTACCCAGTAATTAAGATTTTAATATATTTCTATATTGTAATAATTTGACATTTAATCTCCATATTAATATAGAAACAACATAAAGACAATATATGTTATCTGGTTGGAAATATGCAGAAATTGAATAAAGTTATCAAACACAGACTTCACTGCATCAATTACAAATTAAATAGAATAATCCTTTATTAAAGCAACAAAAGTTCAGTGAGTAGAGCAGTGAAAAAAACAGTGAGTGATTTTCTCTTTTTCTTCTGTTCTTTGATTTAGATGTCAGACCTGACGTCTGACACACCTCTGATGTCTTCACAACTCTTTATGGGCATTTAAAGGTGCTATATGTAACTTTTCTTCTAAAATTAATCCCTAATGAATCTTCTATTGTCTTTGTGTGAAGGGTTTGTAATCACACATTACAATGATCTACTTGTCGGGCTATTACCTCTGAAGGCCAGTATTTCTATTTCTATGTGAAGTCTCCGAGACGGATTTTCTGCGAAATCCATCGGATGTGACGTGCTTGCGCACTCCCGAGCCTCTCTCCTTTTTATGTGCAGTCTATGGGACGGCACTGCAGTTGACGGCATGGAGTCTGATAACACCAAAAAACGACCTGCCTCCAGCACAACACACACTTCAACACAAACTCCATATAAACATAAAAAATAAAACAAAACAAAAATGAATCTGCTGAAGCTCGTCAGGCCAAACGTGAATCGAATCGACTTTGATCGAAAAAACAGATCAACATCGGTAGAGCGTTTGAGTCATGGAAAGACCTCCGCTATTTTTATTGTGATCATCAATTGCAAGTTTTCAGATATGTTGAAATAATGGTAATGGTGTAATGAAATAGCAAGGTAAACTAAAACATATATGAGACATGAAATGAATAGAAAAGACTGTTCAAAGATAACAAAAAGTAGGTGCTTTAGGATGTATCTTTTATTTTATGTACTAGATCTACTGTCTAACGTCACTCATCCCACTACTATGATATTGTTTATAATACACATTTCCAGACGTTCAGTACAGTAATGTTACTTCCTACAATCTGTTACACTGAAATTGTTCAGTCTAGTTCACTAACCATCATATTATACATTCATCTATGCTGACATTGCTGATTGTGAAAGAGACACGAATAGATAGTGAAATGCCTTATGCTAGATAGCACCACAAGTGTAACGTTATCATGGTACGAGCATGGAGCATAGTTCAACGTCAAGCTGATAAAAGTAGCCTATTATTGTAGCGTTGCAGTGGGAGTTTACATGAGTTTCCAGCATGTTGTCTGATGCTTTCTCTGGTGTGTTAAGTCTCAGTGTACCACCATGAGTGCTCGCTCTTGTGTTCGAGCACACGCAAGAGCACGAGCGCTCTTGTAAAAATTGGTTGCAATCTGAAACATCACCGATAGAGGCCGCTAAAAAAATACATAGCATCTTTGAGACTTTATTTATAATTTAAGACTGTGCTATGGGGATACTCAAAGACATTTTGGCATACCTTTGTGCGCTTTTGTCTGTTCAAGAGCGAAAGCAGAAGTTAAAACTAAATGGAAAATTAAAATAAATAATAAAAAAAGCACAGACTAAATTGTGGTAAGAGGAACACACATCAAATCATCTGAGCTTAGTAATATTAGCCTATATTTGATTTACCCCATTACAATGGTCCTTTAGCAGTTAATGCTATCGTACACTTGTATTTTATACATTTAATGTTCAACAATGTTCAAAATTTATATTTTAATCATATTGTGAGAATGTGCGCAGCAGCACTCATTCACTGTTAAGTTCGGTGGAAACTCTTGCATAAGCCTCGTCTACTCAGAAAAATGGAAATATTTGCATGACTTTCTAACATTTACAGATGGAGAATATACCTGTGAAATGTAAGATGCACTGAAGAAAAAAAAACAAATGCATTAAACAGCACAAATATATGCTATTTGCTATGGTGGATTGATTTGATTCATGATCGACCTTTAGGACTGCTTAAGAATAGCGTGCACATCAAATTATCTTGACTCATTAACCCTGTGTCAAATTAGTAGGATTGTGTGAACTTAAATTGACTTTTATGTAACCGCTTCAACCCAACAAGATTTAATCCACAATTTTTTAAACACACTTTATGGAACAGGTCTGTGTTTATGATAACAAGCTAAAGTTTCAACATTCCAAAATGAACGTCAGTTATGTCTTGGGGGAAAATGCCATGTTGCAAATATGATGGATGTCATGCAAACTTTATTACTTTGCATAACATTGTCTACAGCTCAACACTGTGTATAGCTAAATAGAGACATATTGGATATTGGTCAAACGCTGTGGTCACAATAAAAAGGAGGCGAGTATGAAACTGAAGTTGAATAAACTTTCTGATGACAATATTATCCACCTCCGGTCCCTACTTGCAGGATTAGTCAAATGTAAAGAGTGATGAAACACATGGACATAATGGAACATTTAAGTTGCAAAGTACCTTCTTAATCATATGAAATTATTCAAATTTACTGTTTGTTAATGCCTTCAAATGTGACCATATATACGTTGTGATATATGTTCTAAATGTTTGGAGGATCATTTTTATCACACCAGGATACACAGAAGTGAACACCAGCTAGAACAATGGGAAGATTCTTAAATGTAAAACATATGAAAATTAGATGCAAAAGTCATCTTAAAGAGTTCCAAGGCCATGAATAGTAGCCAATTAATGCACATGATGGGTACTGCCACTACTGAATATGATTTGAGACTAGTGTGTAGAATGGAAACTAGGCTTCACTGATAAAGAGCCTGAGTCTCCCCCTGGTGGACATTAGGCCTGGCAAAATTTGCCGTTAATGGATCTCTTTCTTTCTTATAGTGTATTATTACCAGTGTTTTTGTTGTTGTTGTTATAGCTATAGAGTAATTCTAGGTTTATGGATGTTTTGTTTGAAAACTTTCATGTGAGCGGGACACAAGCTAAAGCTTTTTGACCTTCTCAGTTTGTGTAAATCTACTAAGGGTTTAGACTAGGCCCTATTTACTTTTTCCCGCATTAATTTCCCACATGTCTAGTACAATTATGTGGTTTTGTTTTATTTATCCAGTGTATACTTTTGTTCTTGATTTACCCTCAAATAATAGAAGTGAAATGTGACAGCATGCCCCTATAGGTGGGGTACATTGTAACATATGAGGGGCACATTGTAACATCACCATATGACAGCTTAAAATGCTATCTGATCTAATAAAAAAAATCAACTTGCGTTCACTGGAATAAACATCCTGCGATTTACGACTGTCACTAACGTTACAGCGTTACCCAGGTGAAAAATAAATATGTTAAGTATATTAAATCTTAGCATACTTGAGCATACTTAAAAAGCCAGACCAATCATCAGTATACTTCAAGTTTGTTAATGATTATTTAACTTGAAGCATGCTATTTTGGAACAACTAATTTTGTACTTAATATATTTTAGTTGTAATTTAATTGTAGAAAACCACAATTTGAAGTGTAGTGTACATTTACGTGCTAAAGTGGAACCACTTCAAGTATATTTTGTATACTTGAAGTATATGGCTGTATGTACTAATATACATGCTTGATTAATAAGCATTAAGTGTACCATATCTGTGTTAGAAGTACATTTAAAATGCACTTTGAATGTCATACAAATATACAAGCATTATACTTTTAAAATATTAGTATTGTGATGATAGTATGCTCAGTTCTACTTTGGGTTTATTCAAATTAGTAAGAAAGTACACTTTTTAGCTACTTATTAATATCTGTTATTACTCTGCTAGGCTACTTTTTGGTTAGCATTTAGGCTACCAGTATACTGAAGGCTGAATTAAATAAGGGACTACTCAACACACTTTCCAGGTGAAAAAAGAACTTTATTGGTCAATAAATACAGTATATTCACATTTTCAATAGTACATTGCCAATACTTACACAGAATTGTACTTTGTGAATATATTACACGTTAACTATACTAACATTATGCTGATAACAATTTTCACAATAAAACTTTACACACTTGAAAAAGAAAGTACACTTTCTAGTAACTCATTATGAAAAATATTAGGACAGAACATTGTTTTAATTCAATGTCACAGCATTCCAGTATTACAAGATGACGGACAGAAGTCGCAAACGTCTGGTTGAATTTAACTTAAGTGGCCAGACATCCGCATTAGAATTGCGTTTTCTTTCCAATTTCAATTTTTCTTATAGCAGCTGTCTGAAAAACAACAAATATTAATATAAAAAAAAGAGAGTTATAAATGCATACATAAGGTTGTCAAGATTGAACTACTATAAACACCAATCAACACACACTACCATTATTGGTCAGCTCAAGACAAAGTAACTTTGCTCATAACATATATTTTTCCTTTTATATTTTTAACTTTTCAAAGAAAGATCATTGACATAATGACACCAATTTTTTTCAAGAAATCAGAAATAAATACACAGCTTCATTTTGCAAATAAAAATAATGTTAATGTAATGTTGTACATGTTATAATGACTTAATAGTTTTTTTGCAGATGCATTGGACATGTTTTATATTTGTATATGACAAACAAATGTATCCACATAGATTTTAAAAAGATTTATTAAGATCAAAAATCTAAATAGTGATCTGTTTATTTAGCAAAAAACTAAAACTTACCAGTAACTTCTATTAGGCAGCATCTTCATCTCTTCGAGTCTGCTTCGACGTCACTTGAAAAGCTTGGCTATGATTGGTCAAATTAAATGTAGCTGAGGTCCGTGTACGTTTTGATAGTTTGTTTTTTTGTTTGAAACAAAAAAGCTACTTTTTTTCTGATAAAGTTCATGCAGCGTAGTGATGCACAGTTCACTTCTCCATCATCTATTGTGATATCTGTCATTGCACAGTCCAAATGATATACTAAGCTGCAGTCAGAGGGAGTTTACAGAAGTTTAATGCTTATGCTGATTAAGACACATAGGGCTAGGTGTACAGACACATTATCATTTCTTAATTTTCTGCCATTCTAAAACATTTTTATGTTAATATTTAAACTTTCATTGAAATATAAAGACAGTGCTGCAAGTCTGATCATAAGTAAGGACATTAAAGTATGGACATGACTGTTTAAAAGTTACTGGAAACATTTTGTTGCAGTTATTGCTGATGTAATCAGCGTTGACAGCCTGTTTTTTTTTTTTTTGTTTGTTTTTTTTTTTTTGTAATGTAATTTTGTTTTTGTTATTTCTTTTGAGGACCTTGTAAAATCTTCTTACCTTAGGGCTTAACAAATATTCTGCAGCCATTGATTGTACATCCAATGCCTTTGAAAGCATGAATGTGCTATATAAAGTTTTAAGTCTTGTATGGATTCTCTTCACTTGCATGACACTATCAGAGTTTTGTATTTTATACACACTGGAATGTGTATAGAGAAGAAAGATTCACACAGCACACTGGTAAATCATTGTTTTGGCCAGATGGCCTACATTAGGACATTTCTGATGTGAGTTTGTTGTCTGAGTTGCTAAAAAGCTGATAGCAGTGTTAGAATCATAGTTAGAATCAGGTTAAAACAGAAGCAGGTTTAACTCTGGGCTGGATGAATGATGATGATGATAACTAGGCAAATAAAATCAAAAACCAAATAAAATGAACAACAATATATATCTGTATCAGTAGTCTTGATTTAAAACAGTTACCAAAGACACCATACAGTCAGTCATAGGTAGAAAGGGGAAACAGTGGTCCGTTACGGTGGGAAACCACATTAAATATAATTATATAATATAGCGCTAATAGTAACAACTCTGCACACACAATAAGTTCTTAGGTTAACCTATATTGCCAACTGTATTGAGCCAAACAATGCGCTCATTAAACGTGACTGGTGATGTCTGGATAGGCATGATATTAAATAGCTGTAATAAACTACTGTTGCTAACATATTTATTCCGGTCCAGGTTTCTATTTATTAATTGATTTTTCTTCTTCTAATGTGACTCTGGTAGGCTATAACGTTAGTGCTGCATTTAGAGTGCCAAAGTTACGACGTCACTCTGTAGGCCAAAACGCGGAAGTTAGCATTTTAGCATTACGATTCCCTCGCTCTAAAGCCTATGGGTTTTTTGAATGGGTTTTTGCTAAATCGCCTGAAATAAGGTCTCTGAACGAGCCTCTAAATATTTTCACGTTTTGATCTATGACATAGAACACACAGTTATAACCTGCTTGTGTTTTTTTTTAACTTTATTGTGTCTGATTGTGTTTTTTAAAATCTTTATATAGGCTTCAAAATGTATACTTTTGAATTCACTTGTAAAAATTATCTTGCTAGACAAAACGTGTAAGGGTCACAACCCTTTGTTAAACACAGATCTTATTTTTTGCGATTTTCCAAGTCTATGGGGAAAATGCATTGCTTTTCTACCGAGGGAACCCATGCGCCGCTAGCTTCCGAGCTTGGCTTTTATTTTGATAGGCCATATTTACTATTACTTCCGGGTCACGTGACCAACCTGTCCGTGTTTTAATGTAGATCTTCAAACGGAAAAATGGAAAAAGGAATTTCAAAAAAACAAAATCGGACCATTATTTGATTTTGTTTTTGGATTCAGAACCGAAAACGGCTCTTTTTTTGCGGTTTCTTTGTTTTTGGTTTGAAACGAAAAACGAAAAAATGGTTTCTCATTATTTTGTTTTTTGTTTCAAACGAAAAAACAAACTATCAAAACGTACACGGACCATGGTCTTTTTCTGTAACATTACAAAAAAAAATATTGAATACTTTACTATGTATTAAGGAACCAAAATTGAATTACAATAATTTAATAATTTATAAAATAAAGTGGATATGTATCCATGAAACAGCAACATATTATTACCACAGAAAGGTACTATTAAACAGCTGTATCTTCACTAGTTCACATCTTTTGTAGAGGATTTAAGTGTATTAATTTTTTCTTTAAGGCATGAGTCAATAAACTCAAATGTGCCCACCATTAAACCAGGGCCAAGCCCATGGGTTGCCTGTTCAAACGTCTCCCAGTTTCTCCCTAAAGTCGCCAGAAGTGTTTGCAAGGTCTTCCTGCAATTGAAGTACATAAAGCTTTTGGTTTCAATTTAAAGTAATTAAACATTCAACATAATAAAGTATACTTTACCTGCATGCTTCAGTTTTGGAAATTGCATCATGGGCTCCCATCTGCACGGAGCGGAAGTTGGGCTATTTCAGGTGTTGCGTGACTTCGCCCAAGTAGCAGTGCTTCCCCTGTGATTCACCCTAATATAGTCCCAAATCAATATCTGCCTATTTGATTGCCTAGTGTTAATTTGAAATGCTATTTGTACTCGTTGTGAATACACAGGCCACAAGAAGTAATTAGGTTTTTTTTTTTTTTTTTCTTCACTAAAACTCACAACATGCTACTTGGCAGCATAGGATTCCATTCATTATGCTAAGCTAAGCTAGCGTCGGCGCTGCCAAACTAAGACAATACATGCACTTTGAAAAAATGCCTTTGCCAAACTTTTTTAATGTAGGGGACACTGTGAATAAGCCCTATTTGAAAAAAGGGTGGAGTGTTCCCAGATAGCAAACTGACATTGAATCAACGTCGAAATATGACATCGAAACAACGTTGATCTGACATTGTTTTGCTCATCGAATTAACGTTGAACCAACATCAGAACCGTCATTCTTTCAAAACTAACGGAAAATCAACTTGAAATCAACGCGTTGTTTCAACGTTATGAAAGCAAACCAATTTTCGATTTTCATTTAGCTTTGAAGAATGCCGTGTCTGACGTTGGTTCAACGTTAATTCGATGAGCAAAATCAACGTTTCAATGTCATGAGAGACGTCGTTTCCACGTTGATTCAATGTCAGTTTGCTATCTGGGTTCCTTTAAAGGGGCCACACCTTTCCACTATTTACAGCTTCCATCCTACTGAACAGGTACCGTCCGGTATACAAGGGGATGGGAATCAGGCCATCAGTGCAGAGACATCTCTGCGTGAGTGCTATTTACGTTTGGTTCCTGTGAGTTGTTGTTAGTTTTCATGGCTAAAGATTAGTTAATCTTAGTCCAGCTGTTCCTGTTTTGTTACATCATTTACTACATACTCCCCACTCTGTTCAGTCCTTTGTCAGTTATTATGTGTAATATGTTATACTGAATATCCAGTAAAGTCTATTTTGAAGTGTTACCCATTATTTATATTCCTTATTCCTCGACAATACGTTACAGACAGGAGAGACAAAATTCAGTTGCAGGTACAACAACAATTTTCTTTTTTGCTCTCAGTGAGCATAGAAGAAAATGGCAGGAACACAAAATTAAGAGAGAGAAAGTCCAAATCAACGCAGGAGAGCACAACACAGCAAAGACGGTACAATGAGTCCAAGCGTCTCCAGTGACACAACGCAACATGCAATAATGAAAGTAGGTCACAAGCGATACTGCTGCATACATATATCAGCAGTCTGACAAAAGACCGAACATGAGAGGATCTAAAATAGAGGAGATAATGGGGAACTAACTAGCAACAGGTGTGTTTGGGAATTGGGAATAAAGGATAACAAGTGGGAGGGGAAACACCACAAAGACAGCAGAGCACATGGTGAGCTGTCAAAACAAAGACCATGTGTTCAAAAAGACAATAACGTATTGCAGACAAGGACAACAAAACACAGATGAGACTGTAGTTATGACACTTATGTGTATTTAAATGACTGAAAACACTGAATAGTTGTGATATGAAAAGCTCTAAGCGTGTCTGTGTCTGGCTCAGAGCAAAATTTTGCAGTTGTTCAATTGACCGTCACTAACATACACTTATTGACACACCAAACGTTCATCACACCGGGGTGGAGAGGGCAGGTTACGAATTGAAACCAAGGGGGTACAAATCAAAATTTGTGATTGTGATTTGCCCCTCGTGACGCTGGGCCTGGTGACTTAAGCCCAATTTATATTTGAGTCGAATTTACGCCGTAGCTACGCCGTAGGCTTGTGTGTAGCATGCGTAGCCTATGGCGTACTCTGACGTGCACGTCTCCAAAAATGTAACTATGCGTCAATTCTATGTGGACCGCAAGCGCACCCCTACCTTGGGTTACACATGCTCCCACTTCATGTGTAATTGGTGGACAACGACGTGTTGCCTATACAGCGTAGAGGCTTAGCCGTATCCCATGCAGAAGTATAAATGAGAAGTATTTCTTCTCCAGACTTTTGGCAGCCCAGATGAAATACTTAACTCAATATAACGGAAAATTGTAGACTGAAATGCTAAAGGGCATTGGTAAGTGCTAAGATGCTGAGATTCAGAAGCAAAGGAATTTTGCTTCTAGCCCATTTGGCTGTGAAGATGTGATTAAAAGCATAAATTATTTTATTAGTGTCACCTTGGATCATAAATCACTTAAGTTTTTCATCACATCATCCCAGCCATATGGGCTAGAATTAAAATTATTTTACTACTGAATTAGATCAACCTCCCTTTATCATTTCTGTCTGTATATGTGCGCCAGAGTAGTGGTGCACATTTGGGACCAACCTGTCAAGTTTTAGGGTATCTTTAGGCCCATACACATTTATGGATACAAAATAATATGAAGAAAATAACAAATGCAATAGGGTACCAGCATCTAATAAAGAATTATAATTATGCTATGTAATACTGCAGGTTTTATGCGCCTATAGTTAAAAGATGCATAGACGAGCAGGCTTCTCAATACTCAAATTGATGCTTCCCTGTTTCCTCTTTCCTCTGTCCTTCAGCATGTGACTGTCACGGTTGGTAAATCGTATGTCTACTTCTCGTCTCGTGTTTCTGTTATTGTTGTGTGTGTGTGCGCTAATAGGGGGGCGTGCCGCTCTATCAGCGCTCATCAGCAATCATCATCACCAGCTGCAGTTAATCATCTTGTGTATATATTCTCATCAACTTCTCATCTCCTTTGTCAGATCGTTGTTTGTGGTTCCCGGTGTGTTGTCTCCTGTCTCGCTCAATCGTGTTCAGCTCTGGTTCTTGTTCTCTGTCGTTTGGATACTGTTCGTCGTTGGATTCACCACCACCTTCACCACTGCACTCTGCACCTGACCATCGGATCCCCTGCGTCACTAACTCTTTGCCTGTTTATGGACTGTCTCCGTGTGTTCTTCATATTACAAATTAAAAGAGTTTAACTGCAATTGCTTCCTTGATTCTATCATGACAGAACGATCTGACCAAAGCATGGAAGCAGCGGAAGACTCACAGCGATCTCTGAACGAGTTTGTGGGAAGCTGTCTACAACGTATGGACACGCAGGAGAAGAACCTCAACCACACAGCTCGCGCTGTACAGGCGTTAGTGGCGCAGGTGTCTGGGCTCACCCAACAGATTCAACACCTTCGTCTTCCCACTGCGCCACCCGCACCGCTGATTCCCCCACCACCACCAGCGGACCCATCCCAGTCAGAGCCTCGCCTTCCTACTCCAGAGCCATACGCAGGTGAAGAGAATTTTTGTCGAGCATTTCTGACCAGATGTACCATGCATTTCTCCCTGCAACCCAGGACGTTCCGCGAGGAGGCAACCAAAGTGGCGTTTGTCTTGACGCTTCTGACTGGGAGAGCGGCGCTATGGGGGGCAGCGGTGTGGGAGAGCCAAGACGACTGCTGTTCCTCGTTCCAGAAACTCTCCGATTAGATGCGGCGAGTGTTCGATCGGGCCGCATCAGGAAGAGAGGCTGCCAGGGTGTTGACGGAACTACGTCAGGGTGAGAGATCAGTATCAGACTTTTCCATCGAGTTCCGAACCCTGGCAGCCGAGAGCAAATGGAACGAGGAGGCGCAGTGGGACATGTTCCTGCATGGGTTGGCTGACCGCATCCAGAAGGAGATCTACGCCCTGGACCTGCCCACCAAGCTGAATGACCTCATCGCGCTGGCGTTAAGAGTGGATGCACGCCTTTCTCGAGTCAAGAGCCGAGGTCAACACGATCGTTTCTCTGGAGGCATCGAGGGGCAGCGTTCAGGAGGCGAGGGAGCGGTCAGCCTTACCCACGATCACGAGCCCATGCAGGTGGGTCGAGCCCGGCTTTCCCGGGAGGAGAAGGAGAGGCGGAGATCCCTGGGCCTTTGTCTGTACTGTGGTGGAGCGGGACATTTGGCGTTTAATTGTCCGTTAAAAGGCCCAGCCCGACAGTAAGAATGAGGCTACTGTCGGGTGGGATCTCTGCCGAGAAGACCTCATCGACATCTACCTTCCTCCCGGTAAGGCTCCGATGGTCAACTCACCTCCACGATTGTCGAGCACTACTGGACTCTGGGGCGGAAGGTAATTTCATGGACCATTCATTCGCTAAGAGACTTCATATTCCCCTCAAACCCCTCTCACACCAGATTCATGTACACGCTCTCAACGGCCAAAGACTCCCCACTATTTCATGGATCACCGAAGATATCACCCTCATCACTTCAGGCAACCATTCAGAGACTATTTTCTTTTACATTCTGGACACTCCATTAGCCCCCATCGTTCTTGGTCACCCATGGCTCACCCGTCACAACCCCAAAATAGACTGGCAATTCAAATCAGTAGCATCATGGAGCAGTTTTTGTCATAAGTCTTGTCTTGTGTCTGCTTGTCCGTCTGTCTCTTCTCGTGTGTTACAGGAGGAAACAGTGGATTTATCAAACGTGCCCACGGAGTATCGGGAGCTGAAGGAAGTGTTCAGTAAGTCTCGGGCTGATTCTCTTCCTCCGCATCGTCCCTATGACTGTGCTATAGACTTATTGCCAGGTACGTCTCCGCCTAAGGGCAAATTATATTCACTCTCGGTCCCTGAGAGAGAGGTCATGGAGAAATACATTTCTGATTCTCTAGCAACGGGATTCATCCGCCCTTCCTCTTCTCCAGCGGGGGCGGGGTTCTTTTTTGTGGGGAAAAAGGATGGATCTTTGCGACCTTGTATTGATTACCGGGGGCTGAACAACATCACGGTGAAGAATACTTATCATTTGCCGTTGATGTCTTCAGCTTTCGAGAGGTTGCAAGGAGCATCCATTTTCACAAAACTGAATTTAAGGAATGCTTATCATTTGGTCCGCATCAGGGAGGGGGATGAATGGAAGACTGCATTTAACACCCCTAGGGGGCACTTTGAATATTTGGTCATGCCTTTCGGCTTGTCCAATAGCCCAGCGGTCTTCCAGGCATTTGTCAATGACGTGTTGCGAGACATGGTCGATCAATTCATATATGTCTACCTGGATGACATATTGATTTTTTCTTCGTCTCTCCAGGAACATGTGCAACACGTTCGACAAGTGCTTCAGAGGTTGTTAGAGAATGGGCTTTTTGTCAAGGCGGAGAAATGTGTTTTTCATGCACAGTCTGTTCCCTTTTTAGGTCACATCATCTCGGTTGAGGGAGTGCGCATGGATCCCGACAAGGTTAAGGCTGTGGTGAATTGGCCAAGTCCAGATTCCCGTAAGGCCCTACTGAGGTTTCTGGGGTTCGCCAATTTTTACCGGCGTTTTATTCGCAACTTCAGCCGCCTAGCCGCGCCTCTGACTGCCTTGACCTCCCCCAGGACGACGTTCAGGTGGTCAGACGCAGCGGAAGCTGCGTTTGCCAAACTGAAGGGTCGCTTTGTTTCAGCCCCCATCCTGATAACCCCTGATCCATCACGTCAGTTCGTGGTGGAGGTCGACGCGTCAGAGGTGGGGGTAGGTGCGGTGTTATCTCAGCGCTCTCCTTCAGACGACAAGATGCACCCTTGCGCGTTTTTTTCGCATCGTTTATCCCCCGCTGAAAGCAATTATGACATCGGCAACAGAGAATTGTTGGCGGTCAAGTTAGCATTGGAGGAGTGGCGCCACTGGTTAGAAGGGTTGGGGGTACCTTTTATCGTCTGGACCGACCACAAGAATCTGGAATACATTCGCACTGCTAAAAGACTTAATTCCAGGCAGGCTCGGTGGGCTCTTTTTTTCGGACGTTTTGACTTTACACTCTCGTACCGCCCGGGTTCCAAAAACATCAAACCCGATTCTTTATCGCGCATTTTTGACCGTTCCGATCGCCCGTCTACTCCCGAGTGCATTTTACCAGAGAATCTATTCATCTCTACATTCACATGGGAGGTCGAATCGAAGGTCAAGAAGGCCTTAGAAGGGGTAACGCCTCCGACTCGTTGCCCACCGAACCGTTTCTTCGTGCCGGAGAGTTTACGGTCCAGCGTCATTCAGTGGGGTCATTGTTCCAATGTGGCGTGTCATCCAGGAGTCAGTCGTACCATGTTTTTGGTTAAGCAACGATTCTGGTGGCCTCTCATGTCTCGTGACGTTCGAAATTTTGTATTGGCTTGTTCAGTTTGTGCCACAGGTAAGACTTCCAATCGACCCCCAGATGGGTTGCTTCAACCGCTGCCGGTGCCTTCGAGACCCTGGTCCCACATCGCGCTAGATTTTATCAACGCCCTCCCAGGGTCACACGGTAGTTTTGACCGTGGTGGACCGGTTCTCGAAGGCGGCCCATTTTATTCCCTTGCCCAAATTACCTTCAGCCAAGGAGACAGTGGTGAGTGTCATTGACCACGTCTTTCGGCTTCATGGCCTCCCGACAGACGTGGTCTCTGACAGAGGACCCCAATTTGTGTCCAAATTTTGGCGAGAGTTTTGTAGACTGCTGGGGGCGACTGTCAGTCTCTCATCTGGGTTCCATCCCCAGAGCAATGGTCAAACTGAACGAGCCAACCAGGATTTGGAGAGAACGTTGCGATGTTTAGTGTCCAAGAATCCTTCCTCCTGGAGCCAGCAGTTGTCTATGGTGGAGTACGCCCACAACACGTTGCCAGTGTCATCCACGGGCCTATCACCCTTTGAGTGTAGTGTAGGTTACCAGCCACCTATCTTTCCTAGTCTGGAATCCGAAGTCACGGTCCCCTCCGCCCACGCCTTCGTCCAGCGGTGTCGCCGCACTTGGACTAGAGCCCGTGAGACTCTACTCCAAGTGGGGGCGCGCACCAAGGTCAAAGCCGATCGCCACCGGCGGAGACCTCCCGTATACGTCGTCGGTTCTAAAGTGTGGCTTTCTACTAAGGACATTCCACTCCGTTCCATTTCGAATAAACTTGCACCCAAATTCATTGGCCCGTTTGCTGTCACCAAAATCATTAGTCCGGTGACAGTCCGTCTGAATCTTCCTCCAGTGTACAGGAGGATTCATCCCGTCTTTCACGTTTCCAAAATTAAACCCGTCTTTTATGCTCGCATTAATCCGCCAGTCCCGGTCCCCCCCCGCCGCGTCTCGTAGACGGGGAACCCTCTTATTCGGTCAATCGTGTGCTGGACTCGAGACGGAGGGGGCGCGGATTCCAGTACCTGGTGGACTGGGAAGGTTACGGTCCGGAGGAGAGAAGTTGGGTACCGGCTAGAGACATCCTGGATCACTCCCTTATCGATGATTACAATCGGCAGGTAAGGGAGTCTGGGAACGCCAGGAGGCGTTCCTAGGGAAGGGGGTACTGTCACGGTTGGTAAATCCTATGTCTACTTCTCGTCTCGTGTTTCTGTTATTGTTGTGTGTGTGTGTGCGCTGATAGGGGGGCGTGCCGCTCTATCAGCGCTCATCAGCAATCATCATCACCAGCTGCAGTTAATCATCTTGTGTATATATTCTTATCAACTTCTCATCTCCTTCGTCAGATCGTTGTTTGTGGTTCCCGGTGTGTTGTCTCCTGTCTCGCTCAATCGTGTTCAGCTCTGGTTCTTGTTCTCTGTCGTTTGGATACTGTTCGTCGTTGGATTCACCACCACCTTCACCACTGCACTCTGCACCTGACCATCGGATCCCCTGCGTCACTAACTCTTTGCCTGTTTATGGACTGTCTCTGTGTGTTCTTCATATTACAAATTAAAAGAGTTTAACTGCAATTGCTTCCTTGATTCTATCATGACAGAGACCCAGAAACTGATTAAAGTTAGCCCTCTTAAAGGACATCTCAATTCTCTAATTGCACCGCAAGCAACATGGAGTGAGTAAGCTTCCAGAGGAGCTAAGAGCGAGGATGCAAGGAGTGTTTCTCGTTTCTTATTTGTGCATCCTCATTTCCTTTCCTTTTGTCTCAGCCCCATTAGTATATTCTTGATCACTCGAGCGTCACTTTAAGCATTATCAGCTGCGCTCAAGGCATCTGCTCTTGTGTTGTTAAGGTTTGGTTTAGAATTTCATAATAAATAATAATAAAGCAAGATTCCCTGTTGAAATATGTGAGATATATGGTTTATTTATACTGCAAAGTTAAAACACAAATTTAAATGATTGTGAGAATTTATACGTAGCTACGTCAGTTTTTTCAACAAGCATCCTTCCCGCGCATCCTGGGGGTGGTGCTGATGAAGGAAATGAGGATGCACAAATAAGAAATGGCTTGTTTGAGATGCAAAATCTGCGCAGAACCGATCACCGGTGATCAGCGCGAGATGCATGCTGGTTAGAAATGTGTCCGAGAGCGGTCCGCCTGGCTCTGATGTCATGCCCATAGATATCTATGCCAATGTAGCCTATGTCAAAAAACTCTTGCGAGCGCAAGACGCACCTGTCGGATTCTGCTGTCGCGCGCAGTTGCTCTCCGTCGACTGCGCTGATCAAAAGCACGATGGGAAACGACTTGCTGACGACACAGCTTAATGCTCATTGGTTTAAACAACAGTGATAAAAGTAAATTCCATATTCATAAAGCTAAATTCTCCAAATGAAGGCCATGTTTTAATTTTTTTTCAAATTGAAACTGATATATATTTGTGACGGGTCAGTCCATTCTACTGTTGCTGCTACACATCGAACACAACGAACAATCTCTTGGATCAGGTTTCTTTATTGCTGAAACACAGTATGACAGTGTTGAATCTTGGTTCAGCAATTAGATCTCGGGACAACAATCCATTATCTCTTCATATCACAGTGTGTGTTAAATGCCATACAGATATGTATATGATGTGTATGTATATGTGTATGTACAAATGTATATGATACTTCTAATGAGGAATAAACCAAATTAGATATCAAACATATTCACAACAAAAATGCATAACTTGCATGTCTATGAAATAAAATAAAAGTGTGATCATATAATGGTTTTATAATATTTAGGCTGAATTATAATCCCTACATACAACATACAGTACATTTCAGCATTACAATCATGAAACTGCTTGATCCATTTTATATTATATTGAAATAACAAAATAAGGAACATTATCATTGCAAAGTTGGCTAACGATGCTTTCGGGAAACGCACCCCAGTGCAGTTACACTGTTATGCCAGTGGGTCGTGGCCGGCAAGATACTGTTTTTATGAAAGAGTCATTATTAAACTCTTCATTGTAAGCTTAAAACACTGATTCAATATTAATAAAACAATGTGTTGACAATGACATACAATATAACTTTTAATCTAAGTTTACAATGCTAAATCTTTATTACAGTATATATGCCCTTGTCACCTGAGTAACGCTGAAGCTCATGTTTCAAGTGATGTTTTTAGTCAAATTATCGTGAGGTCTACCCAACTTTAAAAATGAAAACAACTGAACTATGACATAAATTTACCATAATGTATTTTTTTGAGATTAGAGGCTGAAGTCTTGTAAGCCGAAATCACTGCGGAAAAAAAGTTTCTATAAAACGCACGCTGTCTCCTTTCCTTCCTCTGTATAAGAACAACTCCTCCATGTGGGGTCATGGGCACTCGTCATCTGGTATTTCTTCAGAATTTTCAATGAATTCAGTGTCTCGAATCTCCATGTCCATAACGACAAAGTTCTTTGATAACACTTAAATACACACTGAAGGACGTGTGAGGACGAATATAGCTCTCCAGGAACCGGGCTTTTTTTCCCGCTCCAAATACAAGGGTTTTTATTGGCCCGCCCACGATCAGATATTTTCTATTGGATACCCAAATGCTGGTCAGAGATTTGAATAATTGTTGAATTCAAATTGTACAAGTACTTTGTAATTAATGGGATTTTTAAAGTAGTGAAGTACATTACTTAACTTAATTTGTACTCGAGTACAAGGAAAATTACAGACTTAAAAATGTACTCATAAAAGTACAAGTAGCCTACACGAAAAAACTACTTAATTACAGTAATCTGAGTAGTTGTAATCCGTTACTTCCACCTCTGCAAATTTGAGACAAATTACACTCTTTGATGGACATCAATTCACATTTCGAAAAGTTCAATACTAAAGCCCGAGGCTTTGGAGAATTGCTGGATATGCTCTAGAGCTAACGGAACTTGGTTAGCATCATGCAAAAAAAGTGTGGTATCATCAGCCAACTGACTGATGAGGATCTGTTGGTCAGCGATACCACGAAGACCACTATTCAAAACATAAGAAGTTCCCATAGATATCTATGTGGGTTCCGGGAGGGCTCGCACTAACGTGCTTACATCATCATACGTATCCTTAACTTGTGCAGCGATTGGTGGGAACAAACATACACTATTAAAAATCTTTAATATTAAGTGACAAATAATATTTTAAAACAATTTTGAATTCAAACAGCAAGAATAAAAAATGAAACACTACTTTGTTATCTTTATCAAATTGATTTAAAAAAAAAAAAAGCGAGAGCGAGAGAGACTGTGTGTTGGGACATCTCGCGAGACGCGAGTTGAGGCTACAGACAGTAGAACAACGCCATGGCGAACACAGTCAAGACTACACAGCAAATTTCAAGATTTTAAAAATCATGAGTTAGGCAAAAAAAAGTGTGAAAGAGTTACTTTTGAGTTATTATTATTATTTTTTTTTTTTTAAACTCTGACTACACTTTGTGTTATTGGATACTCCCCGGCTGTGTTGTATTTTGGAGTTCATTCATTGGTGTTCAGGAGTGTGTTTTGGTTTTAACACTAGCTACACCTGGAGTTATTTTTGAGAAGTGCGCCACGACACGACCCTGCCGCTGGACAAAGGAATAATGGACTTATGTGCCTCGTCGTGAGGTAGGTAAACGAGTAAAACTATTTAAAAATGTTCTATATTTTCTGACAAACACGTTTGGTCATCGCGTAGCTGTTACGTTATAGGCTAGTTATACTGTTTACTAAAGTCAACGACTATGACAAACTTGCTGTTGAACGTTTGTTTAGCTACTTGTTTCAAATTTTGAAATGGCTATTTGCGTGGGTTTTTTGTCGATGTAAACGAGTTAACATTAGCTAACTGTCTTTCCATTCACCGTGTTTCTGAAAATGAGTGTTTTACCGTGAAATTGATGCATCAATGCATTACCATTCCAGGCAAACGTGGTTACACAATTCAATTGCAGTGTCTAACGTTACCCTGGAAAATAATAAGATATAGTTGTGCTGTGTAGGCCTGCAATTATTTGAATTGTTACAGCTATAATAACGTTAGGCTACGTATTAGTGGTGGTGACCCACGATGTGCGTGATTTTCAGCTAATATATTTTTGCATTCAATGAATGGTGCTAGATTATGCCTCATAGCCTACTGTTGTTTTTGTGATCTTCAGATACGACTGTCCTGCAGACAAGCGGTTGAAGGTTACTCCTCCTCAAGTCTGAACCAAATGGATTTGCTGAAATAAAGGCAATAACTTAAATCAAGAATATGGTGTTCAGTGTAGTAATTTCCACACAAAACATTATATTGTGTTAAATAAATATTAACTCTAATAAGTGTTAAACTAAATATTTTTTTAAGTGTTACTTTTTAACACTGGTAATGAGTTCATATAATTATTTTTAGAGTTACATTTACTCTCTCTAGGTTTAGTATTTTAACTCCATAAATTTTAACTTTAAAAGTGTTAAAAATTCAACTCCAAGAGCAGAGTTATTTTAACTCTGCGCTGGAGTCTATTTGATGGTTTCACATGTACACTCAGATTGAGTTGATTTTAACAAACAGAGTTTATTCCAAAAAACAGAATTTGCTGTTTATGGAGGAGTGATCCAGCTCTTAGATATAATCAAAAATATCTTAATTTGTGTGCCGAATCTCTTTAATGTGATATAATAATAGTGAGTGTAGAAACAAGAAGATTTATTGTTATTAAGTCACTTTATTTGTCATTAATATTAAAGTGAAGTTGACTTTATATGCTTAAGCTCTTAATTTATCCATTGCATGGGTGGGCCTTGTCCTCATCAATCATCCAAATATTTGCCCCCCCTGAGAGATTTTGCAGGAGCCGCCACTGGAAAAAAATGATTGGTAAAAACATATTTGGAATGTTATTAAATAACAAGTACTTTGGGTGTCTTGTTCATTATATTTATTTTCTTAAATCACATCCAGTTTATTAGCAATACATGCACGAGCGTGAATCCCGCGATATCAGACTTTGATCTCACAGGTGTCTGATCCACTGCGAGAACCGAGACCTGTCCGGCTTGATTGCTCTTTTTTTTACTCCTCCCCTCACTGCAGCCGCCTACTCTTGACTACATTGCAGGCGAGGCGAAGCACATCTCAAACAAGCCTACCAGTACCCACTGGCATCACCTATCTGTAACCTCATATTTATTTATTTGTTTATTTGGAAAGGGACAATGTACACTAATCAACATTCACAACAAATGTAAGTGCACCCGAGTTAGCCACAGGCTAGTTTTCATCGGCAGTCCCCTTGCCAGATGTTACTAGGCATCCTAAGATAATAAATAATAACAATGCAATACAGTTCAATATACAATAAACAAAAAGTAAAAAGAATAGACTGTGTTAAAATCACAAATAATCAAATAAACATGAGATATAAAATATAATTAGATGTTAATAAACGATACAATTATTGTTGATGAATTGGACCCGCATCAATGTTGACAGTGCTGATTTTCAATAAGCCATTTCTTAACATTAATCTTAAATGAGTAATAAGATGTAGACTCTCTAATTAGTAGGGGTATTGAGTTCCATTCATGCGAAGCAGTAAATGAAAAGACAGCCTGACTGAATGCAATTTTTAAAAATTTTTAATATGTTTTTTTCATATGTACACTAGATGGCAGCATTTCAATCAAATGAACATTAAAGAGAGGGGCACACAAAAAGTGAACAAAATAAGGGAGAGTAGCCTATTATGATGAAAGAATTTAAATTTTGGGGTGGACTATCCTTTAAAAAAGAAAGTGAAGAAATAATCAAGGGGTTAAACCGTTTTTTAATGTTAACATAAACTGGTATATCTAGGTATAACATTTATTAATAAAGTGTGTAGGCCCATATTTACTTGTTAAATATTTATTCTCAGTGCCTAAAAGTTTTTTTCTTCATAAAACATACCAACAAATATACTTAATGACTTACTACAAATAGCATTGGCTGCTAAGATGAAAAACGTTTGCCTTTGTGTGCTGCATCCACCCCACTAGGCTGATGTGCTGCAAAAATTGTTTTAAAATCTAATTCATTGAAACACTGTCCTTTGGAAGGCTGACTTTCTATTTGTGTTTCAGACTATACAAACATGTATCTCAGTACTTGGGGCACTGCAGGGGGTAGCCTAGTTGTATCTGAACCGCATTTGCGAGAATTTACTTGTTTTTAGGCTACATATGCAAAAGTACACGGGTATTTATAAGTATGTATCCCGCTATCACACAGTTGGGTTTTATAGGAATAGTGAATTTTTTTTTTTTTTCATTAAATGTATCACATTGGAGCGTTAACTAAAGCGTGGAAATTCTTTGGCAGGTGACTGGGTTCTTTTCTGAACCCCATGTGGGCCCTCGCAGGGTTGCTTTCGTTCAGACTGTGAACCCGTCGTCTGATAGTCCATGCTATCGTAACAGCCAAGACGTGAGCCCCTATTGGTCATCCTCACTTCCGTTACTCTTTTGGCATCACCGCGCCACCTCGCGTCACTATCCAGCGCTTTCGGTATCGGACGCGTTATTCGTTCGTTTTTCATTCATTCATTCATTCCACAGCAGAGGAGCAGGCGACCCCGATCGGTCTACACTTTCCAGCTCTCCCGTATTGTTTAACGGAACTAGTAGATATGGTAAGGACCACCATGTTCACTTATAGTACATGTTTTTGCCTGTTTTCTCATTGATGAGAATATTAATCCTGGTGGATGCTGAATGATGAATATCTACTTTACTCTACTTTACTACGTTATCTACTTTACTTTATCTACTTTACTTTCTACTTTAGTAAAATCACAATCTTTTATCTCTCACGTGTATTATGCATGGTTTTATACATTTATATTTTACAACTTTTGCAGCTAAATAAAACTATCTATTTAAGACTAAACTTTATTCAAATGAAAAATAAAGTTAAACTTTAAAAATACTCTTTAAAACGTTTTGTCAGGTTAACCAACAAATGTACTACTTCATGTTAATTTTATTCAACCATTAGCATGTAAATTGTTTGGTTTTATTCAAGTTTAAGAAAAAACACCAATACAAGAATACAACATTTTTCAGTGCAGTCTTATTTTTAATGCACTTGACTCTTTCTATATTAGAAACTCCTTAGTACTCTTACCATTGCTCATGCTGTGACATTTCAGTTTAATTCTTAAACACAGTAACCACTCACTCTCTGCCGAGGAAGCCATGCTACAAAGGTTTGATGTCAGGGTAACCTGGGACCAATCCAAGTGACCTGAAAAACTCCACATGCTATCCATATATTACTGTGACACAGCCTGATAACTCTAATTAGCTGTATGTGAAGTGCTTCTTGACCATTCATATAAGGCCATAAAAGTATTATATTCAAAATACTTACAGTACATATTAGATTGTCACTTCATGAAAATAGTACTGTGAATAACCACTAATTAAATGTATTAAAACATAATTTAGATAGCACTCATATTGCATGGTGCAGACTGCTTGAAATTTCCACAGTATCAGTGCAGAAAAAGATATATACTAAATGTTATAATAATTGCATCATGTTGGAAAACATTTTTTAACATTTTTAAAGATAGCTTAATAAACATTCACAAGTCAAACTAAATTTGACAAATTTAATGACAAACTAAATTTGATGTTAATATTTTAGTGTGTGTTTGTGTGTGTACTGGTTTGACTATATGTATACAGATTTTCAGGTCTCTGCCTTTACATTATGAGAGCATCCAGCAGTGCCTGTAATACAAATGGCTAAATAATGTTTTATTAAAAATGTAAAAATGCTGAAAGAAAAAAGTGTTTTATTAGAGTGTGAAGCTAATCTCTGCAGGAAAGTGGATCTTGTGGGCCAGATTTGCCCACCCCTGGTTAGAGAATAGAAAATATGTTAAACTCAGTATAAAAATGAGTCCGTCTTTGGAAAGCACATACTTTTGGTTAAATGTAGCAGAAGACTTGACAAGTTTTGCGACATGTTAACACATCATAAAATGTGCATTCTGTGCATTCTGCAAACTGGTCTGCCAATCACTTGTCACAGTTAGCATCCTCATGGGGTGAGTGGGGCACAACCTAATGTGCAGCTTGTTGTAACACACATCATTTAAACATTTCCACATATGCTATAGCATAACGAAACTCAATGTACAGTATTTGTTAGTTGCCATATCAATATATATATATATATATATATATATATATAGAAATAATGCATCAAAATAAAAATAAAAATCTTTGTAAGATATTGCCAAATATTTAACCATAGCAAAGATTCATTTCTTACTGAAGTTAATTTTTCATCTCCGTTTATATTGTTTATTTAAAACAAGACAAATCTGCTATTATTTTACCCTTCAGTTTGTTATTTAGCAGTTTAGATATTTCTTTAATGCTTACTAACAAGACACTAACCAGTTTTAAAGTCAAGTTGCACAGATGGGGCACATTGATTGTACTACTTGGCCGCCTGAATGTTCCTTACATTATGCTCCACGAAGGCATTATTTATGTCTTTTGGAATGCAGTTGGCTTATATATTATAAACATTAAAATCACTGAGAAGGCTGCTATCATTTTAAAATACTTACGTGCGCTTTTTGAAGAGTGCTCGTGCATACGGCTGTGAGCGACTCATTGGTTAAATTTACTTGCATCTCAAAATGCTTTTATGACACAAAATTAATGTAAACACGGTCAATTTATATCTTCAACAGGACAAACCACATTTACAATTTCGAAGGAGATATGTGCATTAGTGTGAATGCAGTTTATCGTATCTAAACTGAGAGGGGAAAATCACTCCAGCTCTTGAATGAAAAACATTCAGACAGCCTTCTTTTAGTTTTGTTTATTGCTTGTAATGCTTTTTTTTATTCCTCTTTATTTACTAGCTTTTTTATTTTGAAGCTATATTAGTGTATATTGCTCCCAGACCTGAGGGGCCATAATGTGCTTGTCCACACAGACAACACTTCGGTGGTCTCCTACATCAACCATCGGGTCTGAGGTCCAGAGCTTTATACAAGTTGGCTCTGCAAATCCTCCTATGGACCCAGGGGAAATTGTTGTCACTGAGGGCAATATATATTCCGGGGTATCTGAACGTGGGGGCCAATATTCTTTCGAGGCAGGGGCTGAGGCCCGGGGAGTGGAGACTCCACCCCGAGGTAGTGGAGCTCCTATGGGAGAACTTTGGTCAGGCTCAGGTCGATCTATTTGCAACTCAGGAGACAACTCACTTTCCGTTATGGTTTTCTCTCACAGAGCCAGCTCCTCCCGGACTCGATGCGATGGTGCAGGTGTGGCCGAGGCTACACCTGTATGCATTTCCCCCGATATCAATGCTCCCGGGAGTTCTGGAAAGAGTTCGTAGGAAGGGGCTCATCTGTTGTTAGTAGCCCCGCACTGGCCAACCAGAATATGGTTTGCGGACCTAGTGTCCCTCTTGGACGGCTCTCCAATGGAGATTCCGGTCAGGAGGGACCTGCTTTCACAGGCGGGGGGCACAATATTTCACCCTCGCCCCGAGTTGTGGAAACTATATGCTTGGCCTCTGAGGGGGCCAAGCAGTTCATAAATGCTGGTCTCTCGACTGAGGTCGTGGAGACAATTCTTCAATCCAGAGCTCCCTCCACGAGAAAACTATTATTTCAAATGGAAATTGTTCTCTCTACATGGTGCGGAGAACGTGCTTTTAATCCTTTTGACTGCCCAGTTGGTACAGTTCTCGATTTCCTGCAAGACCGTTTCTCTGCTGGACTAACTCCCTCCACCTTGAAGGTGTATGTTGCAGCTATATCTGCCTTTAGATCCCTTGCGGGGGCTTCTTCTCTTGGGAGAGATCCTCTAATAACTCGTTTTCTCCGTGGAACATTGAGGCTGAGGCCTGCCTTGCACTCCAGAGCACCGGCTTGGGACCTGGCCATTGTACTTGAGGGTCTGGCTTTGGCTCCCTTCGAGCCTATCGAAGAGGTTTCAGAAAAATTCCTTACTTTAAAAGCTTTGTTTCTTTTCGCTATTTCTTCTATTAAAGGAGAACTCCGGCGAACAATGAACCTTTGGTCTAATAAAACATCGGTACATAGTCAACCGTTCTCTGAGATTTGTTTTTATGATAATCGAAAGTAAAGAGTTGTAACTTATCTCTAAAAACTGTTTAGCGTATAATGCTAGTACTAGTAATGGCGGCATTGACGAAGTAAAAAGAAATCGCTAGTTTATACCACTAACAAGGCTCAAAATAACCCCACACTAACGCAGTAACATAATGAGGCTCCATACATGCAAAACTAAGCATTGAGAACTTTGTAAGTGTACAGACCGTTTAATAAGAAGATACTTTATGAAGACAGTTCACTTCGCGTATACAGACAGGAGCCATCTTTAAAAATAGTCTCGATAAGTCAAACCACGAACGTCGTGCTGAGTGATCTGAACTGTATGAAGTAAAGCGAACTTCTGACGGCGTTCGGGGATCGACTTATCGAGACTATTTTTTAAGATGGCTCCTGTCTGTATACGCGAAGTGAACTGTCTTCATAAAGAATCTTCTTATTAAACGGTCTGTACACTTACAAAGTTCTCAATGCTTCGTTTTGCATGTATGGAGCCTCATTATGTTACTGTGTTAGTGTGGGGCTATTTTGAGCCTTGTTAGTGGTATAAACTAGCGATTTCTTTTTACTTAGTCAATGCCCCCATTGCTAGCGTTACACGCTAAACAGTTTTTAGAGATAAAACTCTAAACATTCGATTATCATGAAAACAAATCTCAGAGAACGATTGACTATGTACCGATGTTTTATTAGACCAAAGGTTCATTGTTTGCCGGAGTTCTCCTTTAAGAGAATTGGAGATCTGCAAGTTCTTTCAGTTGCTCCTTCATGTTTGGAATTCACACCTGGTATGGTTAAAGCATTTCTATACCCTAGGCCGGGTTATATTCCTAAGGTCCCTACTAATGTGATGGGTCCTATTGTGCTGCAGGCCTTCTATCCTTCACCCTTCAATACCCCAGATCAGGAAAGTCTCAATCTGTTATGTCCAGTTCAGGTGGATGCCTACGTTCACAGACCTGCCCTGTGGCGTAAGTCAGAGCAATTATTCGTCTGCTTTGGTTCAACTAAGAAAGGTTGCCCGGCATCGAGACAAGTAATGAGCAAGTGGATAGTTGAGGCTTTCTCTATTGCTATAATGCGGTCGGACGTCCCTCACTTATGGAGGTCTGCACCCATTCTACAAGGAGTATGGCTGCCTCTAAGGCTTTAATTTCGGGTGTTTCTCTTCAAGACATTTGCAATGCGGCAGGGTGGTCCTCACCGCATACATTTGTCAGGTTTTATGACCTAGACCTCTCCACTCCCGGGGCTAGGTTGCTCGCTTCTTAGTGTGCGCATTCGACTTCACACAGAACGGGCATTTCTCAGCATGGCATAGTGGGTATGGGGTTCCCATCGCGTTTGACAACGCAGCTCAAAGTTCCCTTGAAAGGGAACGTCCCAGGTTACGTATGTAACCCTGCTTTCCTGAGAGGGAACGAGAGCTGCGTTCGCCTGCCATACTTCCTGCATGCCCTGCTCGACTTGCTTCAGGCCTTTCCAGAAGTTGTCACGGTCTGATCTCAAGGGTGCTATATAGTTTCCTGGTCAATGACGTCACCAGACGTCCTACTCTCTCATTGGACTGATTGTACAGACGCTTCACGACGCAATCACGCAGAGCGTTCCCCATCGCGTTTGACAACGCAGCTCTCGTTCCCTCTCAGGGAACCAGGGTTACATACGTAACCTGAGACGTTTTCTGTACTTCTTGTTCCTCTTTCCTTCAGTGATTCTGCTTGTTAACAGCAGGTGTTTATCAGTGTCTGAATTAACTTTTATATTTTACTGAATTAACTATGAAATTATTTACTCTGTCAAGTTGACTATATTAGTGAACTAATGTAGGGAATATTGAATGAAGGTACAGGGTGTGATTTGGAACACAGCCACTGCGTGTCGACTTTAGCTGTTAATTCAAAGTATTTTACTGTAGGCTACTTTCTCGAAAATGACAAATATCACACAGAATGCATTTTCCCTACGGTACACTCTTAGAAAAAAGGGTTAATTGGGGTTCTATATATGAAGCATAGGGTTCTTTACTCAATTCTAAAGAACTTTTTATGCTAAAAAAGTTTCTATAATGACAAGAAAGGACCCTTTTGGCAAGGTTCTTCATAGGCTCTTATTCATTCATATATTACATTATTCTGCAACATTTTGTAGTTGTAATTAAATTATTGTTTATTAAACTGTTGTAGTAACTTAATATCATATTTTAATCATGCTGATTTTTGGAGGAGAAAAACTGAAATGGCACTCTTCGTGTGATATTGATTAACTACATAAAATTATATATATATATTTTTTTTTCTAACCCCAATATCTTGAATTTTGTGATCATTCACATGCATTCATAAATACATGTTATGTTCTTGATGTTTGTCAATAATTTGAAATATTTAATCCCGAAAGGTCAGAACAAATGATAGTGAATGAACCCAAAAGGTTCCATATAGAACCCTTTTCCTGGTTACAAAGAACCTTAAATGGTTTTTATTATTGAACCCTATATGAAAGGGTTCTGTATAGAACCTTTTAGGGGTTCCAAATTCCAAATACGACTTCATAAAAACAATATTTTGTTACCACACGAAATACACACAACCAGTTACTCACTGCTGTTGCTAACCTAAAACACTTTTAGCAAGTCTAATTCTCAGTGATTAGAGGACTGTAAATGAAGTAGAAAGTGAATTTTAAACTCATTCAGCTTCAATTGCAAATGCAATCTTACTTTTATTTAAAGCAAACTATACTTTTAAAAGATGGGGGTTATATGCATATTTTGTCAATTAAAAAAATACAAAATTGTTATGCTAAAAGACAAGGACTTAGAGACAAGGACTTGCACGAAAAATCACAGCCAGCCACACACACACACACACACACACACACACACACACACACACACACACACACACACACACACACACACACACACACACACACACACACACACACACACACACACACACACACACACACACACACACACACACACACACACACACACACACAGAGAGAGAGAGAGAGAGAGAGAGAAAGAGTGAATGGCAGGGGAAATAAATCATTCAAACTACAATATCTGACTTTCTGTTGATCAGAGCGAATGACTTTAAATGAGAAAGTTAATCGGCTTGACAAGAAGAATATATGTGGCAAGTTTTGTAACTGTAGGTAAAACGAGAAAAGTTATAACACACTTTATGTGTCCTTTTTTAGTCATAAAATTCATTTCCTTGCCACGGCCAAACCGTTTGAGATATCAAAAATCCATCCGGAATTTAGCATCCTCAATGTCTTGACTTCATGCACACCGAATGGTGGTGATTGGTAACCGCATGCGTTGTAATTTGATGTATTTCTCCTAGGACATTTATTCAAACAAGCCATAATAGCAACTTCCATTTGAGCTGTCGTAAGACTTAAGGCCTGTTCACACCGGGACGAATTTCGCGCGCGATATTCGTCGACGTTTAATGCCTCGTGACTAAACAATGGGCGCCAATGTGAGTGTTCACAACGACGCGAAAAACGGCACGCGTAAAAGCGTCATTTTAAAAAATAGTTATTTTTGGTTTGACGCGCTGCGTCAAAACCTATCCGACCAACGAGATTGGCGAGTTTGCTCACATGTCTGGTACTTCTGAGGTTACAGTAAAACACAACTTGGGGGTGCTCAAACACAAAACGGTCTTGCTGAGCACACATACGGCGAAGAAGCGATAGCCTACAAGGCAAGATAACTATGGGCATGACGAATGTTGAGCTGCTGGTCTCGGAGGATAAAGAGCTATATGATAATATTTATAATAGTATTTCTGTAATAATAGTATAGGGTGACCAACAGTCCTGTTTTCCCGGGACATGTGTAACGGTCACTTTCTGCTTTATAGAAATCTGAGTTGAGATGAGAACTGCGCATAGTGTGTAGTGTCAGTTAGATTTTGACAAGTGAGGAGAGGAGATAACTGCTCTGCCGACTCTTTGTATTCTTTATTTAATTTTTTTTCTATTGTGACCAGATGTTTGTTTGTGTTTTTTTTTCTCGCTCAATCCCCATGTATGAGCACGAGTGTAACATTTGAGTGGTTTTATTAAACGCGTGATGAAAATGTCCTGGTTTTCAAGAAAAATTGCTGGGAAAGATCGTTCTACAGCAAAATATATATTGGCAAACAAAGAGGATGAGGAAGAAAAACAGGATAAAGAGAATGAAAACTAAAGATATAAATAGATTTTGTTAGTTCATTTTTGTAAGTTTGTGAGAGATATTTTTTGTTACATTTGGAGGCATTTCTTTTAGTTATTTATTATTTATATATTTATTTTTCTAATACAGAAGACATTATTTCTATCATTATTTCATTCTTTTTTTAAATCTGTCATAATAAATCATTGAGACATGAATATGATCACCCTAGTATAGTATTCTATTATTATTTCTGTTTTACATTAAGCGCCATCTAATGTCAGGGAATGAATTTGCATGTTCACTCGGCTCATCGTCAGCGAAAAACGCTTGGGTGTGAACACAAAAAACGCGCTGAAAAACGCTGACGAATGACGCGCGCTGATATTCGTCCCTGTGTGTACGGGCCTTTAGAGCACGAAAGTTGTTTGGCCTGATAAGATCTATAAGTGTACCGAGTTTCATATTAATTCATGCAAGCGTGTTTGATTTATAGACAAGTGTTCGAATCCCAGTCCAGGGGGTGCTGTCGAGCTGACCTGCCATGCCCGGGTACCAGATTCAGCCCGGCCCTGATGGCCGTGGGTTCTGACCCGTGTGCAATGTTTCAAGAGATTTAGAGGATGTTAAGGCCCCCCAAAATGCCAGAGAAGTAGCACACAGCAAATAAAGGATTAAAATTAACCTGACAGGCCCCTCTCTTCTATCTCACTCACACAGACACTGAGAGACTGGCAAAGTTCTGAGATTTTCTCCATATTCAAACCAAAATATCTGACTTCCTCTTGGTCCGAACTAATGACTATGTATTAGAAAGTTGTCCGGCTTGAGGAGTACGATGTACATGTTGATTTTTCTAACTGTAGATAAAACTAACAACCCCTCTTTTGTCAAAAGGTGGCACTATTTAGTCCCTGCACCACGCACATTTCTGAAACTTTGCACATGTCTACTGGCTAATAATTATGATGTGTCTGAGTTTCATGCAATTTCAAGCATGTTAAGAGTCTCAGAAGCATCCTAAAAGAATTTTAACGTTTGATGCGTTGCCACGGCAACAATATCAAAGGTATCAAGAATCCATTCACAGGTCTACATCTGCCGTGTATTTACATTATACAGATGAAGTTTGAAGCAAATCGGGTTAAAATAAGAGGGTGATTTCAAAGCATTTTGAAAGTTACACACTTCTTACTGCCAGTGGGTGGCGGTATAACTTTGACTCACAATTTTCACATCCATGTGATCGTCCTCTTACAGCGAACACACTGCTGAAGTTTCATCAAGATCAGTTAATGTATAAAGAAGTTATAACACACTTCCTGTTTCACGTTTCTCGCCATAATTTTGTTTCCTCGCCACGACCAAACCGTTCGAGATATCAAAAATTCCCTCGCAAACTTTCATCCTCAATGTCTTGACTTCATGCTGACCGAGTTTCGTGCCGTGTGTTTGAATTCTCTAGGAGGAGTATTTCAAATTCCATTGCATGTGTTTTACGAACAACCCTAAATAGCCGACTTCCTGTTGGGCTGGGGTAAAAAGTAATAGTATGAAGTATATATGAAACGATGAGATCTACATGTGGACCGAGTTTCATATTATTACATGCAAGCGTGTTTGATTTATGGACCAAGTTTTTGGACCCCCTGCCACGCCCGGGTACCATCTTCAGCCTGGCAGCTATATTTATATATATATATAAATATAGCTGCGAGCAGCGGTGAAGGGTCAGTGCCGGCGCCACCACCACCCCGGTGCCTTTAGGTAACTAATGGCTCGTTTCCACTGAGTGGTACGGTACGGTACAGTTCGGTTCGGTATGCAATTATTTGCGTTTCCACTGTCAAAAGTTGGGAATGGTACCAAAAAGAGAACATGATATACTGTGTGTATATATATATATATATATATATTAGCCGGAAAAGGGTGGTCTGCTCACTTCAGGTTGGTGGAGAAATCCTTCCTCAAGTGGAGGAGTTTAAGTATCTTGGGGGTTTTTTCACGAGTGAGGGTAGGATGGAACGGGAGATTGACAGACGGATCGGTGCAGCTTCTGCAGTAATGCGGTCGATGTACCGGTCTGTTGTGGTGATGAAGGAGCTGAGCCGTAAGGCAAAGCTCTCGATTTACCGGTCAATCTACGTTCCTACTCTCACCTATGGTCATGAGCTTTGGGTCATGACCGAAAGGACAAGATCCCGGATACAGGCAGCCGAAATGAGCTTTCTCCGCAGGGTGGCTGGGCGATCCCTTAGTGATAGGGTGAGAAGCTCGGTCGCTCGGGAGGAGCTCAGAGTAGAGCCGCTGCTCCTCCACATCGAGAGGGTTCAGCTGAGGTGGCTCGGGCATTTGTTCCGGATGCCTCCTGGACGCCTCCCTGGGGAGGTGTTCCGGGCACGTCCCACTGGGCGGAGGCCCTGGGGAAGACCTAGGACACGCTGGAGAGACTATGTCTCCCGGCTGGCCTGGGAACGCCTCGGTGTCCCCCCAGAAGAGCTGGAGGAAGTGTCTAGGGAGAGGGAAGTCTGGGCATCTCTGCTTAGACTGCTGCCCCCGCGACCCGGCCCCGGATGAGCGGAAGAAGATGATGATGATGATATATATTAGATATATATCTCTATCTAAACATGAAATATAGTTCTTCTTGTATAAACCTAACAGGTGATCTTTGGTCTCGTGAATCTATAATTCGTTCCCTGGCCAATAGTTTTTTGGCAGAAGGCTACGTGAAGTTTCATTATCTTTGAGCACTGAATTTGTATATTTGACTGACTGAATTGTTTCTTGATGTTATTTAAGCTTTACTGTATATCTTTTTGTACCTTTTACTTATACATTTATAATGGCTATTATTGATAAAACTGAAATTCAACAAAAAGAGATATTTTTGTCATTTTTTATTTTATTACAAGATCATCTGTAATGTTGTTTATGGCAACATTTGTACCAATGCGATATGTTATAACCTACATTACATTACATATTGCCTGGAATATGTTTAATATTTTTAAATTTAAACTAAAAGAGGCAGGGTTATTTTATATTTAGTTTTGTTATAAATATAACGTTACATAGGCTACATGCAGTGAATATAATCAATAGGCTATGCATTGCCTGAACCACATTTGTGTGCTTTAGAATGTTTAAAATGTATTGAAATGAAATCGAAAAGAAGCAGAGTGGTGTTTTATAACATATTTAGTTTTATTGCTGCCTAAAATGAACATACAAAGATAACCGGAGTCGCATAGCCAGAGCGAGCAGAGTGCCGCGTTCAAGAACACGCTGTTCCATTACTGGACTCGTGTCCTCTGGATCATTCTCCTGAGTCGGGCTTTGCGTTGGCTTCTTGGAAACGCCTAATGCCAGTGCTTGTTTCTAGTGACAAACATGCCGAGAAGCAAGAACAAGATTTTCTGTCTGTCATCCATTGTTGTTTTATGTCGCTTTGTTCGCGTGAAAATGACGTCGATCGCTTCTTTCTAGCATACCACGCCTATCAAGTAAGGGTACTGTTGGCGGTGGAAACGCAAGCCTGATCATGGTGTACCCGACCCAACCCGTACTGTACTGTACCATACCGTACCGTACCCCTCAGTGGAAATGTGCCATAAAGGCACCAGGGTTTTGGTGCCACTGGCTTGGGCCCGTCATTGCTGCTCGCAGCTATATTTATTATGAGGGCCCAAGCCCTGAAAGGGCGAAGGCCCTATTGTTTTCCTTGAGATTATTTCTTCTTCTTCTTTATTATTATTAGGGCCCAAGCCCTGAAAGGGCTTTTTTTTTTTTTAAATGAAATAAAAAAAAAAACACAGACTTTTAAACTGGGACAGTATTCATAAGTTTTTCGGTTTGAGTCTTATACAAAGTGACACATGATTTGGCCCCAGCTCCTCTGGCTGAGTTCATCAGCCAAAGAAACAGCTCTGAGCGCGTCACTCGAGGCTCTGCCAGAGGGGACTGTGTCGTCCCTCTGTGTAGGAGCGCTTTTAGTCGCTCGGCCTGGTCAGTGGGGGGCGCTGCTGAATGGAACTTCATACCTGAGGAGGTTAGACAGCTCAATACTTACAAGGCTTTTACAAAAAAACTTAAACATTTTGCTTATTAACAATTATGTCTGCCAACATTAAAAGCCGAACCAAGAGCTGTATCATATATTTAATATATTATAGCCTTTTTGCAAATGTTTTTTTGTGTATTTTATTATTGTAACAGGTACTGTGTACCCTAAGTTATCTTATAGTGTTATTTATATTGTAGTTATTTTTTAGTCAATTTGCTATAGACCTATAAATGTATTTTCTTGTTTGTATTGTAATGTTTTTTTACATCTTGGCCAGGGGACTACAGATGAAAAATAGCCTTTTGGCTAATTCTGGCTTTTTTAACCATGTTTGTTCATGTTTGTGAAATTGCACTGTCCCCTTTTACAGTTTTTTTCGATTGCTAAACGACAGTGAGCACGACTGGAGCTAAATGTGCAAAACTCTAACTACAGTCTGCATTACCAACAGTCACCTGAGCACAACTCTTAACACAAGGCTCAAAACAGGCTCAGTGTGCACAACACTATGCACAACCCTCACTGAGATAACACACACTGTCACACAGAACACACTGAGAGGAAAAACACTAGCATCAAACACCAATACAGAAAATACAAACTTTTCATCTTTACAGTTTCAACAATTTCAGCCTTCATACAAAGTAATATTTTCTTCAAAGAAAAGAGTGACATTCTTTCATTTGATATTTTTAAATTTTTAGAACATAACAATTGAGAATTAGCAGTTTGCTTCAATAGTCTGTAGTAATTTACAGAATTACAGCAATGAGAAAAAAGGTAGAAACTAATACTGTAATACTGTAACCATGCCTCTCTCAAGCATTAGGCCACAAGTTTTCAGCCTTTCAGCTGAAATTGTTTGAAAATCAGCAGTGTGCGAAAGGCACAAGGCTGAAATTTATTCTGTTTTGAATGAGTGGTTCACAGTTTTGACAGCAGTGTGTTAGCATTTGAACAAAGTGCAAATGCTAACACACTGGTTGTGGTTAAAGTCATGGGATAAGTGTGTAGAGTTTTGAAAACTGTGTTCAAGCAATGAAAAACGATCTAGAGTTTGGTCCACATGAACTGCTGCTGTGCAGACTGGAGTTAGAGTTTTGCACATGTAGCTCCAGTTGTGCTCCACTGTGGTTTAGCAACCAAAAAAAACTGTAAATAAACCAATAAACCATGTCTATCCAATTGAGTGCAGAGGCATTTTCTTTCCTGGTTCAGTTGAAACATGACCCATAATCACAGCCCAATGGAGCAGTATCAGACTCATATTCTGACTAGAATCTAATTATGACAACAGTCAGGCTATAGATCTGTATTCAGTGATGAATACATCACTGTAACTTATATGAATTGACAAATTGGACTTCACTGAACTTAAGGAGGAAACGTACTCGGTTACTAACGTAACCTCAGTTCTCTCTAGAAGAGGGAACCGTGTACTGCGTAATATCTTATGCCTGGGGAAAACCTCTTTTCCTCAAGATATTGAAGCCAAAATATTATCCTTAATTTTTAATTATTGCAAAGCGCGTTGTGGCAGCATGCAGACATAGGCAAGCGGCTCAGCGTGCCTATTGGCTGTCTTGCGGCAACTGCAACAGCCTATCGAGAGCGGCCCTTTGGTAAGGGTCCAATGGTAAGGGTCCATTGTGCCATGCTCCCGCCAAAGCGGGTGTGGCCTAGCCCTGTAAAGCCAAAGCGAACCAGCATGTAGTTCACAGTGTGTTGAGGGATTTTGGCAGGTCTTGGTTTGAGTATGACTTTTGAGTCATTAGGCCCAAATTCCAGACACCTTGCGCTTATTGAGAGTGCTTGCAGATCCCCTATGCATTTTACTGATGCAAGAGCCATGAAAAACACTGTTTTGAAAGACAAGTGTTTCACATCCGATGTCCGGATTGGCTCGGATGGGGCTCCATTCAGGGCTTCTAGCACCATAGAAAGGTCACACATGGGGATAGATGGGAGTCTGGGAGGATTAATCCTCTTAGCTCCTTTTAGGAATCGAATGACCAAATCATTTTTCCACAGTGACGGGCCAGATGCAGGTTTTGTAAACACTTCTATGGCCGCCACATAGACTTTGAGCGTGGATGGGGACCTGCCCTTATCCAGTAGCTCTTGTAGGAAGTAAAGTACCTCTGTTACCCTGCTACTTGTGGGAGGAAAACCTCAGGTTTTGCACCAGTTAACAAACACCTACCACTTAGAAGCATAGAGACGTCTAGTAGACGGTGCTCTGGCCTGCGTGATGGTGTTTAGCACTCCCGGGGAGGTTTGCGGGTACCGGTTGATGGCACATGCGTGCAGGGCCCACCTTTATGGGTGAGGATGCCAAATTGAGCTCATGGCTTGAGAGAGGAGGTCTTTCCTCGTCGGAATCGGCCATGGGGCAGTGCTCGTCAGCTGTATTAGGACTGGGAACCATTCCTGGTTCGTCCAGAGCGGAGTCACAAGGAGCACAGAGCATCTGGTTTCCCTGATTCGTACCAACACTTGAGGCAGGAGCGAAACTGGGGGAAAAGTATAGAGCGGGCAACTGGGCCAGACGAGGGCCAGTGCATCCTTGCTCTTTGAAAAGAATTTTGGGTAGGGAGCGTTCTCCTGGTACGCGAATAGGTCCACCTTTGCTCTGCTGAACTTCTCCCACAGCAGGAGGATTGTCTGCGGGATCATTCCCCAGCTGGTATATTGTTCCTGGACAGTCTGTCTGGCCCCAAATTCAGGAGGCCAGGCACGTGTGCTGCTCTCAGTGAGCGCAGATTGTGCTAAGCCCAGACCAGAATGTGCTCTGTCAGTCTGAAAAGGTTTCGAGACCTGACGCCGCCCTGGCGATTTATGTAGGATACCACGACATGTTGTCTGAGCGGAATAAGACGTGGTAGCCCTTTATTCGGGGACAGAAATGCCTCAGCGCGTTGTCGACTGCCAACATTTCCAGACAGTTTATGTGAAGGAGCTTTTCTCGTTCTGACCATAGGCCGAAGAACGGTCTGCCCTCGTGCAGCGCTCCCCATCTCGAGGTGGAGGCTTCCTCAGACACCACCTGTACACTCAAGGAAGTCCCCAGGTTTACACCAGACTGGTACCAGTCGGTCGCTCCCCAAGGTTTCAGGGCTATGACCAGAGGCGGACAGAGTACATAGCTTTATTACTTCAGTAAAAGTACAGATACCCCTTGCTAAATTTTACTGAAGTACAAGTAAAAGTACTACAGTCAGATGTGTACTTGAGTAAAAGTACTTGTTTTTAAAAGTACTTGAGTATCAAGAGTACAAGAGTACATTTTCTAAATATTGCATTGAAACTGCCACAGTGCTTACATTTATGAACAGAAACGTCCTACATGGAGTTATGAAAAATGTTAAAGTTATACCTTGGAGAATGTAAAAGGAATTGAAAGTAAAATCAAGTCATATTCATCTTTTACCATGTTGCTTTATTTAACATTTAAGAAAATTTCAGAAAATTAAGAAAATTGAAATAGTCTGGCGAGGTGGGGCCACGGGCTGGCACATTCCCGGGATGGACCTGCTGCATCTTCATCCATTGGTTTCGTCCAATGGTTTGGTCTCTTATCTAAATCTGACCATGGAGTTGACTTTGGCGGAAAACTGAAGGTGATTGCTGATAGGTTGTTCCAATCAGTGGCAGCTGCATCACGTTTGAGAGGGAAACAACAATTTGAGGGTTTCCGAGATTTTTCTTATTTCCATTTTTTTGTAGTTTATTTTTTTTTATTTTTTTAGAAGTAGTTACTTCTTACTCACGGTTATAGATAGAAATGTATTGGAGTAAAGAGTACAATATTTCGCTCTCAAATATACTTGAGTAAAGTCATGAGTACTCCCCAAAAATGATACTCGAGTAAAGTACAGATCCCTCAAAATTGTACTTAAGTACTGTTCTCAAGTAAATGTACTCCGATACTGTCCGGCTCTGGCTATGACACATTCCTGATTGACCCTGAGGCAAAGCAGACCGGAAGCCCAAGCTCGAGATGGTACTCGTGCTTTGAGCCAAAACTGCAGCGGGTGCAGGTGAAGCAGGCCCTGCTGAAGTACTGAAGATGCTGAGGCCATCAAGTCCAGCATTCTCTTAAACCTCCTGAGCGGGACTATATTTTCTGGGCTTTTTATAGAATGTTTCCCAACCCTGTTCCTGGAGGCACACCAAAGCTGTGTCTAAAATCGCTCCCTATCCACTATATAGTGCACTATATCGGGTGTCGGCCATTTTGTAGTGGTGTCCGAATTCTGAGTGAACGACATCATTCCCTACATTCATTCACTACTTTTACGCACAATCCTCTCTGAATTCGAGTGTTCATTCGATGTACACTTGCTGAAGCCCTATTTCCCACAATCCAATGCGGAGAGAACTGAGCGCGCATGAAAGTTCGGCGCGAGCAAGTTTAAACCAGAGATTACATTACATCCAGTGGAGGATTTGAAAAATATCCGTTAATCGACGTTTTGAACATAATAACGGTCGCCGGAGGGCGCTCGACGACACGTCATCTGTGAACGTGATAGTTAATGTACAATTTCAGTCGATGAAACTACAAAGCTGGCACGGAGGTATAATTACAAAATAAAGTCATTATGATTGTTATTGTTGTTAATATTATTTTATAAAGTAGGTAATGTAAGATAAAAGGAGTTTTATCAGTACGCGTGACGAAGCCTTTTCTGCGACAGCTCCAACTCTCCGACGCACAGTGTAAACGTCAGCGTCCGAATTCACTCACTTCATCTCGTTCACTCCTTGCAGATATAGTGCACTCAAATGCCATTCACTATATAGGGATTAGCGAATGAGTGAACGAGTGAGCGGTTTCAGACACAGCTCAACACTACACATTTTCCAACTCTTCCTAATCGATCACACCTGAATCAATTTATTAACTCGTTAGTAGAGACTCCAAGACCAGAAATATGGGTCAGAAAAGGGAGAGATCCAAAATGTGCACTGTTGGAGTGCCTCAAGGAGCAGGGTTGGGAAACACTGGATTAGTTGATTTGTATTTGGGTACTTTCATTTATTTACCATGTTGTGTTATGTACTACTTTGTACTTTTTGTTTGTGCTGCCTATCTTTACCAGGACAGAGATATTGAGATATCTCAATGAGACCTTCCTGGTAAAATAAAAAAAAATAAAAAACAAAATTGCTAAACACTGGGAACGAAATTGAGCCTTGGCACTGTAGACACACCAGCGCACATTACCACCACCTCACAACCCCGCCCACAGACATGTGCATTTAAATGTGAGGTAGTTAGGGGGGTTTGGGGGTTTCTCCCCCGAGAACATTTTTAGCTTTAAAACCATGTCAGTGGGCATTAGAGTATTTGTCAATATTTGCTATCTCCTCATCTTCATCTTTTTCTCTCAGTCTCCTTATCCTTCCCTATTTCTTCCCCTCCTAAAGCTGAACTTTGATAGTCTTTTCATTTTTGTCTGTCAGTGAAGAAAGTATTCATAGGCTCAATATTTTTATTTATTAAATTTATGTTTTATGAATCATTTTCTTAGATAAGTTAATTTACTCAAGGCCAATATTTTTACCAGGTCAATTTTGCCAATAGGAACCTTCTACAAGCTTTGGAATTTGAAAAGTAATTTTAAATAATAGGCTACAAACTATAGTCTACGTTTAACGCAGTTGGTGGAATTCCCAGATGTTCCCTTAGGTATCATGCATTGTGGAAACCTGCCAAAGCATTCTCAGGTATAAATATGCAGCATTAATGCACATAGGTGATTTTTAACAAATATTTAATGTTGATAACCAGATAGCAAACTGACATTGAATCAACGTGGAAACATGACATCGAAACAACGTTGATCTGACATTGTTTTGCTCATCGAATTAACGTTGAACCAACGTCAGACGTGTCATTCTTTCAAAACTTGTGGAAAATCAACTTGAAATCAACGCTGTAATCAAGCAAACCAATTTTCGATTTTCATTTAGCTTTGAAGAATGCCGCATCTGACGTTGGTTCAACGTTAATTCGATGAGCAAAATCAACGTTGTTTCGAGGTCATGAGAGACGTCGTTTCCACGTTGAATCAATGTCAGTTTGCTGTCTGGGTATATACTATTGATATCTTGTAAGACTGCCGACCCTGTAGAACAGTGGCAAAGGAAACCAAATGTCCGGCGAAATATCGAACCTAAAACTTTACTGTGCTCAACCACCTTGAGTGGGGAGGAAGGGAGGAAGGGAGGTCGGTCGGCCGATTTGGGGACCAGCGAGATTCGTTGAGGTTAAAAAAAAAAAAAAAAGATTCGTTGAGGTTAATTAATCTATTTATGTATTAATTTATCTGAGGTGCCGCTATGAAGTTCCGGACCATTCCAGCCCACTTTAACCCCTGTGTGTGCCTGTTCAAGAGAGACACACTTGTACCAGTGTCCAAAAGCAGTGGTTTACACACATCATTTAGTTTCACTGAGCATGCTTTAAGTGAGACTTGACCAGAGTAGACATTGTGAATGATAGTGGGTGACTCAGCTGGAGCCAAACGGCAGACTAAAGCAAAATGGTTGCATTTGCCACAGCTGCGACACCTCTGGCCACGGGCTGGGCAGTTCTGTGCTCTAGATGGATGAGATGAAGATCAATAGCGGGGCCGTAAAGTGTACGGTCAGTAGTTTCACGGCTGTGTCATAGTCGCTTTGTGTGCCTGATTCAAGCATTACTAGCCTGCGCTGCCCCTCGGCTCCCAAGCAATACAGTAACAGCGCCTTTTTGCGGGCTGTGCTCACGTCAGTCAGCCCCACTGCCTCAAGATGAAAGCCTCAAAGGACTGTAACCAGTGAATCCAGGGAATCGGAGGCTCACCGAGGTAGAGCAAGGAAAGGAACAGGAGGTAGTAGTGCGATATCAGCCATCCTCATCAACAAATATTATGTTTAAAAGGATCACCAAGGTAGAGCGAGGAAAGGAGCAGGAGCCAATTAGTGCGATATCAGCCATCCTCGTCAACAAATGTTATGTTTGAAAGGACCACACTGACACAGAGACTAACATGAACATATCATAACTTTTACTTCAATCCCACTGAGCTTTTAGACCCAAGTAAACAAACCCATACATAGTCAGGCATCACAGAATGCTTCCAGCACAATCGAACTCTATGCATCCCTGAACACTAACTTGATGCATTATTAAACCCCCACTTGAGAGAACACAACAGGCTGCTCTGGAATCCCTGTTGCGGTACTTTGATGCCATACGTTACAGTCATGTGGTCTCAGCTTGTGACGTTACGTCTGATACCGACGCTCCGAAGCTTGCTTCAACCTCGAACAGTCCTTGCAATGAACCACTGCTTCGGAGCTCGTATCATTACGTCACTAGTCACGTGAAAATGAAGTCTGAAGCAAACACACTGGTTCACTACTGTAGTGAACCACCCGACTGCTTTGACAGCCCAGTCCAGTGTTGACAGGTTTGAAACCTGGCGGCTGTATGTATTATAAAAGTGAAGCCAAACCATGGCAACACTGTGGGTTGTAGTTGTTGGTGTTTGGATTGAGTTTATTTCAGTATTGTGATGGAGCCAGCGAGAAAGAGAAGTCGTTCCCAAGTTTGGGAACACTTTAAACTTATTTCACGAACCTTACCTAGTACTTTGACATTTCTGCATACAAATATTTTTACATATGTAGTGAATGATATGGAAAAAGACTACAATATACAAGTACAACAAGTTACACAAGCACATCCTTTTCAACATACAAAAATTTCAGTCCCACCAGTTAACAAGAGTTCTGCTTCCCACAGGAAAGAAGCAGTAATGTAATGGTTTCTGTAGTCATGCAAACGATTACAGAAATTCTATTGGATTTAATGGTTTTCATGGGAATTATAGTGGTCTCTGTGGGTCTCTACTGATGTGTGTTGGCTTCTATTGGTGGGGGCATTAAATCCTAATGGAATATGACCGACCTAAACACACTACAAAAAATAATTTTGTAATGGTTTAAATGGCAAAAGCCAATGGTTCCTATTGGTATTTTAATAAAATCCATTAGAATTTCTGTCATGGTTTCCAACTTTTAAGCTGGTCTGATCTTCTGTCCTTGTTTAAAGAAATAATTACACACACACACACGCACACATCATGCTTAATGTTTTATTGTCAAGGTGAACACATAAAACTCATCTGTTTTTGTAAAATTCACCTACATAAAAAGAGTTTTACAGCACTAAAACTGTTTCAGCTTTTATTGTATACGCCTACTTGCATTTTTTGGTTGTCAGTTTTCTTGCATTACATTTTCTTCACTAGGAGACCGGCTACAATTTCTATCTGAATGAAGCTTCAAGTAATTAACCATTTGACACAATTGTATCAGAAAGCAAAAGTGCTTCGAATGCTTCATTTGGGCATCACTAGTCTAGGGACTGTCAAGTTGGACAATTTTTAACTGGCATGTTTTGATGTTATGTGTTTTTGAATAAACTTCTCTTGGGTTCTCTCGCTGCAACTTGCCTCCAGTGAATCCTTACAGATCTTTAACACAGAACAAGATCAAAACAAAGCATGAAACAAAAACCATGGACATAGACTTACTCAACAATGGTCGCAGGAAACAATATTTGACAAAGACACATGGCAAACATGAGGGCTTAAATACACAGAATACTGACATGACAAGGGACACCTGTGAGCAATGAACAGACAATTAACCAATGACAAGACACATGACAAACAGGGAATCACATGACAGATATGGGACATGCATGAACAAATCAAAATGTGACAGAGACAGGACCAAATTGTGACACTCTTGTTGTGCTCAGTCAAATAAATATAAAAGTGTTTTGTAAGTAAGACGGAAGATCATCAAGGTGTTCATCAAATTCTAAACAAACAGAGAGAGAGAGACAGTGAAAGCCAGAGAGAGAAGCAATGACCTGTAAAATGAGAGGATGCTGTTTTGAGAGTTTGCATTTCACATTTCATCTTCTCTCTTTCTGCTTTTCAGCTTTTTCTGCTGATTAAAGAGAAATACAAGCCATTTCAGATGATGCATTCAAACCCATATTTTTTCATTAGAGGAAAAACCTTTTGTTTAGGCTTTTGGTTTGAAGAATGGGGGTCAAAATCAAACAACGTTTCAGACTTTTGAAATTATAGGTATAGGCTACATTCATAACATTCATGTATGAGTGTAAAATCTATAGTGCCATTGTACATCGCATTATCCTCTGAGCAGTTGACTTATGATTTTATAATGTTTATTTATCTTTCTACATGCCTATGGGATCATTTTCCCCAAAGCAAGCACATTATATAATCTGATATGTCTGTATCTGATTGTGTATGTATTGCTATGTCGGGCACATAGGTCAGTGGGGAATGGGAGACCTGAGACCAGTCACTGAGACCAGACATAAGCCTGCATTATCAATACATCTTCAAGAGAAAATAATTTTTTTTTTATGCTCTTTTCTTGTGTTACAGAACCACTTTGAAAGGTTTGACAGGCTGTTGAATTCTATAGTGGACAGCCTATTTGGAGAAAGAGGTTTGTACTTTTAACCCTTTTCTATGTTGATGTTATCAATTGTGCCATTTTTGAACCATCTGGTTAAGTGCAATGCAGTTATTTCAAGTTTGCTTTCATTTAGTGAAATAATACACAATCTGCATCTGGAGACAAATGGTGTGAAGCAGAGTAAATAGATATATTCATGTTCATGTGCAACAAAAACTTAATCATGTATTTTAAGTTTAATGCAGTACAGAGTCAATCTTCAGTACAGAGTCAAACCAGGTCAAAGAATAGCCATAATAGTCAAGTCTCTCTCTCTCTCTCTCTCTCTCTCTCTCTCTCTCTCTCTCTCTCTCTCTCTCTTCTCTCTCTCTCTCTCTCTCTCTCTCTCACACACACACACACACACACACAAACACACACACAGAAATGAACTGGTAAGACTGCAATAGCTAATTTTGAGAATATGCTAATAAATAAAATCAATAACTGAAAAAAATACAAAAGAGACTCTTTCTTGCTCTAATGCACACACGCAGACAATGGAAGGAATTACTGTAGATGGAATTAGATTTCTCAGATGACCATTGAGTTAGCCGAGAAATTTCCCATTACAATGGGAAGAGGTCCCAAGAGCTGAGCATACCTGGTTTTTAACATTGGGAAGCGTTCTCCTTCTTTAGTGAGAAAGGAAAACTCCGGAGACTTCAGAAATTCTATGGTGGTGGATAAGGGAGGGCCAGGGTTCACCATTACCCAAATAGTGCACGTTATCGAATCAGAGAGGGGATGCTCAATACCAGCTCTACGACTTTCAAGTCATTTGAATTCATCATGTTGGTACCCATGATTTGAGATGAAACACACGTCTTCCGCACTGAAGTAAAGAGCTTACTGGCAAAGGGAGCTGTGGAAACAGTTCCTCCGCCCCACAGCGAGCCAGGCTTCTACAGTCGCTACTTGCTCGTTCCCAAAAAGGATTTTGGCCTCAGGCCCATCCTAGACCTCTGACATATGCCCTCACAAGATGTCCGTTCAAGATGCAAACTTTGAAACAAATCCTCTTGCAAGTATGCCCAGGGGATTGGTTTTTCTCAGTTGATATTAAAGGAGAACTCCGGTGCAAAATGAACCTTTGGTCTAATAAAACATCGGTACCTAGTCAACCGTTCTCTGAGATTTGTTTTAATCATAATCAAATGTAAAGAGTTGTATCTCTAAAAACTGTTTAGTGTATAATGCTCGTACTGGGGGCATTTACTAAGTAAAAAGAAATCGTCTCGGTTACGTATGTAACCCTCGTTCCCTGAGTAGGGAACGGAGACGTTATGTCGGATGACGGAGAATGGGGCTTTCGCTTAGAAAGCCAATCCTCTTCGAGTATTAAAAAACAAGCCAATGGCAAAGAAATGCCATGGGTCTGCGGAATTTGCAAAGCGTATCTCCGCCTCACCCCGTGAGTATAAAAGGAGGAAGCGGACGCAACCGGAGTATGTCTTCGCTGAGGAGCCGAGACTGAACTCAGGCGTCTATCCAGTGGTACAGCGGAAGTGGCAGGGAGACGTAACGTCTCCGTTCCCTACTCAGGGAACGAGGGTTACATACGACATTGTAAAACACATGAAACCATCTTCAACCCCACTCGATCCTATTCCCTCACAGATCATTAAAGATGCTTTTGAAGCTGTTGGTCCCTCTATTCAATCCATTATTAACTCCAGCCTTGCCACCAGCATTGTTCCTTCTTGTTTCAAGCATGCGGTTGTCCAGCCTATGCTAAAGAAACATAACCTTGATACAAAAAATCATAATAATTTCCGACCCATATCCAAACTGTCGTTCATTTCAAAAATTTTGGAGAAGGTGGTGCTAACGCAGCTGCTTTCGTACCTCAATTCCACAGAGATCCTAGAGCCATTTCAATCTGGGTTTAAAACCGGCCATAGTACTGAGACAGCCCTGTTAAAAGTGACAAATGACCTTTTGCTCACTCTCGACTCAGGTGATAATGCCATTCTGGTCCTGCTAGATCTTAGCGCCGCATTTGACACTGTAGATCATGGTATACTTCTAGAGCGTCTTGAACAGTGGGTTGGCATTAAGGGTACAGCTTTAAACTGGTTTTACTCCTATCTCCATCAAAGATGTTTTTCAGTATCCATAGGCCAATACTCTTCACCCCCTGCCCCTGTGTCTTTTGGTGTTCCCCAGGGATCTATTCTGGGTCCAGTACTCTTCTGCCTTTACATGCTCCCCCTGGCAACATCATCAGAAAATTCAATATCTCATTTCACTTTTATGCTGATGATTCCCAACTATACATTCCACTTAAATCCAGTAATTCCATGCAGCCTTTTTTAGATTGTCTGAAAGAACTTAAAATCTGGATGGCTAACAATTTTCTTCAGTTAAACGACAACAAAACTGAAGTTATTGTCTTTGGCCCCCCAAAATCCAAATCTGCCATCCCTGCTGACCTTGGTCCCCTTGCACCCTATGTTAAATCCCATGCACGTAACTTGGGTGTTATTTTTGACTCCCATCTTAATCTGGAAAAACAAATATCATCTGTTGTAAAGACCAGTTTCTATCAACTAAGAATAATTTCCAAACTCAAGTCTGTTCTGTCATATAATGATCTGGAAAAAGTCATCCATGCCTTCATAACCTCCCGCCTGGACTATTGTAACTCTCTTTACTTTGGTCTCCCCCTAACTCTGGTGGCAAGGCTTCAGATGGTTCAAAATGCAGCGGCTAGGCTACTCACAAACACAAAAAAATGTGAGCACATTACACCAGTCCTAGCCTCCTTGCACTGGCTTCCAGTCCAGTCTAGGATACAATTCAAAATACTGCTAATGATTTTTAAATATCTTCACTCCCTGGCCCCCAGCTACATAAAAGATATCATTCATCCTCACGTAGCTCCGAGGTCCCTAAGATCCTCCAGTCAAGGCCTCCTCCAGGTCCCACGTTCCCGGCTCAAGCAAAAAGGTGATAGAGCCTTTTCTGTTGCTGGCCCTCAGCTCTGGAACCGACTGCCAGTTGACATCAGAAGTGCCCCTTCAATTGAGATTTTTAAATCCAGGCTTAAAACTCACCTTTTTACATTGGCCTTCCCGGCTTCTTAAATTGTTTTAACTTGCTCCGTTTGTAATTAAGTGTCTGTCTTTCTATGTGGATCTTGCTTAATTCTTTGATTTGTTACTGTATTTTATTTTATTTTTTACTTTGTGGCTACTGCGCTATGTACAGCACTTTGGTCAGCGTGAGTTGTTTTAAATGTGCTATAGAAATAAACCTTTACTTACTTACTTACTATACGTAACCGAGACCAGCCTTGGCACTCTGTGTTCGCAAACCTGATCTCAAGAGAGTGCTAGAAACAGCCAATACGTGAGTTTCATGGTAGCGACGATATGTTGTCTGTGAATTTTTTATATAATGTTTCATGTAAAGAATGCTACAATTTAGCGGGTAGAATTTTCATACGGTTAGACTTTGTGTGAGAGCACTTTGTGGACTACAACTCTTTCAACGTGTTTGACCCCACTAGCACACGGATCCCGCTAAACATGTCTGTGTCTTTGGTGCACTTCACCGTCTTCTTTCAGGGAAAGGACAAACTAGTTGAGCTTGGTGAAAACCGTGATTTGTGGAGGGAAAATGTGTTATGCGGCGACGTCACATATGTGACGTGTAGTCTTTCTCGTTATGTCTATTCCACAACTGCTAGCCAAAGAATCATACAATATACTGTCAAACTCGTTACATGAGAAATTATATAAAAAATTAACAGACAACATATGTTACATTCATGGCAAAATTCAAACGGGATCAGAAAATAATTATTTTCTCTCATTCACTTGCATTGACGCTTTTTCAATCAAGAGGTCCACTCGGAGTTTTACGGGTGGGCGGGACTTACCAGCTCTATTCCTGCTGTTACTCGTGATTGCTGTGGAAGTGCATTCTTCACGCATCAATTCAATCCAGATAGCGTCTTCCTCTAATATGCTAAGGTACATTTAACATTTCTGCTTAATATGATATTTATATAGGCTGGCCTGTCTACAGGGCCTAACATTTGGTCTGAGCTTGTATGGCGTGATGAGTTCATAAAGCGGTGAATTCCCGCTCCCATTTACTTCACTATCACATTATAGAGAGACAAGCGTCACGATCTGTGCACTGCCGCGTCTTGCGCTCGCCATGCCGCCAGATTCAGAATCAGTGCACGGTGCACCAGGTCGTTAACTTGAACTGCATTTCTTAATAAGAAATTAGCACAGCTCGTTGATAAACAACATTTTTTAATTGATCCATTATACGACCCGTCTTCATTTGGCAAGTGCACTTGCGCAAAAACATTTGCTGCTGATAAAAGAGCTTCGCCGAGACTTCAGACAAAGAGACAAAGTGTGTTTGTTTCTTTTGTAAAAGTTTCCTGCATATACCTTCCCTATTTAATGCACAATTTTCCTTACAAATTATATTATCAGCATTACAATGTGAGTAAATGTAGCCGTGTAAAATGTAAGGGATGATGCCACCCTTCTAGAACAATGTGCATTTACGTTTAAATTGTAACATATTTAATAGCATGGAATTAAAGTGTGTAATTAGTGTTAGCTCACTATCTTAGCCTTTTTCAGTGCATTAGTTGAGGTAATATGATAATATTAGTGATTCTCATTTCTCAAAACACTAACATTGGTACCGTTTTGGAGAGAAATTGGGTATTTTTTTAATCTCTCTATTTAACCCACCTCTTGGTGTGTGATGCTGAACTATCATATGAGTTTCTAAAAGTTTTTGAATTCTTTGCACATTTATGAATATTGATATTTTATGTGCAACAATAGCATGCTCAGGCCCAGATGCTTTTCGCCTAATTTTAAATGCTTTCCCCCCAAATAATATGATTTAAATGGTGATGAGTGTACTGATTTGATGCATTTTAAAAAGATGGATCATAGTTATTCTTCAATCTTTCTTACAAAGAACAAAATATAATGTGAATTACAGTATGTGCAATTTTTGTTTAATTTATAAATTGTAGTGCACAGTGTTTATTATAAGGGGTAGAATACGCACCTCAGTACTCACTACTCGCTACTCATGAGTACTTTTAAATAAGCTACTTTTTTACTCTTACTCAAGTAGTTTTTTTGGACAAGTACTTTTTACTCTACTCACACTACCTTTTTTGGAATGTAATGGTACTTTTACTTGAGTATGTTTTTTCAGTACTCTTTCCACCACTGGTCTTTACTGTAACTTTTGATCAATTTAACTCATCCTTGATGAATAAAAGTATTTTCTAATTTCTTTCCCCCAAAAATAAAAAAAAATCAATTCTTACTGACCCCAAACTTTTGAATGGTAGTGATTAATATTACAAAAGCTTTCCATTTCAGATCAATTCTGTTCTTTTGAACTTTCTATTCATCAAAGAATCCTGAAATAAAAATGTAAAAAACTGTTTTCAACATGGATAATAATCATAAATGTTTCTTGAGCATCATATTATAATAATTTCTGTAGGATCATGTGACACTGAAGACTGTAGTAATGATGCTGTAAATTCAGGTTTGATCACAGGAATAAATTACACTTCACTATATATTCAGATAGAAAACCGCTGTTTAAAATTGTAATAATATTTCACAATATTACTGTTTTTTTTTCTCTATCTTTATCAAATAATTGCAGCCTTGGTGAGCAGAAGAGACTTTTTAAAAAAACATAAAACATCTTACCGATCTAAAACTTTTGACCGGTAGTGTGTATATATATATATATATATATATATATATATATATATATATATATATATATATAAACATTATTACACACACATAACCAAATTAATTTATTTCATTGGGTTAGGGTAATGCATGTGTGTAATACATATAGTACTACATAAATACACATGCATTCATATATATATATATATATATATATATATATATATATATATGTGTGTGTGTGTGTGTGTGTGTGTGTGTGTGTGTGTGTGTGTGTGTGTGTTTGTGCGTGTGTGTGTGTGTGTGTGTGTGTATGGGTTAGGGTTAGTTATGTGTGATCGAAACCTGTACTGTACACAATACGTACATGTATTTGTGTGTGTTTTCTGATGAATGGTTTATGATTGGTCTATGACTTGACTAGGATGAAGGGGTACATTAGCCATACTGAATTTAGGAACATAATTAATTTACTCATTAAAGGGATAGTTCACTTTGAAATACATTTTTGATATGTTTTAGCTTACCTCAAGGGAATCCAAGATGTAGGTGTCTTTGTTTCCACAGTATTTTCAATTTTGATATTTTTTGGTCAAACCGTTGTTGTCTATCAGCCATATAATGGAGGTTTAGGGGGTCCTCCCCTCGGTTCACCTCAAAGAGCATGCACAGAGAAGTCGTAATTAAACATAATTGAATGACTCGTAAATGTAAGTACACACTGATGGCCTAAGACACACGAAACGAGCGGGTTGTGTGAGAAAACGAACAGTATTTATATTGTTTTTACCTCGTGTAACCACAACCATGTCCAACTGATCTGACGGCACGGGCGCTTCGGTCTGCGCATGCGCCAGAAGTGATCGCTTGCGTGATTCTACCCTAGATTTTAGATTTTTTTTTTTTCGAGTTCTGTCTTATATGTTTTTGTAGCTATCATTGGGAGAAGTATCTACTTGTTTTTTAGACCTTCTTGCATGGTTTTTCCATTGGAATTGTATGATTATGTAGCTTACCTGCTACTTTCCTCACTCACTCTGGCTTACAGCAAACCGTCCTCTTGCAAATAGAGGCACCGACCTGGACAATCCCGATGCTTTCTAGCTCCCACTGTTAGTGCTATTGTCCCGGACAGTCCTTCAGCTGTTTCGGTGAGGTTTGGCATTGTTTTGCCTCTGATCACCTGCCCAGCTTCTATCTCTGTGCCGCCAGCTTGTGGCAAACGGCAATCATCAGGCGAACATTCAACGCAATTGGCACGAATGACGTTGACATACTCCAATCTACAACTGTTCAAATATAACACCTACTCCACTCCAGCATGCATCTCAGCCATCAAACAATCTGGACTCCTACGCAGACCACATTACATCCACAGAAGTTCCCGCAGAAAGTTTGTATACACTCGGTTATCTTCCATTACATCTATCTGGTCAGCTGAGCGCAAAGTCGCACCATTGTTACGTCATCAGAGCACTGTTACTGTTTGGTGTAGTGTCCTTGGAAACACCGTGAGGCACACTGAGTGGGACAGAAAACCAGGAGTGGATCACAGCCTGCTCAGACCCATGCAGAAAATCACAAATTCTCCAAATTCATAAAAATAGAACTCTTAAACACACAATCATTGACAGGAGAAGCAAGCTTCATACATGATCACATCCTGGAAAATCGGACTGACTTCATGTGCCTTACTGAAACTTGAGGTTTATTCTGCCATAAATGAAGCCTGTCCCTCTGCTTACACCTACCTGCAGAAAGCTTGCAGCACTGTGCATGGTGGTGGTCTTGTGATGATACACCAAACTAAATTCAAACTGTCCGCCTTGCCACTACCTGAGTTTTCCTCATTTGAATGCTTAACTCTCAAATGCAAACCCTCTTTTCCGATGACAATATTACTTATCTACCCCCCACCCAAACCAAACTCAGCCTTTATTGATGAGATGCACGATCTACTCACAACATTGGTCCATGCATCTGCCAATCTTTTATTACTTGGAGACATGAATATTCACGTTGACACCCCTGCTTGTTACTCAGCTGCTAAATTTTTATTACTATTAAAAATTACTACTATTTATTACTATTACTATATTTTTTATTACTATTTAATTATCAATTACTAGACTGTCTGAATCTCACACAGCATGTTGACGTCCCAACACACTCCAGAGGGCATACTCTTGATCTGGTCATCACTGACTCTGTTTCCAGCAACAACCTGCAAGTGCATGATCTTGGCTTATCTGACTATAAGTTAATTTCTACGGAGCTGCCATTCCTGCCCCCTCACTCCAAGCCTAAACGCCAAATCTCCTTCCGTAACATAAAAAAACATTGACCCAGAAACCTTGACCTTGGATCTTCAGCATCTCTCCTCTGCCAACCTCTCATCAGCTAGCGAATCAGTCACATTTTACAACAACTCACTGTGCAGACTTTTGGATCTTCACGCCCCCATCAAGACCAAAACAGTTTCCTTTGTTTGCTCAGCCCCATGGTACACCTCAGAGCTGCGGACAATGAAGACACTTGGCTGTGTCCTTGAGCGTCATTTTAAAACATCTGCACTAACTGTACACAGACTAGCCTATAGAGAACACCAAAAAGCCTATTCCAAGTCACTTAAAGATGCACGGTCACAGTTCTTTTCGGACATCATCAACAACAATCCTGGAAACTCCAAGCAGCTCTTCTCTATAATAAACCATCTTCTTAAACCTCAGATTAAAATTCACACAGAAAACACAGAGGAACATTGCAACAACTTTATCACTTTCTTTAGAACAAAAATAGACTCCATTCGATCGCATCTCACTGGTCCCTCTGCACTACCTGCCCTTTCTGTCAGTTCACAGACTGGACTCACTCACTCTCTCCATTGTTTCTCTGAGGTTTCACAACTTGAAATCGAGGGAATCATCAAAAAAAATTAAATCATCTTCCTGTGCCCTGGACCCTTTCCCCACTACCCTGATAAAATCAAATCTCTCTGCCATAAGTCCCCTAATCACAAAAACAGCACTCCCTCCGCTCTGGCCATGTTCCTTCACCCCTCAAAACTGCGGCCATCACACCACTTCTTAAAAAACCCACTTTGGATCCGGAAAACTTGGCCAATTTCAGGCCCATATCCAACCTTCCATTCCTTTCCAAAGTTTTGGAAAAAGCAGTTGCTGCTCAGCTCCAGGTCCATCTTCAGCATCATAACCTATACGATAAGTTTCAGTCAGGCTTCCGGTCCGCCCACAGCATAGAAACAGCTTTGGTCAGAGTCACTAATGACCTTCTGTTGGCAGCCGATGCTGGCTCTCCTTCACTTCTCATCCTTCTTGACCTTACCGCAGCTTTTGACACTGTCGACCACAACATCCTTCTCAACCGCCTTCACAGTGATCTAGGACTATCAAATTCTGCCTAGGACTGGTTCACATCCTACCTGGGAGGACCGAGTATGTCAGTTTGGGTGGAGCTAAATCTCACCCACATGCTGTCACATGTGGTGTCCCTCAAGGGTTGGTACTTGGTCCAACTCTTCATTATTTACATGCTCCCTCTTGGCCGCATCCTTAGCCAGCATGGTATCTCCTTCCATTGCTACGCTGATGATACACAAATTTACCTCAAAACAAACTCAACCCACCACCCCCTCACTACTCTGCCCTCATCTTCATCCACACCACTCCTTCTGACCTCCTGCCTGGAGGAGATTAACGCCTGGATGAGTCAGAACTTGCTTCAGTTAAACTGCTCCAAAACTGAAGCAATTCTTGTCGGCACTCCCCATCAGGTCCAGTCTTCCCTGATTACCTCTATCACCTTCTCCGGAAAAGACATCCCTCTCTCATCAACAGTAACCAACCTCGGTGTAAGATTTGACCCTCACCTTACTTTTGACAACCACATCAAACATCTGTGCAAATCATCCTTTTTCCACCTCAGGAATATTGCCAAACTCCGTCCCACTCTCACTCTTTCCGACGCCACAAAACTTGTCCATGCCTTTGTCTCCTCCAGGCTGGACTATTGCAAAGCACTTCTCTATGGGATCTCTAACAAGAGTCTGCAGAAACTCCAACACATACAGAACAGTGCTGCTAGGATCCTGATGAGAGTGCGTAAATATGAACATATAACACCCATCCTTCAAGCACTCCACTGGCTTCCCTTCTCCGCCAGGATTCAATATAAAATCTCCTCACCCACCAATGCATACATGGTAATGCACCACTATACCTCAAGGAACTCCTCACCCAGCAAACATCAACCAGAAACCTCCGCTCACAAAATAGCAATCTTCTCTGTTCTCCCAGAACCAAGCTCCGGACCATGGAAGACCGTGCTTTCTCCTCTGCTGCCCCGCAACTGTGGAATTCATTGCCAGTCCACCTGAGGGCACCACAGTCAGTTGACCATTTTAAAAAAGGCTTAAAAACTTTCTTATTTATAAAAAGCTACTTTTAATCTAGAATTTCACTTTTTTATGTTCTCTTATTCTTACCCATTTTTACGCTTGCTGTAGCACTTTGAGATCTGTTCGCAAATGAAAAGTGCTTTATAAATAAAATTTATTATTATTATTAGTCTATTTTCAGTATTTTTTGTACATGCACAGTGTAATTATTTATGTTTTTATGTTGGTTGGAATTCTGAACGGGCCACCACGGCAGACCTTTTTGCGTGATCACGATGGTATAAATATATACCATACCATTTTTGTTTTAATTAATGTGAAATGTTGCATTTATTGATATATATATATATCAATACAATTAAATTTCAATAAATTATATATATATATATATATATATATATATATATATAGTATATATTACAGGTATAACTACAGTATAAAACTACTAAACTAGTAGTTTACTGAGAGTATACTTCATAGTGGATTTTCATAAACTAAATATTGTGCAACCAATATTTGACTAGTAAAATATCCGTATACAAGTTCACTTTGTCACCATGAGGTTTCTTTGGACTGTCTGTTTGTTTTGTTTTGCCACGTGTGTTCCTCATCTGAGTTTCCCACCATCAATCTGCTTCCATGGACACTGATCACCTCCTTCACAGCTGCCTGTCATTCTGTAATCACCTTCACTGTGTATTTAAGCTCCTGCCTGTCTTCACTTCATTGTCCGGTATTGTTTGTGTTTAACACGCTGTCGCACCTGTTAACCTGTTCCTGAGTTTCGCTATATTAAAGAAAGTGTGATATCTACTTTTATCTCCGTCATCCTTCTTCCGCCCTGTGACAGAATACCGGACCCAATTGTGAGTTCATCGCCCTTGATCAGAAGAGCCAGGATTTTTTTTTGTCTTTCTCCAAAGACTCACCAGCACTCACCAGCCCCCTCGATGACGAAACCCTGAAGACCCTGTTCTGGATCGGGGCCACCTTCCACCAGCATATCGACCTCCCAGACACCTCTAACCTGAAATGCATGGAGGCCGTCTTCAGGTGTCTTGAGAGCGTCGAAGCCTGATCCAGAACACAGCCAGACCCAGAGCCAGGATTACCACCCTCGACCGTGGAGATCTCGTGCGTGCCCCCCGCAGACGAAGAGGACAGAGCTGACCCTCGCCCCGAAGGAGGAGCTCCAACAGGAGTCTGACCAGGGGTGTGAGCCCACAACATCTGCGGACGAGGGGACCAAATATATGGGACGAGAGGACTGGCTGATGAACTTCAGTGACAAGGATACTTTTCCAGCCCTAGCCCACCCGTCATCTGCATCTTCATCGTCTTCCGATCTGTCCAGTGACTGTATCCGCCCTGCTTTCTGTCAATTCAAGACCATCGTGACACCCATCTCAATCAGTCCTCCAACCCTGCCACTGCTGGATGTGCGCAGCCCTGCGCCATCTTCAAGGAGTCTCCCCTTGGTCAGTCGTCACTCTGCCTGCGCCAAGGACTTACAGTCAGTCCGCTACGCTCCATCCCTCCACCCCGTTGGCTTCAGCGGGCTCCCCCTTCCCTTCGGCGTCACCTCTGTCCTCCCTCACTCCACCTCCGCATCAGCTCTCGGGCACTCTGGCTATATCTCCAGAACTTATCGCCGCGATGTCGCCGGGGTCTCCTATTCCTACGACGTTGTTGGAGTCCATCGGCTCTCCGCCTGCGCCGAAAGATCCTGCCGCAGAGTCTCCGTCGGTCATCCCCCAGCTACCGTCAGTCTCCTCGCCATCTGGTCTCTTCCCTCCATCTACTCTGCCGTGGGCTGTCGGTACTGGAAGGCTCTGGGTCCGTGCCACTGGGCCATCTCCGTCAAGGCCGTCAGGGAATCGTCATCGTCCCTTCACCACCCTGTCACTCCAGCCTTTCTCCTGCACCTCATCTTCATCTCGTCCACCACCAGAACCTCCTCCGGTCCCCCCTCTGTCGTTTTGTTACGGCGCGAGGTCGCGCCTTGCCGGAGGGGGGCGAGATGTCACCATGTCACCATTAGGTTTCTTTGGAGTGTCTGTTTGTTTTGTTTTGCCACGTGTGTTCCCTCACAGCTGCCTGTCATTCTGTAATCACCTTCACTGTTTAAGTTCCTGCCTGTCTTCACTATATTAAACTTCCGCCCCGTGACACACTTGTTGTTGTAGTTCAATTATATAAAAAAAAAACTTAGTTGTAAACTAGTTGTGTATTTATATAATCATATACTGAAAAAAAATTATAATTTTATACACTAAAAAGTGTGCTAATTTAGTCCCAAAAAGTAAGGAAACAGTACATTTATGGCTCGTTTCCACTGAGGGGTACGGTACGGGTCAGGTCGGGTACACCATGATCAGGCTTGCGTTTCCACCGCCAACAGTACCCTTACTTGATCGACGTCATTTTCGCGTGAAGAAAGCGACATTGTAAACAACAATGGATGACAGACAGCAGATCTTGTTCTTGCTTCTCTGCATGTTTGTCACTAGAAACAAGCGCTGGCATTAGGCGTTTCCAAGAAGCCAACGCAAAGCCCGACTCAGGAGAATGATCCAGAGGACACGAGTCCAGTAATGGAACAGCGCATTCTTGAACACGGCACTCTGCTCGCTCTGGCTATGCGACTCCGGTTATCTCTGTATGTTCATTTAAGGCAGCAATAAAACGAAATATGTTATAAAACACCACTCTGCTTCTTTTCGATTTCATTTCAATACATTTTAAACATTCTAAAGCACACAAATGTGGTTCAGGCAACGCATAGCCTATTGATTATATTCACTGCATGTAGCCTATGTAACGTTATATTTATAACAAAACTAAATATAAAACAACCCTGTCTCTTTTCGTTTAAATTTAAAAATATTAAACATATTCCAGGCAATATGTAATGTAATGTAGGTTATTACATATCGCATTGGTACAAATGTTGCAATAAACAACATTACAGATTATCTTGTAATAAAGTAAAAAATGACAAAACTATCTCTTTTTGTTGAATTTCAGTTTTATCAATAATAGCCATTATAAATATATAAGTAAAAGGTACAAAAAGATATACAGTAAAGCTTAAATAACATCAAGAAACAATTCAGTCAGTCAAATATACAAATTCAGCGCTCAAAGATATGAAACTTCAAGTAGACTTCTGCCAAGACTTCTTGGACAGGGAACGAATTATAGATTCATGAGACCAAAGATCACCTGTTAGGTTTATACAAGACGAACTATATCTCATGTTTAACCACTACAGAGACATTCGAGTCAGCGGCAAACATCAGAACGACTAGCCGAGGAAAGGCTGTTCCAGGCGGGGGACACGAGCGCGAGCGTCCTGTGATCGCTTGGAATGGATCTCAGTCAAATTATCATAAATCTATAAATAAACCATAGATTTGAGCTTTAAAAAACTACTTTCTCGCCTGAAAAACTCTTAAAACTACATTTCGTGACACAATAACAGTATTATTATATTTCAACTGTATGCTTAATGCCCTTGTAGCACGCGCGAGTGACGATACTCTGTCCACCAATCACCGTTCTGCAGTGAGTCTAGCTCCACCTTTTAGTCCCCTTTCACTGTGCTAGGTACCCCAACGGAAGGGTACCCAAAAAGTGGTACGGTACGGTTCGGCTTTTTCGTACCATTCACAACTTTTTTCGTTACGTACCGTACCACTCAGTGGAAACGAGCCATTACAAGAATACTTCTAGTACATTTATATAAGTATACACATAATGTATATACTTATATTCACTTGAACTTCACTTAGGTAATAAACCATATACTTATTTTTTGCAAGGGTCAGTGACCCAGCTTACTGTTTCTACATTGTGTCTGCTGATAAAGACATATTGTACAGTATATTATGAATTGTACAGTATATTTCAATGTGTTTACTTTACTTCCAGCTCAGATCATCCTGGCATTTGCAAAACTATTTAGTAAATGAGGTTCTTGATGTCCACGTTGGTGTGTTCTGTCTCAATTTGTACTGTTTGTGCTCAGTTTCTGATCACTTCTAGTCTCCTCGAATACCTGCTTTAATCAAATAGGTGATTTAAATTTTTAACCAATGTGATGTTTCAGTGCTCCTGAAACACTGATTGATAAGTCAGACAGATGTTACGAACAATTATGCAACCCTAATGATAAAACGCTATTAGCATAATAAAATACGATTCAAAGTCCAATGTATTAAGTTGGAAGGATTAAGTTGTATTAAGTTTAGAAAGAGTATTGCTTCACTTTATGGACTCATTACTGATAACTATTTAGCTGTGAGCAAAACTGCATCTGACACAATAAAGCCACAACCCCTTATCTCTTGCTCCAAATTAAAGCACAACATTTTTTTGATTTTTTACATACCAAGTTCTGTCATTAAACCCTAGATGGCACAGACTGATGGGTCCTTAATGGAGCCTGCTGACAATCACATAATTAAACTACACGGTACAAGCTGAAGCTGACCTGTTGCAACTGTAGCCAATGAGTTTGCTTCAACATTTAAATAGTTTAAGCAACACACTTTCCAGTTGCTTTTAGGTTTTGCTTATAGTTTGAGTTTCTCAGGAGCTAATTACCCTCTTCCATCCCCGCAGCTCCTCCTCTCATCAGTCAGGATTTGGCAAATTCTTAAGTTATGTTGTATCTGCAATATAATCATGTTGGTTCTGTTCTATTTAGGGGGGTTAATGCTGCTCTCCTGCTCTTATCCATGCTAGGCTGCCAATCCAAACTGTTTGCTAATTGTCAATCGTTGAAACACTAATTACAAAGCATAGATAAATTCAATATGACGAAGTTACAAATAATGTAAAGTCTAACTTTGGTACTGAAATCTAATAATTAGGCCTAAATGTAGTGTTCACTGTATAAATTAAATATACTGTAGATTAATCTTTGTTAATGCTGTTTTGTTGTTTGATTAACATTAATGACATAGACAGTAGCAGATATTTATAGGCTTCAGTCATTTGAAGAACTAATGCACAGCCCCAATATAGTACACATACGATTTCTTTCTGAACTGTTTACGTTCATAACCGCGGTTGACTGTGTTGAGAATACTTGCTGAGACGGGTAATTTGACAATTTTGTGTTTGTGTCTGTTCAGGCGCAGGGAGATTCAAAGGTGGAATCAAGGAGGGATTCGCTCGCTGTCTGAAACGCGCCTTTCTGTGTGCGCAGGCTTTGGGTGTGCAGATGAGCACACAGATAACAGCACGCGAGTACCGAATTGAGTTCTCTTTTGTCTCGTCTTGCGCTGGAATGGTGTTAAATTGCTTGAATGTGTAAATTGGCAAGACAAAAACATGCAAATGATAAACTTTCCCTCAATGATGTTTAAACTTTCCAATTAATTTGCAAATCACATACAGGGCGAACAATATGGCCTGGTTTGTACAGATTCCAAATCAACTATGATCTTTTTAACCCCCGGCATTTATCATATTAATATGCAAACGAAATGTATACACCTTATTTGTAATACGGAAGTACGCATAAGCTGCTGCAGAACAAAAAGGTATTTAGAACAAAAAACATCGACATAACGCACTACGATTAAGAAATAAATAATTATTGCCATTTGATCCATCAGTTTTCAAATCATCATTTGAATATCATCTGTCAAAAAATAACATGCACAATATATGGCAGTATTTACGAGAAGCAAAGGTCCAGCGAGGATACTAATTTCCTGGAAAACCCACACAACTTGAATGTTAAGTTGTGTTTTGACTGTATCGTTGCTTTTCCGGGAATGGAAGAAAATGGCGACCTGAGCAGGTCAGAGACAATAACGTGCATAATATATAACGCACCCAAGTATAAATTTGTTATTCACTGGCTGAAATTCAATCGGAATGATTAGCACACGTACTCTGTTACTGACGTAACCTCGGTTCCCTGAGAGTAGGGAACGAGTATTGCATGGCTAATACGCAGTGGAGAAAATCCCTTTCCTCTAAATATTGAAGCTTTAATTTAAAACAGAGTGCAGCTTCACAATGAAAAGCAGCAGAGTGTTTAGCTCGCTCATTGGCTGTGCTGCGGCAACTCCACATCCAATGACCAAACGCCTCTGGACGCGCGACCAATCGACTGACTTGATATATATATATATATATATATATATACACACACACACACACACATTTACCTAAAGGATTATTACACTGTAAAAAATATTTTCATGATTTGTAATCACTAATTTTTTTTCTTTTGTCAAATCAACTTAGATAATTTATGTAGTTCTGATAACATAATATTTTGAGTTTCTGGTGATTAAATTAATCTCCTTCATTGTATTAACTCATTTTTCCATTTTAATGAACTTAAAATTTTAAGGGAACCAGGTTACTTTTTTTTTAAGTTAAACCAACAATATTTTTTTTTACAGTGCTGTTCAATTTCTAATTAACTTGACTGTGATTTCACTTTTTTCATTTTAAATAGTGTGTAATGTTGCTGTTGGTGCATGAACAGTATCTGCAAAGTTGCAGCGCTGAAAGTTTAGTGTAAGCAGAGATATCGTCTTTTAAAAAGCAGGAAGTATAATTGCCTACAAAAACGACTCGATTGGGACTACAGCTGGGTTATGGTACGTCACTAACCCGCACATTTGCATCAACCCCTCCCTCAGAATATGCAGAAAATGGCATGCGTATATTTCTGAGGCAGGTCGACTCGTCGAGTATGTTGTTCACGCAGCTGTCAGGTCTTCTGTGTTTCGGGCCTACCATGGACGCTATACTTCCTCAACAATGGATACAATTTATGTTTGATTATGTTCCTGAAAATGACGATCGTAATCTAGCTCTCTGTGCTGCGCATTTTACGGAAGACAGCTTCCAGAATCTCCACGAGTTCAACTCCAGATTCAACAAGAAACATGAGGCAGTTCCGACTTTAAAACAAGAGGCAGCAGTTTTGGGCCACAATCTGTAAGTGGGCTAAGACTTCATCATTTTAAATGTATTTGCATGTATAATTCCAGACGTAACGTTAGCCTTGTGTTTTATTGTTTTCAAATGCCAGCGCTGGCTTTATAGCCATTACTAGTTAGCATATGCTATTTTGTGTCCACGACAAACTCGTACAAACATTATGGATCTTAATTTTCTATAAGTACTAATGTTTTAAACGTATTTTTCATGTATATATGCTTTATGACGTTATTTTCGATTTGATCAAGAACGTAAACATGCCAACGCTGTTTGAGTATGACATTAGTAGCCAGTCAGTTGCTATTGTTGCCAGTCAGATGCTATTGTGTAAAACAAACGTGCAGAAAGTTAAAAAATGTAGCAAATTATCATTCAGAAACGTTTATTAAGAGCAGTGTGTGGTGAGGTTCTGTTTGACTCTCTTGATCGCGGGTTTCTCGGTCTGATTCTGCCTCAAACTGATACTGCAGTTCGAAACATATTTACATTCTGGACCGGAGCTCACGTTCCGCCCGTAAAGGTAATGGGCGTTAAACCTTCCGGACAACGTGAGCGACAGCTTAGCCAATCACACCACACTGGGCCAAACTAACCAATCTGAGCCCACTACGTGTTTCTGAGGGAGTGTTTTCATAGAATCAGGAAGTCAACCGCTCGTTCAGCAGACAGAGGAGAGCGCGGCTGACAATAAAACTGACAACAAAAGACTTTTAAAAAAAGAAAAACCACGAATACATGTTATATTGCACCCCATAAATACAATTATGCAAAGAAAAAAGCAGTCAACCCCCCCTTTAATGCAATTATCTAATTAACCAATCACATGTCAGTTGCTTTAATGAATTTAGGGGTGTGGTCGTGGTCAAGCCAGTCTCCTGAACTCCAAACTGAATGTCAGAATGGGAAAGAAAGGTGATTTAAGCAGTTTTGAGCGTGGCATGGTTGTTGGTGCCAGATGGGCTGGTCTGAGTATTTCACAATCTGCTCAGTTACTGGGATTTTCACACACAACCATTTCTAGGGTTTACAAAGAATGGTGTGAAAACGGAAAAACCAAAAATATGTGGCAGTCCTTTGGGCGAAAATGCCTTGTTGATGCTAGAGGTCAGAGGAGAATGGGCCGACTGATTCAAGCAACTTTGAAAGAACCAGTTGTTACAACCGAGGTATGCACCAAAGCATTTGTGAAGCCACAACACGCACAACTTCGAGGCGGATGGGCTACAACAGCAGAAGACCCCACCGGGTACCAATCATCTCCACTACAAATAGGAAAAAGATGCTACATTTTGCAAGAGCTCACCAAAATTGGACAGTTGAAGACTGGAAAAATGTTGCCTGGTCTGATGAGTCTCGATTTCTGTTGAGACATTCAGATGGTAGAGTCAGAATTTGGCACAAACAGAATGAGAACATGGATCCATCATGCCTTGTTACCACTGTGCAGGCTACTGTAATGGTGTGTGTTGTGGTATGGGGATGTTTTCTTGGCACAGTTTAGGCCCCTTAGTGCCAATTGGGCATCGTTTAAATGCCACGGCCTACCTAAACATTGTTTCTGACCATGTCCATCCCTTTATGGCCACCATGTACCCTTCCTCTGATGGATACTTCCAGCAGGATAATGCACCATGTCACAAAGCTCGAATTATTTCAAATTGGTTTCTTGAACATGACAATGAGTTCACTGTACTAAAATGGCCCCACAGTCAGCAGTTCTCAACCCAATAGAGCATCTTTGGGATGTGGTGAAACGGGAGATTCGTGCCCTGGATATACATCCCACAAATTTCCATCAACTGCAAGAAAAATTACCCATAGCACTATCTACCTTTCAAGTTGTAAATGTTCAGATTTCTGTTAGTATCTTCCTAATGATTAGGGTTGGGTACCGAAACTCGGTGCCAATAGGGAACCGGTTCTGATGTAAACGGTAGTAACCAGACCGAATTAGAATGAACATTTCGGTGCCTGATTTCGATGCCTGAGTCTGTGGCATGAGGCGTCTCACACACACACAGTCTCTCGCTGTCTTCCTCTCCCTCTCCGACGTGCACGCACTATACGGTTTATTGTAGCACTGTCTGATCTGTCTCACACGCGCGCTCTTGCTCGCTCGCTCTAGATTCCGGGAGATTTGAACTAATTTGCGATCATCAGGGAGCTGTTATAAATATGCGGGAGACTCCCGGAACGTCTGCTGATAGCGAGGAGATTAATGAAGATGCCGAAGACAAAACGCTGCAAGGTTTGGCTGCATTTCACGGGTAAAATTACGCATCAGAAGTTCAGAACGATGGTCTATGGATATAGAATCACCATTTGCGCCGTCTTGACGTCGTCATATTATATTAGCGCGCGCATCATCCTCAAGAGTTCTCTGCCGAAAGGAAGCTTGTCGGCAGCGCGATATATTTGCCAGCGAACGCAGCGTCTCGTTCCCTATTCAGAGGTCATGGGTTACACAGAGACGTTCTCTTTCATATTGTGGTGAGCAGGACGGCCAAGGGACGGGAGAGGTGGTGCGGGGGAGCGTCGAGGCATCCACCGAGGGCCATCCAGCGTCGCCGCCGGGAGTAGGCACAGTCTCGGGTGTACCCCCCGGCCTGTGAGGGGTGATAGGGGTATGTGGGGAGCAGGACGGCCGAGGGACGTGAGAGAAAGTCGCGAGGCCGGTGGTGCGATTGCTAATGAGCAGCACCTGTGAAGCACACCGGTCTCGCATCTCTCACGAAGGAGCGGAGCCATAAAGGGGGAGCGACGGAGTGGATGATCGAGAGAGGAACAGGCCTGCTTTTGTTTGTATTTTATATTTTATTTGGTAAGCCAGCAGTCGTCCGTGAGGGGCTGCTGGCAGGTAATTTATTTGTTTATTTTGTTTAAATAAAGTTTTATTGTCTGCAATGCACTGAGCAGGATCAGCGTGCACAAGGCTGCTGGACCAGACAACATCCCTGGACGCGTACTCAGGGCATGTGCGGAGCAGCTCTCTGGGGTTTTTACAAACATTTTCAACCTGTCTCTTGCCCAAGCAGCTGTACCAACATGCTTTAAATGCACTTCCATTGTGCCAGTGCCAAAACACTCCAACCCGAAGTGCCTTAACGACTACCGCCCTGTAGCACTCACACCCATCGTAATGAAGTGCTTTGAGCGGCTGGTCCTGGCACACCTAAAAGACTCTCTACCATCCACATTGGACTCACATCAGTTTGCCTACCGTAGCAATAGGAGCACAGAGGATGCAATTTCCATGACACTGCACTCTGTGCTCACACATCTGGACAAAAAGAACACCTATGCACGCATGTTGTTTGTTGACTTCAGCTCAGCATTCAACACTGTCATCCCAACTAAGCTAATAGCCAAACTCGGAGACCTGGGTATCAACACCTCCATGTGTAACTGGATTTTGGACTTTTTGACCGACAGACCCCAGAATGTTCGATCTGGCTCCACCTGCTCCACGTTCATCACACTCAACACTGGTGTACCACAGGGCTGTGTGCTAAGCCCGTTTCTCTACTCCCTCTTCACCTCCGACTGCAAACCTGTGTACGAATCTAATTCCATCATCAAGTTTGCAGACGACACTACGGTGATTGGTCTCATCAGCAACAACGATGAGACTGCCTATAGGGAGGAGATCAAGCACCTGGCCACATGGTGCACTGAGAATAACCTGCTCCTCAACACCACCAAAACGAAGGAGCTCATCGTGGACTTCAGAAAAAAGTCAAGAGGCACACACGACACCATCCACATCAATGGAATGGCTGTTGAGCGTATCTCCAGTTTCAAGTTCTTAGGAATCCACATCTCGGCGGACATGTCTTGGACAACCAACACCTCCTGCCTTGTCAAGAAGGCTCACCAGCGCCTTTTCTTCTTGAGGACACTGAGGAAGAATCAGCTTTCCTCAACTATCCTGGTGAACTTCTATCGCTGTGCAATAGAAAGTATTCTGACCAACTGTGTTACAGTGTGGTATGGGAGCTGCTCTGTTGCAGAGCGCAAGGCACTGCAGCGGGTGGTGAAAACTGCCCAGTGCATCATTGGGACTCCACTACCTGCCATCGAGCACATCCAAAAGAAACGCTGTCTGCACCGAGCTCGTGGCATCCTTAAGGACTCCTCTCACCCAGCCCACAGACTGTTTTCTCTCCTGCCCTCCGGTAGGCGTTTCAGGTGCCTCCGGACCAGGACCAGCAGACTAAAGAACAGCTTTTTCCCCAGAGCTGTTTCTTTACTGAACTCTAACCCTCACTGATCCACTGTTGCTTATAGTAATAACTATCTGTATATTATTTTTTGTACATATTTGTAAAAATTCTGTTGATAGTGATATTCATCTGCATATACTATATAATATTCTGTACATATCTAGCTGTAAACTCTGCTTACAATAATAGTTATTTGTATATTATATTCATAGAACTAATTTATTTGGAAAAATAATTGTTTTTAATTAGTATTCACTCTATATTGATTCAGTACATATCCATGTACTGCACTTATGGAACCACTGCACTGATATCCTGCACTTGCTGCTATTGCACTTCTGGCTAGACCCAAACTGCATTTCGTTGCCTTGTACTTGTACTTGTGTAATGACAATAAAGTTGAATCTTAATCTTAATCTTAATCTTAATCTTATTATTATGATCCGGTTCCTGCCTCCTTCTTCCCTGAACCTTGTTACACATATGTTTACTCAAAGCTGCATATAAGATGCAATGGGAACGAAATATCAAACTGGCTAAGAGCTTAACTAGTAAATGACCAGATAACTTACTTACAAGACTAGTTAAAGCAGACAAAACATGGGAACCTGTAGCCATGTCGATATTGTATTACCCTGGTAGTAATCTCTATTAATCTCCAGTATAATTACATTGTTTGATATAATATTGTTTTATTTGATATTATGTAAATATGAACTTTTATTTTATATTGGTTTATTTATTATTACCATATGTTACTTGTATTTATATTGTAGTAAGTTAATATTGTGTCCAGTTTGGCCCTGTAAATAAAGGGGTATTATATTTTTTGACAAAGTGTGTGCAGTTTCGTTTTCTTAAGTACCGTTTCAAGAACCGTTTAGGCACCGGAACCGTTTAAAAAATACAGAGTAGGTACTGGTATCGGATAAAACCCAACCGATACCCAACCCTACTAATGATATTATTTTGATTCCGCACAAAACTGAACAATTTTCATAAATAAAAAGGGTCATAATGGTGAAAGGCACTATTCTTTGAAAATCCTCTTAAAACATAAATTTAAGATTGTGGAGCAATTCGGAAAACAGAGTATGGAAAACAAACTTTGTGAGCTCAGAGGGCGCACCTCATTCCAACAAAAGGTGCGTGACTGCAGCATCAATATGAAACCTGGCTTTAAACCTTCAAATCACATTCTCAACCACCATTCAGATGCAATTGAAAACCCTCCCACACTCCCCGCTCCGCGAATCGGATCATTGCTTCATTCTGCACTTAGGCCTACCTGCCTATTGACAGAAACGGAAGCAGGAGATCCCATCATTAGGACAATCCACCACTGCTCTGACCCTTCAGATGCTGAGTTACAAGACTGGAAGAATAAAACAAAAATGATCAACACATTCTCATCCTAGGGTGTCATATTGTGACGCTTTTAAAATTTTGTCTAAATCCAATGCACATGGCACCCATTAACAGCAATATAACACGCACAGAGCTTTGTTCGGTTATGGGTAGGTTTAGTTCTGGGGTAGGACCACTAGGAGGTGCCTTCTTGTCCATATATATCTGCGTCTCATATTGACGCTAAAGGGTGCCATGTGCGTTGGATGTAGACAAAAAGAATGGGCTGGAATGATGACATGGACTGGATGAGTATGCCGATGCAGTCTTCAGTGACATGTCTGGCGTCTGTTTCACATACTGAGCAAATGTTTTGAGAGTCTAGTAAAGGAAATTATCTGATTCATGTTACCTGACACCATGGACCCCCTACAGTTTTCCTACAGTTTATTTATTGCAAAATAAACATTGAAATGATTACAGCATTCTTGTAAATGATGAATTAAAATAAGCATTTTCAAATAAATATTCTTTGAAAATATACCCCCTCCCCACCCACTGTTCACTTCATTTATTTCAATATCTGACACCAGATCAGTGTATATATAGAAAAACCTAAAAAATGTTAAAATTTACCAAAAATCTGAATGTATAATCATGGATAACCCTAAATGAACTTTACAGTTAATTTGTTTTATATAGGGCTATAAGACCATCTAGTGGCAAGAGTCATGAAATATCATGTTATATTATTATTTTCCACAAGAGGTCGGAAGAAACACTAGAGATGTGAGATATTTTGAGGTGTATTAAAAGGGTTATGCATGAAATCACAGTAGTAAAGTTGAAAAATATTATATATGTAAAAATATGTATGAAGGATGTGCTTAATTTGTCATTTATTAATCATTTATTAATCAAATCTAGTAATGTAAAGGTAAATAAAATAAAAAAATAACGAAACAAATCTAAAAAAAGTATATGTTTAGGGCTTCAGGTCATTTGCAAGCAAGGGAAGGAAAAAAAAACTCTGTATATAATATAATAAGACATGATTTAATATAAAGTATTTCATATTATGTATGTATAATATTACTAATATATATATAATATAATATGTGAACCTTGCAAAACAGATTGATGAAGTAGCTGCCTTGAATTTTTTCACTCAAATTTACACATTAACTTTGTGTTCTTAAGTAAAAAGGTTACTTGGATTCAGGACTTGTGAAATAGCCCATAATCAGTTTGGTTAGAATCTCTGTTGTGTCACAATACTAGCACTCAGATAACCAGAGTACTTTGTACAGCACTGTACCAGCATGTCATATTTGGTTCAGGCAATACCATGTCCAATAAAGATTAGGAGCTGGCAATATCCAATTTTTTTTTTTTGTCCCCATGAGGAAACCAGCTAATAAATCATACCTGTCATGTGCAGAATTAAAAGGTGCATGTGATGGTTTCGTTGTTATTCTGCGTTTTAATATGCACCACTTGTAAGGGGCTGGTTGTGGCTTCTGCAAACAAAGGTCATGGCTTCTGCCGCCTCAGTGAAAAATCACTCTCAAAGTCTTGGGGTTTTGATGCCAGAAGATTATCAGATATATAATATCTCAAATATTATCAATGATATAAAAAGTTGGTAGTATCTGGCTGTAAACTGTAGTATCTGGCTTTGTACTCCCTAAAATCATTTTAATGTGATTTTAAACCATTCGAGAGCAAGATTTTTATTTATTACATTTAAAACCATATAGGCAAAAGTTCCCTGTGTAGGTTTTCTTAAGCCTATTGATTTTTTTTTTGTTTGTTTGTTTTTGAAGTTTGAAGTGACTTATTTATTCGTTGGTTAAGGTTAACCAAAGGTTAGGGTTAGGGTTTTAACTGGGGTATTTAAACTGACAGAGTGTGTCTGCTTCCCGGACAATGTGAGGAAGACTGTTCCACAGTTTTGGTGCTAAATAGGAAAAAGGATGTACCCCCAGCAGTCGATTTTGAAGTATTATCAACTGGCCGGAATTGTGAGATCGCAATAGACATGAAGGACTATAATGTGTTAAGAGCTTGCTCAAGTACTGGTGAGCTAAACCATTTAGTGCTTTGTAAGTAATCAGCAATATTTTAAAATTAATAGAATGTTTAAAAGGGAGCTAATGCATTGTTGTCAGAACTGGGCTAATATGGTCATACTTCCTGGTTCTGGTAAGAACTACAGCTGCTGCATTTTGGACCAGCTGTAGTTTGTTTATTAAGTGTGGACACTTATACCATAATAGCAACCACCCATAATAGCATTACAATAATCTAGCCTTGATGTCATGAACGCATTAACTAATTGTTATGCATTTGTTATTGAGAACATTTGACATAATTTAGATATATTGTCAAGATGGAAGAATGCGGTTTTACATACATGGCTTTTTAAATGAAAGATTGGTATCAAAGACGAGGACTTGACAGAGCAGCCATCAATTGTTAGACAGTATTCTAGGTTATTACATGAGGACATTTTTTGTCCAATAATTAGAATCTCTGTTTTTTCAGAATTTAGTAGGAAATTACTAGTCATCCTTTTTTAATATCATCTATGCATTCTGTTAATTTTGTGAATTGGTAGGTTTCGTCAGGGCGTGAAGAAATATAGAGCTTAGTATCATCAGCATAACAGTGAAAACTAATGCCATGCTTCCTATAATGATATCTCCTAAGGGTAGCATTTACAGCAATGGTCCTAGTACTGAGCCTTGTGGTACGCCATACTGAACTTGTGATCGATAAGACATCTCTTCATTTACTGCTACAAACTGATAACGGTCAGATAAGTGTGATTTAAACCATGCTAATGCAATTCCACTAATGCCAGCATAATTTTCGAGTCTATTTAAAAGAATGTTGTTGTCAATTGTGTCAAATTCAGCACTAAGATCGAGTACCACTAATAGAGAGATACAACCACGATTCGATGATGAGAGCAAATCATTTTTGACTTTAATGAGAGCTGTCTCAGTGCTATGATTCGGTCTAAATCCTGACTGAAAATCCTTGCAGATACCATTTCTTTCTAGAAAGTTGTGAGGACACATAAAACATATTCAGATCCTCAGCCAGTTGTTGATTCTCCACAGATTGTGGGGGTGGTATCTTGTACTTGGTGATGTTCCACAAACCTGTTCATAATGATGCCACATCGTTTACTGGAAACTGTTTTTTTCTGCTTTTCAGAGTAGCATTTTTAGCCACTCTGATCTCTTTTATTGTGCAGTGTAGACAGTTTCATTGATTATAACAGAACTTCTTGAGATTGTGGGAAATTGCTATATTGTACAGCAGCAGCATGTTGTGTATGTACAGTATAAGGAGTAGCAAGTCCCGTACTTGTTTTGCAGGAGCAGCAGCAATAACCAACAGCAGAAGCAAGAACAGAAGCAGCAGCGCAGCAGGTCTATTCCACCAAGACCAAACATATCAACATTGTCATAACCATTAATATTTCAAACACTCAGAGATAAGTACAGCTTTTTAGTGATTATAAAGGGACTGATCTTTGCACTTCGCGTTGAGGTACATCTGTACATCTGAGGTTGTTTGGCGCCATACACATTCCGGGTGAGCTCAATCGTAAAGCCGACGAGCTCTTACAACATCCCACACTGAGTATCGCGACTCCACCCCAGACAATCCAGGCTGTCACAATCTGAGCAGCAAACAGGTTACCTTGTTCGACCCGAGAAGGTGTCTCCAAATCAGCTGGATTGTCTGGGGTGGAGTCGCGATACGTGGGATGTCGTGAGAGCTCGTCGGCTGCACGATTAAGCTCACCCGGAATGTGTACGGCGCCAAAAAACCTCAGATGTACAGATGTACCTCAGTGTTGAGCTGCGTTGCCATGCCTTTCTCAAGACTCATTCGTGAAGCGACATCCTGAAAGGGCGAAGGCCCTATTGTTTTCCTTAGGATTATTAGGGCCCAAGCCCTGAAAGGGCGAAGGCCCTATTGTTTTCCTTGGGCTTATTTATTAGGGCCCAAGCCCTGAAAGGGCGAAGGCCCTATTGTTTTCCTTGGGATTATTTGTTCTTATTATTATTTTGCTACCTTTTGGGCACTTTTAGGGCCCTTAACGTGCTCGAAAACTCTTGAAACTTTGCACACGGGTCAGAACCCGCGTTCATCAGAGCCGGGCTGAAGCTGGTACCCGGGCGTGGCAGGGGGGCGTGGCAGGGGGGCTCGTCAGCGCCCCCTGGAACGGGGTCCGAACACTTGGTCCATAACTCAAACACGCTTGCATGTAATAATATGAAACTCGGTACACATGTTGATCTCATCGTTTCATCTATACCTCGCGCTCTTACTTTTTACCCCAGCCCAACAGGAAGTCGGCTATTGAGGGTTGTTTGTAAAACGTACGCGATGGAATGTGAAATACTCCTCCTAGAGCTTTGATCCAAATTCGACGAAACTTGGTCAGCGTGAAGTCAAGACATTGAGGATGAAAGCTTGTGTGGGGATTTTTGATATTTTGAACGGTTTGGCCGTGGCGAGGAAACAAAATCATGGCGCGAAACGTGAAACAGGAAGTGTGTCATAACTTCAGAATACATTAACTGATCTTGATGAAACTTCAGCAGTGTGTTCGCTGTAAGAGGACGATCATATGGATGTGACTATTGTGAGTCAAAGTTATAGCGCCACGAACTGGTAGCAGGAAGTGTGTCACTTTCAAAATGCTTTGAAATCACCCTTTTATTTTTACCCGATTTGCTTCAAACTTCATCTGTATAATGTAAACATACGGCATATGTAGACCTGTGAATGGATTCTTGATATCTTTTAAACTGTTGCCGTGGCGACGCATCAAACTTTACCATTCTTTTAGGATGCTTTTGAGACCCTTAGCATGCTTCAAATTGCATGAAACTCGACAGACACGTCACATTTATTAGCCAGTAGACATGTGCAAAGTTTCAGAAACGGGCGTGGTGAGGGCTCAGTAGCTCCACCTTTTGACAAAAGTGGGGTTGTTAGTTTTATCTAGAGTTACAAAAATTGGTATGTATATTGTACTCCTCGAGCCGGACAACTTTCTAATTTACACTTATTAGCTAGGACCCACAGAAAGTCAGATATGTTTGTTTAAACGTGGTCATGCTCACTCTGAGCCTACATGTCTCTGTGCCTTTGCCTGTCTTGTGTGTGTGTGTGTGTGTGTGTGTGTGTGCAGGGGGAGGGGGCTTAACCATTTCACTGCTGTGTGTATGACCTGCATAAAGAAAACACATTTCTTAAGCCTGGTATTTTTTAAATAAGTTTTTATTTTTATTTTTTATAAGTAAAGGCATATAACTAGTTTAATTGTAGTGCATTGACAATAGTTTTATATAATTATTTTTTTAATCAGATTAACTTGGTCAATAAACTTGGTCTGAAAATTTGGTCCATAAATCAAACACACTTGCATGTAATAATATGAAACTCTGTAAACATATGGATCTCATCGGTTCATGTATACTTCACACTCTTACTTTTTACCCCAGCCCAACAGGAAGTCGGCTGTTTGTTTGTAAAAAAAACATGCAATGGAATAATTTAAAGTACTTCTCTAGAGAATTCAAAGAAATGCCACAAAACTCGATCAGCGTGAAGTCAAGACATTGAGGATAAAAAATTGCCAGGGGATTTTTGATACCTCGAACGGTTTGGCCGTGGCGAGGAAACAAAATTATGGCGAGAAACATGAAACAGGAAGAGTGTTATAACTTCAGCATACATTAACTGATCCTGATGAGACTTCAGCAGTGTGTTCGCTGTAAGAGGATGATCACATGGTTGTGACTATTGTGAGTCAAAGTTATAGCGCCACCAACTGGCAGCAGAAAGTGTTTCACTTTCAAAATGCTTTGAACTCACCCTTTTCTTTTTACCCGATTTGCTTCAAACTTCATCTGTGTAATGTAAATACATGGCAGATGTAGACCTGTGAATGGATTCTTGATATCTTTGAAACTGTTGCCGTGGCAACGCATCAAACTTTACCATTCTTTTAGGATGCTTTTGAGACCCTTAGCATGCTTCAAATTGCATGAAACTCGACAGACACATCACATTTATTAGCCAGTAGACATGTGCAAAGTTTCAGAAACGGGCGTGGTGAGGGCTCAGTAGCGCCACCTTTTGACAAAAGTGGGGTTGTTAGTTTTATCTAAAGTTACAAAAATCAGTATGTATATTTTACTCCTCGAGCCGGACAACTTTCTAATTTACACTTATTAGCTAGGACCCACAGAAAGTCAGATATTTTTGTTTGAATGTGGTCATGCTCTCTCTGAGCCTACGTGTCTCTGTGTCTTTGCCTGTCTGTGTGTGTGCCTGTCTGTGTGTGTGTGCAGGGGGAGGGGGCTTAACCATTTCACTGCTGTGTGTATGACCAGCATGAAGAAAATACATTTCTTAAGCCTGGTATTTTTTAAATAAATTTTTATTTTTATTTTATATAAGTAAAGGCATATAACTAGTTTAATTGTAGTGCATTGACAATAGTTTTATATAATTAGTTTATTAATCAGATTAACTTGGTCAAAAAACTTGATCTGAAAATTTGGTCCATAAATCAAACACACTTGCATGTAATAATATGAAACTCGGTAAACATATGGATCTCATCGGTTCATATATACTTCACACTCTTACTTTTTACCCCAGCCCAACAGGAAGTTGGCTATTTAGGGTTGTTTGTAAAAAAACATGCAATGGAATAATTTAAAGTACTTCTCTAGAGAATTCAAAGAAATGCCACAAAACTCGATCCGTGTGAAGTCAAGACATTGAGGATAAAAATTGCCAGGGGATTTTGATACCTCGAACGTTTTGGCCGTGGCGAGGAAACAAAATTATGGCGAGAAACATGAAACAGGAAGAGTGTTATAACTTCTGCATACATTAACTGATCCTGATGAAACTTCAGCAGTGTGTTCGCTGTAAGAGGATGATCACATGGATGTGACTATTGTGAGTCAAAGTTATAGCGCCACCAACTGGCATCAGAAAGTGTGTCACTTTCAAAATGCTTTGAACTCACCCTTTTATTTTTACCCGATTTGCTTCAAACTTCATCTGTATAATGTAAATACACGGCAGATGTAGACCTGTGAATGGATTCTTGATATCTTTTAAACTGTTGCCGTGGCGATGCATCAAACTTTACCATTCTTTTAGGATGCTTTTGAGACCCTTAGCATGCTTCAAATTGCATGAAACTCGACAGACACATCACATTTATTAGCCAGTAGACATGTGCAAAGTTTCAGAAACGGGCGTGGTGAGGGCTCAGTAGCTCCACCTTTTGACAAAAGTGGGGTTGTTAGTTTTATCTAGAGTTACAAAAATTGGTATGTATATTGTACTCCTCGAGCCGGACAACTTTCTAATTTACACTTATTAGCTAGGACCCACAGAAAGTCAGATATGTTTGTTTAAACGTGGTCATGCTCACTCTGAGCCTACATGTCTCTGTGCCTTTGCCTGTCTTGTGTGTGTGTGTGTGTGTGTGTGCAGGGGGAGGGGGCTTAACCATTTCACTGCTGTGTGTATGACCTGCATAAAGAAAACACATTTCTTAAGCCTGGTATTTTTTAAATAAGTTTTTATTTTTATTTTTTATAAGTAAAGGCATATAACTAGTTTAATTGTAGTGCATTGACAATAGTTTTATATAATTATTTTTTTAATCAGATTAACTTGGTCAATAAACTTGGTCTGAAAATTTGGTCCATAAATCAAACACACTTGCATGTAATAATATGAAACTCTGTAAACATATGGATCTCATCGGTTCATGTATACTTCACACTCTTACTTTTTACCCCAGCCCAACAGGAAGTCGGCTGTTTGTTTGTAAAAAAAACATGCAATGGAATAATTTAAAGTACTTCTCTAGAGAATTCAAAGAAATGCCACAAAACTCGATCAGCGTGAAGTCAAGACATTGAGGATAAAAAATTGCCAGGGGATTTTTGATACCTCAAACGGTTTGGCCGTGGCGAGGAAACAAAATTATGGCGAGAAACATGAAACAGGAAGAGTGTTATAACTTCAGCATACATTAACTGATCCTGATGAGACTTCAGCAGTGTGTTCGCTGTAAGAGGATGATCACATGGTTGTGACTATTGTGAGTCAAAGTTATAGCGCCACCAACTGGCAGCAGAAAGTGTTTCACTTTCAAAATGCTTTGAACTCACCCTTTTCTTTTTACCCGATTTGCTTCAAACTTCATCTGTGTAATGTAAATACATGGCAGATGTAGACCTGTGAATGGATTCTTGATATCTTTGAAACTGTTGCCGTGGCAACGCATCAAACTTTACCATTCTTTTAGGATGCTTTTGAGACCCTTAGCATGCTTCAAATTGCATGAAACTCGACAGACACATCACATTTATTAGCCAGTAGACATGTGCAAAGTTTCAGAAACGGGCGTGGTGAGGGCTCAGTAGCTCCACCTTTTGACAAAAGTGGGGTTGTTAGTTTTATCTAAAGTTACAAAAATCAGTATGTATATTTTACTCCTCGAGCCGGACAACTTTCTAATTTACACTTATTAGCTAGGACCCACAGAAAGTCAGATATTTTTGTTTGAATGTGGTCATGCTCTCTCTGAGCCTACGTGTCTCTGTGTCTTTGCCTGTCTGTGTGTGTGCCTGTCTGTGTGTGTGTGCAGGGGGAGGGGGCTTAACCATTTCACTGCTGTGTGTATGACCAGCATGAAGAAAATACATTTCTTAAGCCTGGTATTTTTTAAATAAATTTTTATTTTTATTTTATATAAGTAAAGGCATATAACTAGTTTAATTGTAGTGCATTGACAATAGTTTTATATAATTAGTTTATTAATCAGATTAACTTGGTCAAAAAACTTGATCTGAAAATTTGGTCCATAAATCAAACACACTTGCATGTAATAATATGAAACTCGGTAAACATATGGATCTCATCGGTTCATATATACTTCACACTCTTACTTTTTACCCCAGCCCAACAGGAAGTTGGCTATTTAGGGTTGTTTGTAAAAAAACATGCAATGGAATAATTTAAAGTACTTCTCTAGAGAATTCAAAGAAATGCCACAAAACTCGATCCGTGTGAAGTCAAGACATTGAGGATAAAAATTGCCAGGGGATTTTTGATACCTCGAACGTTTTGGCCGTGGCGAGGAAACAAAATTATGGCGAGAAACATGAAACAGGAAGAGTGTTATAACTTCTGCATACATTAACTGATCCTGATGAAACTTCAGCAGTGTGTTCGCTGTAAGAGGATGATCACATGGATGTGACTATTGTGAGTCAAAGTTATAGCGCCACCAACTGGCATCAGAAAGTGTGTCACTTTCAAAATGCTTTGAACTCACCCTTTTATTTTTACCCGATTTGCTTCAAACTTCATCTGTATAATGTAAATACACGGCAGATGTAGACCTGTGAATGGATTCTTGATATCTTTTAAACTGTTGCCGTGGCGATGCATCAAACTTTACCATTCTTTTAGGATGCTTTTGAGACCCTTAGCATGCTTCAAATTGCATGAAACTCGACAGACACATCACATTTATTAGCCAGTAGACATGTGCAAAGTTTCAGAAACGGGCGTGGTGAGGGCTCAGTAGCTCCACCTTTTGACAAAAGTGGGGTTGTTAGTTTTATCTAGAGTTACAAAAATTGGTATGTATATTGTACTCCTCGAGCCGGACAACTTTCTAATTTACACTTATTAGCTAGGACCCACAGAAAGTCAGATATGTTTGTTTAAACGTGGTCATGCTCACTCTGAGCCTACATGTCTCTGTGCCTTTGCCTGTCTTGTGTGTGTGTGTGTGTGTGTGTGTGTGCAGGGGGAGGGGGCTTAACCATTTCACTGCTGTGTGTATGACCTGCATAAAGAAAACACATTTCTTAAGCCTGGTATTTTTTAAATAAGTTTTTATTTTTATTTTTTATAAGTAAAGGCATATAACTAGTTTAATTGTAGTGCATTGACAATAGTTTTATATAATTATTTTTTTAATCAGATTAACTTGGTCAATAAACTTGGTCTGAAAATTTGGTCCATAAATCAAACACACTTGCATGTAATAATATGAAACTCTGTAAACATATGGATCTCATCGGTTCATGTATACTTCACACTCTTACTTTTTACCCCAGCCCAACAGGAAGTCGGCTGTTTGTTTGTAAAAAAAACATGCAATGGAATAATTTAAAGTACTTCTCTAGAGAATTCAAAGAAATGCCACAAAACTCGATCAGCGTGAAGTCAAGACATTGAGGATAAAAAATTGCCAGGGGATTTTTGATACCTCGAACGGTTTGGCCGTGGCGAGGAAACAAAATTATGGTGAGAAACATGAAACAGGAAGAGTGTTATAACTTCAGCATACATTAACTGATCCTGATGAGACTTCAGCAGTGTGTTCGCTGTAAGAGGATGATCACATGGTTGTGACTATTGTGAGTCAAAGTTATAGCACCACCAACTGGCAGCAGAAAGTGTTTCACTTTCAAAATGCTTTGAACTCACCCTTTTCTTTTTACCCGATTTGCTTCAAACTTCATCTGTGTAATGTAAATACATGGCAGATGTAGACCTGTGAATGGATTCTTGATATCTTTGAAACTGTTGCCGTGGCAACGCATCAAACTTTACCATTCTTTTAGGATGCTTTTGAGACCCTTAGCATGCTTCAAATTGCATGAAACTCGACAGACACATCACATTTATTAGCCAGTAGACATGTGCAAAGTTTCAGAAACGGGCGTGGTGAGGGCTCAGTAGCGCCACCTTTTGACAAAAGTGGGGTTGTTAGTTTTATCTAAAGTTACAAAAATCAGTATGTATATTTTACTCCTCGAGCCGGACAACTTTCTAATTTACACTTATTAGCTAGGACCCACAGAAAGTCAGATATTTTTGTTTGAATGTGGTCATGCTCTCTCTGAGCCTACGTGTCTCTGTGTCTTTGCCTGTCTGTGTGTGTGCCTGTCTGTGTGTGTGTGTGCAGGGGGAGGGGGCTTAACCATTTCACTGCTGTGTGTATGACCAGCATGAAGAAAATACATTTCTTAAGCCTGGTATTTTTTAAATAAATTTTTATTTTTATTTTATATAAGTAAAGGCATATAACTAGTTTAATTGTAGTGCATTGACAATAGTTTTATATAATTAGTTTATTAATCAGATTAACTTGGTCAAAAAACTTGATCTGAAAATTTGGTCCATAAATCAAACACACTTGCATGTAATAATATGAAACTCGGTAAACATATGGATCTCATCGGTTCATATATACTTCACACTCTTACTTTTTACCCCAGCCCAACAGGAAGTTGGCTATTTAGGGTTGTTTGTAAAAAAACATGCAATGGAATAATTTAAAGTACTTCTCTAGAGAATTCAAAGAAATGCCACAAAACTCGATCCGTGTGAAGTCAAGACATTGAGGATAAAAATTGCCAGGGGATTTTTGATACCTCGAACGTTTTGGCCGTGGCGAGGAAACAAAATTATGGCGAGAAACATGAAACAGGAAGAGTGTTATAACTTCTGCATACATTAACTGATCCTGATGAAACTTCAGCAGTGTGTTCGCTGTAAGAGGATGATCACATGGATGTGACTATTGTGAGTCAAAGTTATAGCGCCACCAACTGGCATCAGAAAGTGTGTCACTTTCAAAATGCTTTGAACTCACCCTTTTATTTTTACCCGATTTGCTTCAAACTTCATCTGTATAATGTAAATACACGGCAGATGTAGACCTGTGAATGGATTCTTGATATCTTTGATACTGTTGCCCGTGGCAATGCATCAAACTTTAACATTCTTTTTTGATGCTTTTGGGACTCTTAGCATGCTTGAAATTGCTTGAAACTCGACAGATATATCACATTTATTAGCCAGTATACATGTGAAACTATGACAAAAGATTAAAGTTATTGTCAAAAAAGTAAACACTAAAAGCCTCATATCTTCTAAAAATGTAATTATACATAATTTGTTTCTAAATTAAATTATACAAATATCATAACTAAACCAATTTTTCCCTTTTTTCCATTTAAGAATTATGTTTACGTTCCAAAACAGCCAATGGTTGTAAAATTCAGGAATAAATAAATAATAATAATATGAGTCATACATAGTGCTATACTGCCATCTTGTGTTCAATATCAGGTAGGCCTATTGTGTATATTCCCACCGGTTAATCAACGTGTGACTCCGCTGGGACTCGGGAGCTTTTAAATCACTTACCCTAAAACCGAAAGTCAAAATGATGTCCGCACAAGACATTAATGTTGTGGAGTAGAGCGAGCATTTTAAATAAATTCCTATTAAGTAGGATTGAACTAAACAGAATGAATGTTCACTCTGTTCTGCTGGTTCCTCTCTAGTGGATCATATGATTATTTTGTCATAATCTATGACAAAAATGCTATTATAAACTATATTAGTGCATAATACACATTGCTCTTTGTATTGTTGAAAAATACATTCATGAAAAACAAGATAACAAAAATCAAAAAGATCAATTATTTTAGATATAGCCATGGCTACTATAAAATTGAGCCATGTTTTAAAACATGTTTTAAATGTATAGCACAGCTGTTTAATGAGGCAGCAACATATAATTGATAGGACAGAACAAGAAAGGCAATTAATAATCTGTCATTGCGTCACTGTATTATGATATTAAAGGCTCCAATACAGTGCAGCACAAAGTGCTTATGTGCATCCTGAGCGGAGAATGATGTGCTTGAAGCCACATGGAGTTGTAGCGCATCTAGTCTGCATTGAAAAGTTCAAAGCACAAAGGAAATACATATTTATGGACAGTGTATTATCCATTATCTATCTATGCAATAGTTTATTGAGCCTTTTCTTTTAACGGTTTTAAATTTCAGTTACTGTGTGTGTGAAGAACAATTATACTGCTCTGACACTAGTTTTGTGATCCAACCGACAGTGTCCGACACCCGGTAGAAAGTAACACGATTAAGTTACAGCAATAAAGTCCAGCAAGAAAAAGTTTCTTTATTCGAAACCATAGACCTTTAAGTCAAGTCAAGTCACATTTATTTATATAACGCTTTAGACATTTATCAAGTATAATAGGATTAACATTGAATCATCTTGAAGATCGTTTCGTCATCAGTGTTGTGCATGAATGCGTTCAATGAACGACATTCACTGAACTCGTTCATATTTTCGCCGAACGCTGAACTGAACGAATCACTTTTCATACAATGAACGTGAACAAGAGCGGCGCTCACTCTGTCAGGAATGAACGAGCAGCATGCACAGTTCACGTTCACGCTCATTTGAAAAGTCAGGTTTTACCTAGTGATGGGCAGATCGAGGCTTCGTTAAGCAATGAAACAGTTGAAGCAAATGTGCTATATTGTTTCGAGGCTTCGAATCAATCCGACACCCGTCTCCATGGCGACACCTAGTGGTCAATTGCAGGTGTTAAGAGCAGATTAATTTCTCTGCTGTTTTTTCTATCAATCTATATATATATATATATATATATATATATACAGTATATATATAAGGGGGGGGGGCTCTTTTAATCAAAAACACGCCTGTCACAAACAGCTACAGTGGTGTAGATGATAGAGCATGTAGTTTGTGAACGAGCTATTGATGCGCTCAGACGCGAGTTCAAATCCGCCTATTGCCGAACATATGAGATGTAAAAAGTATAAACTAACATGGTCTCTAGCGTTATATATGGGAACTAATTTACTAATTTTTTAACTAATTTACGGGCATCAGGGAGCCGCTATCAATATGCGGGAATTTTATGTTATTTTTTTTTAAACAATTCAGCGCAACTCCAAAAGGAAGGACACTTTGCGGCAAAAAAGTGTTTGTTCACAGTATTTGTATTTATTCAAGATATTTTGATATCGGTTTCAAATACTGACCACTGATGAAATGAACAAGCCTGTCTTGCAAAGTGCACAGTACCAGAAAATAAAAACATTTCTGGACTTAATATTAAGATAAAGACATAAAATTGAGAGAAAAACATAAATAAACAAATAATCTGGCACCTCTAGGGTCATCATGTACACCAAGCCATGTTTTATCAGCCTTCAAAAATCTGTATGGTTTTAAACCCAATAGATATTCATATTTCATATAATATTCTTATTCCCATTCGTAAAATCAAAATGCTGCATTAGAGATCAATTTGGCTTAAGAGCTTCCTACAGGAAATTTGTGTAGTATATATTTGCTTAATTAAATACAATACACGGTGAACTATCTGCATCAGATTTGTGAACACAGTGACTACATAGAACACATAAAACTAGTCACCAAATAGTTGATTATCTATCTGCAATACTTCTGCCCTTTCCTGGCTGCATCCAAGAGCTTTTTGTTCCCTTTCGTAGTCACTTCGAGTTATGTCAGAAGTGACGGAGATTGGGGGTTTCGCATAGAAAGCCAATCCTCTTTGAGTATTTAATCACGAGCCAATGGCATGAAATGCCTTGGGGCTGCGGAAATTTGCATAGCGTACTCCGCCCTACTCCGTGAGTATAAAAGGAGGAAGTGAACGCAACCGCAGTATGTTTTCGCTTCGGAGCCAAGAGAACTTCTTCACTCCACAAGCCACACAATCTGAGTTTACTACGGTGACTCACCTCTTCGAGACGAGCGAACTCTCTGGTGTTGGTGTGACGGCGGTGCCCAGCGAGTTTCACATTGCCTGCGATCTGAGCAGTGGTCTGCCAGTGTGTGTTTCTCCCTGGTCGCTTCAACATCCGCAGAGTTTTCTCCTCTCACTGAAAGAGTGTGCACGCGGCACGTCTTTTTAAAGACGCGTCTTTTTGAAGACGATCTGCCCGTGTAATTCCTGAGCGCGGTATTCTGATAGAGTCAGCTAATGGGCGCGAGCGCTGTTTGACGTGTTTGGGCTTTGATCACGCTCAGACAGCGCTCGTGGGTGTGTCACGTTCTCTCAGTGGGAACGTGATCATCTCAATGTATAACGGTTGAGACTCAATGAGCTCAGTAGAGTGAGAGTCCCCTCATCCACAACCCGAACCATTTTCTCCATGAGAGATAATGCTTTGGCTGGTGGCCAGGGTGACCAAAAAGACGTTAGGTCTGGAACTAAACTGACGAAATTCCTCGGTCCACACCCCGTCTTTCACGTTGCAACCCACGTGGTCCAGAGTGAGTGGGCGGGGCCGTTCGCGGGCCCGCGTTCTCATTCGGTCCCCCAGCTGATGAAATCATGTTTATCGCCGCATCACAAGGTGAGCTGGAGTCTTTGGAGATGGCTCGTCTGTGCTGCTGTCCTCGGATGTGCTAGCATAGCGAGCTTGATTCAGGGCTCACAGCTATGCTTCCCGGTCTGCCACGAGTATCGGGTTTGTGTGGAAAATTCTGCCATATCCCGAGCACTTAAGGCTGATGATTGGTTTTTGGGGGTGGCGAACCCAAAACCTTTCTACCCGGATGTGCATGAAGAGGCCGTGAGATTGTGGAAGTCTCCTTTGACTTTCACGATCACTCAACAGCCTCTTCCGCCTTCTCTGCCCTCCTGAGGCCACAGTCTAGGGTGCACTGGGGTTCCCCCCTGTGGAGTGTTCTGTGGAAACACTTAGGTGTCCCCACAGTGCCTCCACCTGGTGTGGCAGCCCTAAGCACCCCTCCAATGCCTGTAGGTTCTTGTCTACTCCGGTGGCGGGGACCTATAGAGCTGCGGGGCAGGCTGCCACCTCACTGTTTGTTATTGTCATTCTCATGGGTGTTCAGTGACATGCACGAGGGTAGGGCTGATTCAGAGCTCATCCTTGAGCTGCATGCCGTCGATGACCTCGCTCTACGAGCGGGGAAGGTGACCGCATGCTCCCTGAGTCAGGTGATGTCCATGCGTGTGGTCAGACACTTTTGGCTTAACCTGGTTGATGTGCGTGAGGTTGAGTGAACCAGTTCCTCAACTTTTCCCATATCCCAGGCTGGCCTCTTCGGCGGCGCAATCGAGAACGCTGCCCAACAGTTCTCGGCCGCCCAGAAGCGGACTGTGGCTTACCTGACTCTGCGGTTTCTGCTGCTACTAGCCGCCGGCTCAGATGCGCCAGTCCGCTTGCCGCCGAATGCGCCCTCCTGCGACTTCCGCCCCCTCCCGTCCGGCCCCAGCAGCACCGGGCCGTGCCGTGAGGTGGTCGTAGGGAGGCGCCCCTGCCCGTACCAGCCCCGCAGCCCCCTGCGACGCTCCCGTTACGGCCAGCTCGGGTATGGGTTGCAGTTCTTCAGGGAGTGGTCAGGGCCACTCCTTCCCCCGATGGAGGGCTGGGGGAGAATCTTTTCTCAAAGAGCTGCATTCCATCTCCGAGCACACAGAGCAAGGTGAAAGTGCGCAACGGCCCCGTGCCTCGCCACTCTCATTCTCCTCTGTCCTCGAGGGTGCGGATGGGAGGTGTGTCGTCCCTGGACCACACCACTCCCCTCCCCCTCTATCGCCAGACCCCCGTGGAACGTGCGTCCTTCCCTGGTCTCTTCTGTCGGGGAGCGGGGTTTGACTGTGCATCCATGTGGGGTAACTCCTGTGCGCATGCCAGTCTCCCCACCTCGCTGCCCCTCCGGGGGGACGCCTGTGGTTCGTATGACCCTGCTGGTGCAGTTCCTGGGAGCTTGGCTAGAGCTCCCCGGCCTGTCCCGCTGGGTCATCAGAACGATCAGATTCGGCTACGCGATTCAGTTCGCACAGTCTCCTCCCCGTTTCAGGGGAGTTCGCTCCACGATGGTCGGTGGCAACGCCCCGGTCATGAGAGCGGAGATTGCAAACCTGCTGGCGAAGGGTGCAATCGAGACGGTCCCTCCAGCCGAGATGAGGTCCGGGTTTTACAGCCCCTACTTCATTGTCCCCAAGAAGACCGGTGGGTTACGACCGATCCTGGATCTGCGCATTTTGAACCGTACTCTCCATCGACTACCGTTCAAAATGCTCACAGCCAAACGCATTTTCGAATGCGTCCGGCCTCAGGATTGGTTTGCAGCGATCGACCTGAAGGACGCGTACTTTCATGTCTCCATTTTGCCTCGACACAGACCGTTTCTTCGGTTTGCTTTCAAAGGCCAGGCAAATCAGTACACAGTTTTCCCATTTAGGTTAGCTCTGTCACCTCGCGTCATTACGAAGATCGTCGAGGCAGCCCTTGTTCCCTTCACGAACACGGGGTTCGCATCCTGAACTATCTCGACGATTGGCTGATACTGGCACACTCTCGAGAACAGGTTTGCGAACACAGATACCTGGTGCTCCGGCACCTAGCCCGTCTGGGCCTTCGGGTCAACCGGGAGAAGAGCAAACTTTGCCCCGTGCAGAGGATCTCTTTTGTCGGCAAGGAGATAGACTTGGTCGCCATGTCCGCGCAGCTCACGAATGAGCGCGCGAACTCACTGCTGACTTGTCTTCGACAGTTCGAGGGCAAGAGTGCGGTCCCACTGAAACTTTTTCAGAGGCTCCTGGGGCATATGGCATCTGCAGCCACGGCAACGCCGCTCGGATTGCTTCATATGAGACCGCTTCAGCTGTGGCTTCGCGATCGAGTCCCGAGGTGGGCATGGCATCTCGGCTCGCTCCGAGTTCCAGTGACTCCAGCGTGCCGCCAAACCTTCTTCCCGTGGTCGAACCTCAGCATTTTTATGGGCCGGTGTCCCTCTTCAGCGAGTTTCCAGGCATCTCGTTGTCTCCACGGATGCATCTACCACGGGTTGGGGTGCTATGTGCAATGGGCATGCAGTCGCGGGTTCCTGGACAGGACCCCAGCGCCTCATGCACATCAATTGCTTTGAGCTGCTGGCAGTACGCCTGGCCCTGCACCGCTTTTGAGCACTGCTCAGGGGTCAACACGTACTTGTCTGTTCAGACAATACCGCTACAGTAGCGTACATTTACCACCAGGGTGGTCTACGCTCACGTCGGTTGTCGCAGCTCGCCCGCCACCTCCTGCTATGGAGTCAGAAGCATCTGAGGTCCCTTCGTGCAGTGTACATTTCAGGAGACCGGAACCTGGCGGCCTACGAGCTGTCACGGGTCTGCCCTGTCTCCGGCGAATGGCGACTCCATCCCCAGACGGTCCAGCTGATTTGGGACCAGTTCGGGGAGGCACAGATAGACCTGTCGCCTCTCGGGACTCATCCCACTGCGCCCAGTTTTATCCCTGTCTGAGGGCACGCTCGGCACAGACGCACTGGCGCACAGCTGGCCGCGGGGCCCACGCAAGTATGCGTTTCCCCCATGCGTTTCCCCCCCCCCCCAAGGAGGACGAAGAGCAGGTCTTGTTGGTAGCCCCTTACTGGCCCACCAAGACGTGGTTCTCCGAACTGATGCTCCTCGCGACAGCACCTCCTTGGCCTTTCCTCTGAGGACACTCTCAAAGACGGGGCATCCTGTGGCACCCTCGTCCCGAGCTCTGGAGCCTACACCTGTGGCTCCTGGATGGGATGAGGCAGGTTTGAGTTCGCTGCCACCTGCGGTGGCGGCAACCATCACTTCCCCTAGAGCGTCGTCCACGGGACACCTCTACGTGTCGAAGTGGAACCTCTTCGTCAACTGGTCAACTCTTTTGACTTCCAATTTGTTTTCAGTTTTCACGTCTGTTCCCCTGTCTGAGTTTCCCGCCACCAATCTGTATCACAGAGTGTGTACCTTGCCATTTTCTTCTGCCTGAATGATGAGAAGTGCTTTCAAATCTGTCCAGTTTTACTATTTACTTTTTTTATATATTTTTTTACTTCTTAGTAGTTTTGCTCTTAAAAACATGAGATGCATAACAGTTACTAAAGGGGTTACTTCCAAAGTGGCCTCAAAGATGACATAAAATGATTTAAAACAAGCTAAAACAATTAACCAAATCAAGATATTTCTTATTTTAATGTATCCCCGTACCCCTAGCCACTGTTTGCATCATTTTAAAGGGTAACATTCTTTGTGGTCTGTCTGTACAAATTTGCATTTGTGGAGTGATCTGAATCTGTGTTTTGTCTTCTTATTTGCAACTAAATTGAAGTCAAAAAGGTTAAGAACCACTGCTCTAAATGTAATTGTTTTTAAGTAAATGGCACACCAAACAAAGAGGAATATAAAAGTTTTCGATTTTTCTACATTAGTTGAGGCAGTGATTATTGTTCATTTATACACTACCATAATACAATGGACAAATAAAGAGTCACTCAAAACAAATGCCAGTATGACACAAGTAGGCTGTGATCATCTAAAAAACAAACAAACAAAAAAAAATAGTCTTTTCTATGGGGTGTGTGAAGTGATTGTGAAATGATTTAAAAATTATAATTGTACAGATTATTTGAATGAAATTTCTCCAGATGCTAGTAATTATATATATGTTAAAGGGATACTCCACTTTTTTGGGAAATAGGCTCATTTTAAAACTCCCCCAGAGTTAAACAGTTGGGTTTTACCGTTTTTGAATCCATTCAGCCGATTTTCTGATATTTAGAAGAATATCAAGTCAAGTCAAGTCAAGTCACATTTATTTAAATAGCGCTTTTCACAATACAGATTGTATCAAAGCAGCTTCACACTGATAACATGAAAGTAGCACAACACAGATCAACAACATTGCTAAACACTAAATAACCCCAACTGAGCAAGCTCAAAGCAAGCCAAAAGCAAGGCGACAGTGGCAAGGAACCAAAACTCCATCAGATTGGATGGAGAAAAAACCTTGGGAGAACCCAGGCTCAGTCAGGGGCCAGTTCTCCTCTGGCTTACATTCATATTGTTTAAATATAAATATTAAATATAAATATTGTTTATGAATAAAACGGCGCCATAACATATCGCAGGCGTTGAGTCGTCTCTTCACAGGCGTTGAGTCGTCTCATCACAGGCGTTGGGGCATCCGAAATCCCTGTGAGAGGCTGGACACAAAACTGGACCTGACGAACGCCATTTTTCTCGGGACAAGCGTCCCGAGATAACAGCAGAAAGGCAGATGGGAAATAATTAGCATAGCTGATGTTCATAATGATTTCCGTTATAACTCACAAACTCTCCCTAACCTGAACTCTCCGCAACCCAACCATACGCGCCGACCATACGCGCCGACCCGTTTGTCTAAAAGACTGTCGAGCCCCACTGGTGCGTTAAGCAGTTTCAGTGGCAAACGGTTCCGTATGGCATAACAGAGGACTAAAAGGTAAGCATTATGTGAATGCTTGACTAAAGAGAAGTGTCTTTAATCTAGTTTTAAACTGTGTCAGCGAGTCAGAGCCTCGGACCGTATCGGGAAGGCCATTCCAGAGTTTTGGAGCTAAATGCGAGAACGCCCTCCCTCCTTTACTGGACTTCGATATCCTAGGAATGACCAGAAGCCTTGAATTTAGTGATCTTAAGGAACGCGGTGGATTGTAGGGCGAAAGAAGGTCCGTTAAGTACATAGGAGCTAAACCATTTAGGGCTTTATAGGTCAGTAGCAGTATTTTGTAATTGATACGGAACTTAATAGGTAACCAGTGTAGAGATGATAAAATCGGTGTTATATGATCATATTTTCTTGACCTAGTAAGAACTCTAGCAGCTGCATTTTGTACTAACTGTAGCTTGTTTATTGAGGATGCAGGACAACCAGCTAATAAAGCATTACAGTAATCTAGTCTCGAGGTCATGAATGCATGAACTAATTTTTCAGCATCAGAAACAGATAGCATGTTACGCAGCTTAGCAATGTTTCTAAGGTGGAAAAAGGCTGTTCTTGTAACATATGAAATATGATTTTCGAACGACAAGTTGCGGTCTAGTATAACACTCAGGTCTTTTACTGTAGTGGGTAAAGTAACAGGACAACCGTCTATATTAAAGTTGTATTGTGAGAGGTTTTGTGAGTAGTTTTTTGGACCAAAATCAGTAACTAGACAGTTTGTGGTCCCATTGACTTCTATAGTAGGAAAAAAAATATACTATGGAAGTCAATGGGACTAGAAACTGTCTGGTTACTGATATTCTGTGTGGTTCAAAAATGGTAAAACTCAACTGTGTAACTCTGAGGGAGTAAAATGAGCCTAATTTATTTCCAAAAAAGTGGAGTATCCCTTTAAAAGAATCTCAAAATTACCTATATATTATAGTTTTATTCTGTATTTGGTCCTCCCTCTACCAAATAACACCACTTACCTTCCAAGTTCAAGTTTTTTTCACCTCAAGCTTACTTTTGATTTAAACATAGTAAAAATGTTAAACTATGTTAAGCCAAAGAGTTTGAAGTATGTTCTCTAATATATATATTTAAAAAAAGATGTTTGACATTTACCTTACCTAGTCATCCAGTTGCAGTATACAGTATGTGATGTGTGTGTTTGATGTCAGATACTCGCGTGAGAGGATGGCTCCTGCTGGATTCCTACACACCAACATTCCTACTCACCATTACCTACCTCCTAACAATCTACCTGGGAACAAAATACATGAAAAACAGACCAGCATACTCACTGAAAAATATTTTACTGCTGTACAACTTCTCTATTACTATGTTGTCATGCTACATGCTGGTTGAGGTGAGTGTACAGTATGTTTACATGCACAGCAGCAATACAGTTGCCCATTTGCTGGTGTCCAGTGTCCTTTAAGCTGTATATCTAACTCTGTGTTTCATGTGTTTGGTAGCTGATATCATCAGTCTGGTCTGCAGGTTACCGTCTTCAGTGTCAGGGATTGCATGAAGCTGGTGAAGCAGATATCAGGGTGAGTAAGAAAAACAGCACTATACAGTTGTGCTTGACTACTATTTAAGGCATTCCACAAACAAATTAAAAGGGACCTATTATGTCTCCTTTTAAAAGATGTAATATAAATTTCAGGTGTCCCTAGAATGTGTCTGTGAAGTTTCAGCTCAAAATACTCCATTGATCATTTATTATACCTTGTTGTAAATGCTCATTTTTGAGTGGAAGGAAAAACATGCTGTTTTCGTGCATGTATCTCTAAATGCAAATGAGCTGCTACTCCCCACCCGAAGAAGTCCAGAAGAGGGCGGAGGCTTTACAGCTTGTACCTTTGCATAAAAAGCAAATACTTTGCTAAAGACTAACAAAACATCTGTTTGGTTTTGATGATCATCTCTATCGTGGCCATGCTCACGTGACAATGCAGTTGTCCATCATTATGAAAATTTATTATCTCTGCTGTAGACTTCTGCGTGTGTGTATATATATATATATATATATATATATATGTATATATATACACTTCTTATCATTGATTGTTGAGTGCTCTCCACCCGTATTAATTATCTGAACATACTCCTCCTGAACTTTGTTAATAAAACATCAACATTTCACGAGTTCACACTTACATACAATTAGAGGGGGTAAAATTGAATGCTTATTTGGTAGGGCTGGGTAATAAATATCGATTTCTCGATATTAATCGATTCTCATTTTTACGAACCGATATCGATTCTTAAATCTCAAAAATCGATTAGTCATCCTGTTTCATTTGAATGAATGGGACATTGTATCGCAGCTGCGCGCATCCAAAAAATCTCAATAATCTTTGTCCTTTGTTACTATTGATATGAAACAATTTTCAAATTACATCCATTTTCTTTAGAAATTCAAAAACATAAATAATGTTTTGGCGCTGTGGCGTGAGATCGCTCTGGCGCAGCTCAAGAGAAGCAGCAGCGCTGATCTCTCTTCCGGGTTAATAATACCAGTTACAGCGTGAAATAAACATGAATGAGCATCTGAAAGTGTGTTAAAAGATAGAGTACAACTTATCAAAATCCGTATCATGTCACATTGATTCGCTCAATCAGCGTTTCAACCGAGGAAAGACGTCAGTTAAACAGCTTGTAATCAATGTCACGTATCGTCATATTTACCTCAGAAAACCCACATAAACTCGTTAGTCAGCTAGAAAAAAATAACTCCAGAGAGGAGCATTTTGCTAATACACCATATTACATATGCATTATAATCTTAATGTTCTTCAATATTTAATGCATATTTGAATAAATCTGGCAAGTTTTTATGACAGCCACCGTTTAAATGTTTATATTTCATATAATCTTCTTATTATAAAAATAAATAAAAGTGTAATTTAAGTGTTTGTATAGCTACAAAACAGTTCATTATTACCTTCATATAGGCTAATAGGCTACAATAAGACTCCCAAAGTTTACAGCATTTTAAAGATTTGATTCCCTTGAGAAAAATGGCCATTTATTGTAACTGATATCCAACATAATCGATATTGAATCGAATCGAACCGTAATCGAAATCGAATCGAATTTCAAGCTTGTGAATTGAAATCGAATTGAATTGTGAAATCTGTCTCAATACCCAGCCCTATTATTTGGCGTGTTGTCTGGGTGGAGGGCTCAGAGTTCGGCCCAAACCCAGAGTACTCCCCCCAAAAGACCAGAGGAAAGCCGCTGGACTAAAGACCCCCCAAATGAGTGCCGAGTTTGACAGGTTGGCATCTCGAGAAAGGGTCTGGGGGCTTGACCAGGAAAGCTCGTGGTGGTAGCTCACTGCACTCTCCTGATGGGCCCTGATGGCCCACAAACAGGGAGCAGTTGTAATTTGGAATGACAAATTTGGAGTGCTGCTAAACTGTCAATGGATTGAGTTTAGACTGCAGAGTCTCTTTTCACTAATTGAGTGCTCTCCACCCTTGTTAATTATCTGAACGTGCTCCTCCCGAACTTTGTTAATAAAACATCATTTAATCAGATGTCAGGAAGAAAAAATGTTTTGTCCTCAACAAAGGGCTAGGGCTGGATGCATTCGGTACGCCATCAGAGTATCGTGAGACCGTGGGTGGTGTACACCCATAAAAAAGTCAATTTTGCATAATAGGTCCCCTATAAGTTTATGATCACACTCTGGCACATAAGTGCATTAACACTACTGCATGAGCTTTGTCATCTGATATATGTAAATATTATGGTATATATAGCATATATAGTATATATCACAATATTTATGCACATCAGCTGACATATGATTACATTTAACTTGCCCCAAAATTTGTTTTATATGGATAGGTAGCAAAAGTACTGTGGTGGTACTATTTCTCCAAGCTGATTGAGTTCCTGGACACCATCTTCATTGTGCTAAGGAAGAAAAACATCCAGATCAGTTTCCTGCATGTGTATCATCATGCTTCTATGTTTAACATCTGGTGGTGTGTCCTCAACTGGATACCCTGTGGACAGAGTAAGTGAGCCTAAAGGACAAAGTTACCTCAATGAAAGGTCACAGGTTTAATAAGAGACCATACTGTTTTGAGGAAATGTGTCAAGGTTTTATTGTTTTAAGATGATTTTTCTAAAAAATGAGGTTAGGTTTATGTTTTAACAATAGCCAGTGTATAATAATGTAGATTTTATTATTAGTGTAAATTTAGAATATTACATGCAATATATTCAGTATTCACACACTGTGGTTAAAAGTGTGAAACACTTTTTGGATGTAGCCAAAAACTTACCTGCTTATTTTTTTTAAATCAAAAATAGATGTAAAAGCAGTAATACTGTGATAGTTACAATGTACAATTAGAATGTAAATTGTAAACTGGTTTCTGTTGTAATATATTTTAAAATGTAATAATTCCTGTGATGGCAAAGCTGAATTTTCAGCAGTAATTATTACAGTCTTCAGTATCACATGATCTTTCAGAAATCATTCTAATATGCTGGTTTGGTGCTAAAGAACTTTTCTTTTTATTGTTAATGTTAAACACAGTTGTGCTGCTTACTATTTCTTCTGGAAACAGTTTTTTTTTTACCCAGAAGTAATTATTATACATTTTTAAAGCCAGACAAGTATGTGTATGTATGTTTATTTGGCACTTAATCTTGCATGCTGCAATGCCAATGCCATGATGGTTCAGTTCAACCTGTATAATGTAACATCTTTGTCCAGGTTTCTTTGGACCGATGCTAAACAGTTTCATCCATATCCTCATGTATTCTTACTATGGTCTGTCAACCATCCCATCCATGCACAAATATCTGTGGTGGAAACGCTACCTCACCCAGGGTCAGCTGGTCAGTGTGCAAATTCTCTATACAACTAGCCTCTGCTCTTACATTCCCTTATCCCTTCACATTTCCAAGCAGTCCTTATGAGACCTTCCTTCTGCCATCACAGGATAAATGAAATGCTTATATATTACACTGATGTCGTCATTAGTACTGCTCATCTTCTACTTCACTTTCCTCGCGTTATAAGCTATTGCCACCTAGTAATAAGGCATACTGATGGTATTACATACAGTAGATCATTAGATGACGCAAATCATTCTGTTTGATTTCCTCAGTTTTTTAATTAGAAAACTCTACCATTAATTTTAATTTAATGGAAGGGGTAGATTTAGGGTAAGGTTTGGGGGTAGGTTATCATCTATAATTACCACGAGTCAGTTTTAATTTGATTGTATATTTTGTTTTTCATACTTTATAAGATTCAAAAGCAATAGAACTTATAGACTTACAAACCTTTCATACATAAAATAATATACCATACCATACCATACCATCTTCTTCCGCTCATCCGGGGCCGGGTCGCGGGGGTAGCAGTCTAAGCAGAGATGCCCAGACTTCCCTCTCCCTAGACACTTCCTCTAGCTCTTCTGGGGGGATACCGAGGCGTTCCCAGGCCAGCCGGGAGACATAGTCTCTCCAGCGTGTCCTAGGTCTTCCCCGGGGCCTCCGCCCAGTGGGACGTGCCCGGAACACCTCCCCAGGAAGGCGTCCAGGAGGCAACCGGAACAGATGCCCGAGCCACCTCAGCTGACCCCTCTCGATGTGGAGGAGCAGCGGCTCTACTCTGAGCTCCTCCCGAGTGACCGAGCTTCTCACCCTATCTCTAAGGGATCGCCCAGCCACCCTGCGGTGAAAGCTCATTTCAGCCGCCTGTATCCGGGATCTTGTCCTTTCGGTCATGACCCAAAGCTCATGACCATAGGTGAGAGTAGGAACGTAGATTGACCGGTAAATCGAGAGCTTTGCCTTACGGCTCAGCTCCTTCTTCACCACAACAGACCGGTACATCGACCGCATTACTGCTGAAGCTGCACCGATCCGTCTGTCAAACTCCCGTTCCATCCTTCCCTCACTTGTGAACAAAACCCCAAGATACTTAAACTCCTCCACTTGAGGAAGGATCTCTCCACCAACCTGAAGTGGGCAAGCCACCCTTTTCCGGCTGAGGACCATGGCCTCGGATTTGGAGGTGCTTATTTTCATCCCAGCCGCTTCACACTCGGCTGAAAACCGTCCCAGTGCACGCTGAAGGTCCTGGTATGAAGGGGCCAACACGACAACATCATCCGCGAAGAGCAGAGACGAAATCATGTGGCCCCCAAACCTGACACCCTCCGGCCCCTGGCTGCGCCTAGAAATTCTGTCCATAAAAATTTTTAACAGAACCGGCGACAAAGGGCAGCCCTGCCGGAGTCCAACATGCACCGGGAAGAAGTCTGACTTACTACCGGCAATGCGAACCAAGCTCCTGCTTCGGTCATACAGGGACCGGACAGCCCTTAGCAAAGGACCCCGGACGCCATATTCCCGGAGCACCCTCCACAGGCCGCCTCGGGGGACACAGTCGAATGCCTTCTCCAAATCCACAAAACACATGTGGACTGGTTGGGCAAACTCCCATGAACCCTCCAGCACCCTGTAGAGAGTATAGAGCTGGTCCAGTGCTCCACGGCCAGGACGAAAACCGCACTGTTCCTCCTGAATCCGAGGTTCCACTATTGGCCGTATTCTCCTCTCCAGTACCCTGGCATAGACTTTCCCAGGGAGGCTGAGAAGTGTGATCCCCCTATAGTTGGAACACACCCTCCGGTCTCCCTTCTTAAAAAGAGGAACCACCACCCCGGTCTGCCATCCCAGAGGCACTGTCCCCGACCACCACGCGATGCTGCAGAGGCGTGTCAACCAAGACAGCCCCACAGCATCCAGAGACTTGAGGTATTCTGGGCGGATCTTATCCACCCCCGGTGCCTTGCCACCGAGGAGTTTCTTGACTACCTCGGTGACCTCAGCTAGGGTCATGTACGAGTCCACCCCTGAACCCTCAGCCTCTGCTTCCTTAATGGAAGACGTGACGGCGGGATTGAGGAGGTCCTCGAAGTATTCCTTCCACCGTCCGACGACATCCCCAGTTGAGGTCAACAGCCACCCACCCCTACTGTAAACAGCATTGGTAGGGGACTGTTTCCCTCTCCTGAGGCGCCAGACAGTTTGCCAGAATCTCTTCGAGGCCAGCCGATAGTCCTTCTCCATGGCCTCACCGAACTCCTCCCAGGCCCGAGTTTTTGCCTCCACGACCACCCGGGCCGCAGTCTGCTTGGCCTGCCGGTACCTGTCAGCTGCCTCTGGAGTCCCACGAGCCAACCAGGCTCGGTAGGACTCCTTCTTCAGCTTGACGGCATCCTTTACTTCCGGTGTCCACCACCGGGTTCGAGGATTGCCGCCTCGACAGGCACCGGAGACCTTACGGCCACAGCTCCAAGCAGCCACTTCGACAATGGAGGTGGAGAACATGGTCCACTCAGACACAATATCTCCAGCCTCCCTCGGGATCTGGTCGTAGCTCTGCCAGAGGTGAGAGTTGAAGATCTTTCTGACAGGAGATTTGGCCAAACGTTCCCAGCAAACCCTTACAGTACGCTTGGGTCCGCCAGGTCCGTCCAGCCTCCTCCCCCGCCATCGGATCCAACTCACCACCAGGTGGTGATCAGTTGACAGCTCCGCCCCTCTCTTCACCCGAGTGTCCAAGACATACGGCCGCAGGTCAGATGAAACGACCACAAAGTCGATCATCGACCTACGACCTAGGGTGTCCTGGTGCCACGTGCACTGGTGGACACCATTATGCTTGAACATGATGTTCGTTATGGACAAACTGTAACTAGCACAGAAGTCCATTAACTGAACACCACTCAGGTTCAGGTCGGGGGGGGGGCCGTTCCTCCCAATCACGCACCTCCAGGTGTCACTGTCATTACCCACGTGAGCGTTGAAGTCCCCCAGTAGAACAACGGAGTCCCCAGTCGGGGCTCTTTCCAGCACCCCTCCCAGAGACTCCAAGAAGGCCTGGTACTCTGCACTGCCTTTTGGCCCGTAGGCACAAACGACAGCCCCGGCTGCGCCATACCGGGCGACGTCACGGTCCTTGTTTATACTTCCGTCATAAGGGGTTTTTGAACCGCTCTTAGTCTGACCCGTCGCCTAGGACCTGTTTGCCTTGGGAGACCCTACCAGGGGCATATAGCCCCAGACAACATAGCTCCTAGGGTCATTCGGGTACTCAAACCCCTCCACCACGTTAAGGTGGCAGTTCAAGGAGGGGTAAAACAATATAATTTTCTTCAAATGTTTGTGTTTGTCAATGAAGCATGTTTCTTCACGGGAGGCGTAACGTGTAATAGGAGTAACTTGCAAGGCAATGGTTTGTAGTACTACAGGATGCAGATGCTAGCCAAGTATTTTTGGCAATACTTTTTTTACAATTATACTTTTAAGAATATAAACAGTAGACTGAAAGTATACTTTCTTATCTGTAGTTTAAAATGGCATGGACTAATTAGTTTAAAAGTTAGTTTTGCTAGAACACTTGAAAAAGCTTTTCTGCTCTGCTCTTTTGTTGTTGTATTTCATGTGAGATGAATGTCTAATGTTCTATTCTTTGTCTCAGGTTCAGTTTGCATTGACTATAACACACACTGTAAGCGCATGGGTCATTCCCTGTGGCTACCCTATTGGCTGTCTGCAATTTCAGACCTTCTACATGTGCACACTTGTCGTCCTGTTTGTCAACTTCTACATGCAGGTGAGATTTTATACAAATTTAGTCAACTCTTCAAAATTGGGCCAGATGACATTTACCCCTTACAAAAAAAAAAAAAAAAAAGAAATTAAGAAAATACCAGATGGATTTTTATTTTTTGACCTCTTCTTCAGGAAATTTAAACTTGAGGATAATACCACCAAATAGAAAACCAGTGGGTGGCACACAAGTTCCAACTCTAATCCAACACACCTTAAAAATCGAACCAAATTCTTCACAATAACTTGAAAGTTACAGACAGGTGTGTTAAACTTAGCTAAACTCTGCAGGACAGTGGCCCTCAAGAGTTACACGCTCAGAAAAAAAGACCCCCCCAAAAAAATGACTGGGGCAGTGCCCTCAAAGTTTAAGCAACCACACCTCGGTCACTTTGTGTAGCATAGTATACATTTACTATATAGACAACTGTCTAAAATTAACAAACATCTTTTGAAAGTTCTAAGGGTGTACTGTTCTATGGTGTCTGTTTTATGATATGAATGCTCCAGCAGCAGTAATTTTGTAATTTGTGTCTGGAATACAAATGACAACAGGTTTTCATACATTTGTTATGAAATAGCGATCATGAGATGAATCCAAAGCGTTGTACTTGGGTAAAATGTCCATGACAAGCATCCATTGAAAAACATTTAACTGCACGTTTTGTCCACAAGTGTTACATCTGTGAAATATTGATAATTGTTTACATCAGATTTTGACTGAATAATCTGCTCTCCATCATTGTTCTTCAAAAAATTATCCAAATGTATGCCCTGTTTATGTTGTAAAACTGTATATGATCATATACAGTAGACTCTAACAAACAAACGAGCCCGGCTCCAAAGTTTATTTTTCAAAACAGTGTGGTAGGTTTACTTGTATCTAAGCAGTGCCATCGGATTTTTTGACGTCTTGAGGAGGCATATCCTCCGGACATTTTCATGTTATAAATCTTGGTGGAAAAAACTGTTTCAACAATGTGTGCTGTTTATCTTCCACATGTGCACAAAGAGGCGTTATTGTGATTATGTACAGCTGTCTGGACTATTCAGTAGCCAGATCTTGTCTGACAGGTGCACTTTTTCCCTTTATTTACTTGAAAAACAAATCCTTTTCACCCAAAAACCATTTCATTACCTCCACAAGGACGTGATAGAGAAGAAGTGAGGAGGAGAATGACTCAGAGTGTCAGTGGCAGAGTCATATCGATGATCAGAACGTATGGGCTGTACGCCATTAGCTGAATGTCTATGTAAGTAGCGAGACAATCAAATGTTTTTGGAGATTAAATCATGTCGTTTGTCTGAATTATTGGCCATCATTAAAGGGCACCTATTATAGAAAATTCACTTTTACATGGTGTTTGAACATAAATGTGTGTTGGCAGTGTGTGAGCAAAACCACCCTAGAATGCTAAAAATCCACCCAGTGGTTTTTTGTACAATCTCAATAAATCATATGCACTGTCTCAGAACGAGCTGTTCTGAGATTCAGCTCTTTGAGATGTAGAATTGAGCAAGGGGTTTGACTGACAGTGTGGTTGTGGCCTAGTCCCCACCCTCGGTGATCTGTACACACCATCCTCCATTGTTTCAACGACAGCCGGTAATGTCTCTTGGAAACATAAGTGTTCTGTCGTGGACTTCTGGGTTAATCCGGTTGTTGTGGCTTAAAAGTTAATCCTCAAGTGTGGATCGTCGTCTACTGTTTGCGATCCAACGTCACCTCTAGTAAGTGTATTTTATGATTTTTGAGCAAATAGTCATTTCAGTCTGTCAGCCAATTCAACAACAAATGCGTCTAAAGTTGTTGTTGTTGTAGGATGTCTGTGTATATAATTTAAACATTGTTTGTATAGTGTGTAACCACACATTTATAAATATATATTTAAAGATATTGTATTAAAAACTGCTTATGAAGAGTTCAGATGCAAAAGCCTCTAAGTGCCACTTTAAATTTTCTTCTAAAATGATCATTTTTATCAAGCTTGTATATTTAAGTTCAGTAATTTCACTTAAATGGCAATGAAGATTACCTATTAATTGTCATTTAAGTGAAATTACTGAACTTTAATATACAAGCTTGATATAAATGGTCATTTTAGAAGAAAATTTCAAATGGCATTTAGAGGCTTTTGCATCTGAACTCTTCATATATATTGTTGTTCTTTAAGTTAGCCATCTTCTCACAAATACCCGATTACAACTCTATAAGTACATGAATGTATGAATGTATCAAATAACCATACCGATTCAAACGTACACTGGATGACTGACAAAACAGCGCGTCTCTCTCCCCTTCTGCTTACCGACTGCCATAGGTATCAAGTTAGGCCCTCATCCAAAGGCAGGGCAGGGATATGCAGCTCATTTGCATTTAAGGTGGTATACACCCAAAACAGTTCATTTTTAATCAGGCCTCAAAATGACATTTTCAAATGGTTATAATAAATTAACTATGGGGTATTTTGAGCTGAAACTTCACAAATACATTCTGGGGACACCTGAGACCAATATTACATCTTGTAAAAAGGGGCATAATAGGTGTCCTTTAATAAATTGTTACACCATTCTTTTGTTCCAAACAATTTCTTTTGGAGTCTGATTGCTGTCTGAATTGACCGTATAGCGATTGTTTACGTATAGCCTTGCGATGTAGCATGTGTTTATATGTATGGACATGATTGATTGTTCAGTCCCACTCTATATTAAGTGATGGGATACTTCACCTCTGGAAAGATGAATGTGTATTTAAAATGGGTCATTTATGTAGAAGAAATGTGAAATTATTTTTGAATTTGGAGCTTTCTAAACTGAGAAAAGCCAGAAATGTGGATGAAAGACAACAACTCCCAGTATGCACAGTATTCACTGCACTAGGAGGCCATGCCTACCGGTAACAGAGTATAGTAGTTAACTCTTTCCCCGCCAAACACGGAATTTTCCGGGTTTTAAGAAAAAACGCATCCCTGCCAAAAACTGAATTTTCCGGGTATCCGTGTTTTAGGTGGTATACGGTAAGGAGGACCCACGCGCATGTTCTGAAAGAGTACGCAACTCTTTGATCAACGAAACAGATTGCAATCGTCTCAAACGTGAGTAGTGAGAATGTAACGTTAGCTCAAAATATATACTGGAGGTGTTGATGGACTCGGAGTCCAATCACTCTTTATTTGATAATTCTGAATCTGATCCGGACGAAGTAGTCAGTGAGAGAGATGCTGCACATGTTGTCACAGAAAATTCTGTGACAACATGTGCAAAACGAAGACAAAACAAAGACAAAGTTCACCTGTGTGTCGAAGATTGGACAGTGACAATTCAGACTGTGACATTACAGACTGTGATACTTCGGACAGTGAGTGGACTCATTCAAGGTCAAGATCTAGTTCGTCTTTCCAAGGTGCCAGAACGCGTAGAGGTAAGACACCATAAGAAAATATCTGAGAAAGTGTTCTATCTTTATGGGATAATATATAACACTATAATATTTGTGTGTGAGTGTGCAGGCATTTATGTGTGGCTGTGTGTGGAAATATGAGCGTGTAATTGTCAAATTCTTTCTCTCTTTGTGCACATTTACCAAATTTTAATGTGTATTTATATGTGTGTGTGTATCTAGGTCTGTTTATTGAATGTAATTCCAATTATTCATATCATTATTCACAGGTAGAACACCGAGAGGCAGAGGCAGAACGAATAGAGGTAAGATAAGAAAATATCTGAGAAAGTGTTATATCTTTTTGGGATAAAATACATACATTTATTTTTAAATATATAGGCCTATATATATATATATATATACACTATAATATTTGTGTGTGAGTGTGCATGCATTTATGTGTGGCTGTGTCTGTAAATGTGAGCTTGTAATGGCCAAATTGTTTCTTTTTGTGCACATTTACCACATTGTAATATGTATATATATATATATATATGTGTGTGTGTGTATGTATCTATGTCTGTTTATTGAAAGTAATTCCAAATATTTATATAATTATTTACAGGTCTCAGAAAAAAAGGTACAAAAGCAGTCACTGGGGCGGTACCTTTTCAAAAGGTACACTTTTGTACCTAAATGGTGCATATTGGTACAATTATGGTACCAATATGCACCCTTTAGGTACAAAAGTGTACCTTTTGAAAAGGTACCGCCCCAGTGACAGCTTTCGTACCTTTTTTTCTGACAGTGAGAAGTATAACACAGCGAGGCAGAGGTCGGATGTGTCAAGAACATCAACATGGTGCTGCTGGTGACCAAACAAGGGACACTTTGATCCATCCAGCTGAAGATGCTGAACCTGATGATCCTGAGTGGCATGAAATTAACTGGCAGCCAAAAAACATTCCCTTCACCGAGAATCCTGGGCCTATTGGTCATGCTGCTGCTCTTGAGTCAGAACAACCTGTAGACTTTATTGAGTTGTTCTTTTCTGATGTACTGATTCAAAGCATTGTTGATCAGACTAACCTGTATGCAGATCAGTGTATTCAGGCTATGGATGACACTTCACAACATGCTAGGTATCATGCATGGAAGCCTGTCACAGTCTCAGAAATGAAAACGTTCATGGGGCTCCTTTTTCTCACTGGTATCATTCATAACCCTGAACTTGATATGTACTGGTGTACAGATGACATGTTAGCTACCCCCTACTTCAACAAAGTCATGCCTCGCAACAGGTTTGAAATCATATGGAGATTTCTTCACTTCAATGATAATACAATAAGGCCAGACAATTGTACTGACAGGCTGTACAAAATCCGCCCTGTCTTGGATCACCTTGTGTCTAAATTCCGTGAAATGTATCAGCCCAAGTCAAACATTTGCATTGATGAGGGGATGTTTCTGTGGCATGGACGCCTAGCTTTCAGGGTGTACAATCCCCAGAAACCCATCAAATTTGGAATAAAATCCTACATCTTGTGCGATTCTGATACAGGGTACTGTTTTAACATGAAGCCCTATTGTGGGGAAAGTGCTGCCCTGGGAGACACGGTTGTTTCTCTTCTTGATCGCCTAGTAGGTCATGGCTACAGATTGTTTATGGACAACTTGTACAACTCTGTACAACTGTGTGAGCGCCTACTTGATGTGAAAACCCATGTATGTGGTACAATTAGGAAAAACAGAGGTGATCATTCGAGATGCTGACCTTAGGATTGGGGAAACAATCGTGCGTCACAAAGGAAATGTGATGGACTTGGCATGGAGAGACAAACAAACAGTGAAAATGGTTACAACTTTCCCTCAGAACAACATGGAACGTGTTGAGGTGTTGTCAGAGAGGCCACCAAGAAAAAGTTGCAAAGCAAAAACCAGCATGCATTGCGGAATACAATCATGAAATGAATGGCGTTGACAAACTAGACCAAAACATTGTGTACTACCCTTTTATTAGGAAGTCACACAAGTGGACAAAGAAATTTATCATGTATCTGTTTCAGATCAGTTTGTTCAACGCTTTTGTCATTTACAAAGCGAAAAACCCACAGGGTAATTGTAACACTCTTCTCTCATTCACCCCGAGTGTTATAAAATCATGGACCAGCCAAGAGTATGCTGGTGGTGGGGAAGAAAGTGTTGAGCCTCCAACTGAAAAAACTCCAAGAGCGCCATACACTGACCCAACCAACCAGCTGAATGCCAGTTTTGCTGTTCATGAACTTGATCCAATCCTGCCCACTCCCAAAAAGCAACACCCAACCAGAGGATGCAGAGTTTGTGTACGTAAGGGGTTGCGGAAGGAGACCTCGTTCTACTGCAAAAGTTGTGGTGTCCCCTTACAATGTTACTCCGTGTACCACTCAAAATCAAATTACAGTGCCTAAATTTGATATATTTTACATTTATTTATTTATTTTTATTTATTTTGGAAAGTTTTATATATGAAGAAAACAACATCTGAATGTATTCTGCTTGACAATGCACTTGTTTGATAAAAATGCCCTTTTCTCAGTTTTTTGTCCAAAATGTTCAAGTGGCAATAAAAAAAAAGAACAAATGAAGATAAAATAAATTTGTTTTTTTTTTTGCCTAAAAGCAGAGGCTCAGATCTTTATTTTGATATATAGCTTCTTCATATATTCATGGAAGAAAATATTCAACAGGCCATTAAAGTTTAGAGAAAATCGTCAAAAACCCTGGCAGTGGCTGGCAACTTTTTTAAAAAAACGCTGGCGGGGAAAGAGTTAAACAACAAATCTAGGCTACTAGTGAGTTTCCGACTCCATGATGAGTCTGCCCGAAAATGTGTCCAGGATTCAGCTTTTGCGTTCTACAGTCGCCATTCATTATGTTTACTATGGCAAGCAGGACGAGGCTAGGTCCACGGGAGAACGGCGCAAGACTGGTGGCGTGATTACCGATCAGCGACACTGGTGAGACACACCGGTCTCGTATCGCTCACTGAGGAGCAGGGGTTTTTCTTGGAAATGTTAAAACGCACATCAACAGATCACTTGTTTAACGTTTATGTAAACATTACATTCAGATTCACCAATCGGAATGAATTCAGTTACATTGAAACAAAAAATGTGCATGTAAACAATATATGGTGACTGCAGAAAGCAAAAGCTGAATCCAGGACATCGATGGCCGGACATGTCCGGGAAAAAGAGGATGGTAACCTCTACTACTCAGCTTTCTTCACAGAACAAGAGCCGCTAGCTTAGCTTACAAAAAAAGATGGCTGACACTTTGTGTACATTCTGTGAGTTAGATCCCACCCTCTATGGGCGGGTTGAAAACAAGCTCTTACTACTGACTGTAGTCTTTAGCCTCTGGCCAAAAAATCCTCAGATGACACAAAATGACGGTTTTTTGTGTCATCGCAGGATTTTTTCCTGACAAAAAAAAAAAAAAAAACATAAATCTTTCGTCTCAGGGGGATGTGTGTCACGTGTGGGTTTTGTTGTGTTTTGTATATCACGTGATTCCTTGTTTGTCATGTGATCCTGCCAGGTGTCTTGACTTTTATTATGTTGTTGCTCGGTGTCCACAGGTAAGGGACGGGTCAACAGTGTAATTATAAATGTAATTACATAAATGAATTACAGCTGTAATTATGTGCAGGTATTTTTAAAATATAAGTAAAATGTGAAAACATGTACACAATAAGTCCAAGTATCAAATTAGTAATTTCAATGTTAGTACATAGTAGTTAAAGCCACTTAATATAAAGTGGGACCATCCTTCCCCCCACCCCACTCACTCTCTGCTTAGTGGTGCATGCTCTCATGCTTCCATTCTTATCAATTGTTAAGCAATAAATGTCTTTTCTCTGCAGACATACAAAAAGAGACGGCTGGAGGGTGGCAGAATGGCTAAGGTTGGAGAAATTATAAACAATAATTTGAATGGCCTTTCATCCTCTCTCAACGGAGTCTACTCCAAACCGAAGCTGCAGTGATGTCGTGACATGACATAGAATGGATCGTCTCAGTCCAGTTATGCTGAATATTAGCTTAATAGCAGCTAATCATCTGATAATCCAACTGTGATTTTTAAAATTTAGAATAGAACTTAACCATTTTGTATGTTTGTTTTACAAATATTCCTCAAGTCTCATAACTGAGCGATGTAAATGCTGTACAATAATTTAGGGACAAATATGTCCAATTCAAAATTAATGCCTTTGTTATGGAGTACAGTATCTACTTTCACACATCTTTGCAAGTTTATCTATGACTGCAAGGAAATGGTCAGCAATTTTCTCTATATCTTTACACAATAAATGTATTGTTCAACAAAATGTGCCATAAGCTACAATCCTTTATCTGATATGCTGAAATGTTATATTATACAGTAGTTACAGTAGACACCTTTCAAAATCTTCATTATCAGACAGACATGGATCGTTGTGTACAGATATCAAGTTACATGATAAATGATATATATATATATATATATATATATAAAATGATAAATAATGATATATATATTATATATATATATATATATATATAAAATTATAAATAATGATATATATATATATATATATGCAGTTTTGTATTTCCTATTGCAAAATGATGTTGAGGATCTTTCTGCTACATCTTTCTGATCTTGGTAGGTGCTACAAGCAACATACACTCAGTGCAGGTTGTGTCATCAGTATTTTTTGTCTATTTTACCAGAAGATAATGATTGTACATTTTAACTGTGTATATCTACTAAAAGTCAATTGTCAAATTTCAGAGTGGATTAGCATGTATAGATTACCCAAAGACACAAACTTTTTGTCTTTGGTGCACACCTATTCCCTCCGTCCCAGCCCCCTTTTTTGTTGTATAAATAGAGCCGATATGAAAACTGAATAATTCTCTTCATACTAACTAAATAAAACACTTGAAGTATCAAATGATGTGTGATGTTTAATATTATATATTAAACTTACAGTGACAATTAAATTGTTTTAATTAGGAGTAGACAATTCCGACAAAAAAGGCAAAGAAAATGAATGAAAGAAAAAGCATTAGTCCTACGAGGGATCTGCAGTGGTGATCTCTCATAGTGCAACCTTGGATGATTGTCCTTCAGGAGAGACTGGCTGGAGAGGCTGAAAATTCAAATGATAATTGCAAATTTATTAATTGTACATGCTAACATTATAAATATAAGGTAGATATTCATGCCCTGTAAAAGTCTATACATATTTAGAAAAAAAAAGCTAGAATACCACTTACCACAGTAACTTTGGCCTCGCTTCTCGCTGATTGACTAACTGAGGCTTCAGAACCCTCACAAGGGATTAGGAGAGTATCCAACCTGTCACAGGGGGATCAGAAGGTCTTTTAAGATCTTGTACATGGGGGGGGGGGGGGGGGGGGGGTAGTATACATGCATATACTTTTCTACCTCTTCTGCTGTTTATCACAGAATGCCCGAACTGTGACAGACTCTGACTGCCAGAAATTCTAAGAAATGAAAAAGAGCATATGACAGAATAGCATTTATCAACAGACATCTGCTGTTAAATATGTTCGGGAGACTATAAACTGAGCAAAAAAGAAACATCCCCTTTTCAGGATAATCCAAATAAGCTTTACAGATCTTTATTGGAAAGGGTTTGAACAATGTTCTTCATGATTGTTCAATGAAACAAACATAACCTGCATATGCACCTGTGGAACAGTCCTCAAGACTAACCGTGTAAAGGCAGTAGACAATTAGAAGTTGAAGAAGATAGATGTCTGTTAACCTGTGTAAAAACGCCATAGGCTGGAAGAATGAATTCAGTGCGGCTGGAAGGACAGCTGTTCATCCTTGCTGTGCCTAAGAATGTAACCATGACACCCGAGACATGTTCGAGAACTTGCAAGTCGTGGAGTGGTGAAATTAATTCCATTTCAGTTCATCAATTGTCTGTGAAACTTGTTTAGTTTGTGTCTCGATTATTGAATCTTTGTTCATACAAAATATATACAGGTCAAGAAATTTGCTGGAAAAATAGAAGTTGAAACAGGGAGGATGTTTCTTTTCTTTTGCTGATTTTATAAACATTTTAGTTTGCCTTTGAAGACAATCTACTTAATATGAAAATGTGCCCATTGAGAAACTGAAACAGACCACGGTCTCCTTCTCTATGGTTTTGAGAGACAGACAGTCCTTCTCCAAACATTCCAACTGCTGCACCACAGAGTTCTGGAACTGTTCCAGATGCACCAATCTACAAGCAGAGCAGCATGGTTCATTTTCTGTACCTCAGCTACAGTATAATAACCATTTAGATCAAAATCGAGCAGTACTATTTTAGTCAGCTTAACCGGTGACATTTTTAGGCTATTTTAGATTATTATACATTTACATGGTTTATGGACCGAAAAGGACAAAGAATCAACTGAATTCTAATGCTGTTTTGTGTGCTCTGTACCTTTGATTGTGTACAGTTCCCAAGAGAGAGGTCACATTTCTCTGACAGTCCGTTAAAGATTGTAGTGATCTGGCTTCAATCTTCTTATACCTGCTCTGGATCACAAAGAAAATAATTTTTACTGCCGACTAAAGTCAGGGGGTACTTCACCCCAAATGTCTCATGCTGTGTACCTGTACATGCATATACCTGTGGGCTTATTTAATTTAACACAAAATGCATTGACAAGCTCCAAATATGACAAAAAAACAAACAAAAAAACAACAAAAAAAAAAAAACTAATGTTGAAATTAAGCCATACAATGACCTTTATGAACAGGCCTAAGGTCACATTGCATTGAAAATACTTATCACATACTGTATGATGTGATTAATCAAGTCATAACTAAAGTTGAACTGAAGCTATTGGCTTCAGAACACTTGGAATATTGCACATAGTCTAATAAGACATTCCTGGATCAACATATTTTGTTGAACCTGGAACAACATTCCTGTCCGGAAATTCAGTGTTTACCCTACCCATAACTGCCCTAAAATCAGAGGGAAATGATCAGTGAATTACACTTATGAGAAGCGCTAGCCTGATTATAAGCCTAAACTTGACATAAGGTAAACTTCCCTCAAATCTGATTGATAGATTGTAATGTTGTTCCATGATCAACAAAGATGATCCAAGAATCCATGAATTTTTTTTTTTTTTTTGGAAGCTTCTCACTGCTCATTCAGAGGGGTAAAACCAATGCTAACAAAGTAGTTGAAAGTAAAAAGACGAGTTTTTGTACTTACAGAAAAGTGTGCTCTTAGCTGAGTCTTAAAGCCATTAAATGCAGCTCTGACACCAGCACCCAACTCTTCCTCTGATTCATCTTCCATCAACACTTCAGTTATTCGCTCTAACACACACACACACACACACACACACACACACACACACACACACACACACACACACACACACACACACACACACACACACGTGTATATTTGGCATTCAGGTCTCTCTCTTTGTTTGGCAGTGAGCAGCAGCATACAATGGCTGCTTTTCATCCTTTCAAACAGAAAAACCAGAGCCAACACTAGAGTGCAAATGAGCCAAAAAATAAAAAATAAAACAACTAGTCACAGTATCAAAATATATTTAAAGATTATAAGTTAGCCATCACTAGTGATTGGAATAAACCCTGAATGCTTATGGTTGCATTATTTTGATATAGTTTGATGAATGGCTACTACGTGTCAACTTTCAATACAGTATTAGCAAAGTTGCTTACAGTCAGTCCAATGTCTGTTAGGACTGACATCAGAATAAAGTGTAAGCTGATATTAAGCAAACAGTCTTTTAATGCTCTAATGACTGGTAGTTGGCATGCAGTATTAAAAGTGAACAATCAAAATAAATTCTTACCAACTTTTACAGTATGTGCATCTCATCCTGCACTGTATGTGCAACATTCCTGTAGCTCTTGGGCTAACAATGTCACAGTCATGGGTTTGAACCCAAGGGGAATGCATGCTCTGATCAAATTTATACCATGAATGCAGTGTAGGTTGATTTGGATAAATGTCTGCCAAATTTACAACTAAATGGGTGACATGAATGATATAATGTGCAGCTTTCTGAAGTAGCCTATACTCTTCAGCACCAAAACATTCATAAAATGTAAAAGTCTAGTAAAAAAAAAATGGTAACACTTTACAATAAGGTTCATTAGTTAACATTAGTAAATGCATTAACTAACATGAACTAACGATGAGCAATGCATTAGTTACAGTGTTTGTTAATCTTTGTTCATGTTAGTTAATATAAATACAGCTGTTCATTGTGTGTTCATGTTAGTTCACAGTGCATTAACTAATGTTAACTAATACAACCTTTGATTTTAATAACGTATTAGTAAATGTTGGAATTAATATTAACTAAGATTAATAAATGCTGAAGAAGTATTGTTCATTCTTAGTACATGTTAACTAATCTAATGTTAACTACTGAACCTTATTGTAAAGTGTTACCAAAAAAATAAAATAAAAAAAATAATTTCACTAGACTCAATACTCTAATATGTGTTGGAAAGCTCAAAAGGTCAAGATATGTATAATGCGGGTTCAGCATAAACCTTGTACTGTTTCTCTGTAAGATGCTCAAGACTGAAATAATTTACCTGCAGCATCCTCTAGTGGGCTAGACAGGAAAAGTCTTGTAGGTTGAAATGTTGGTTGTCTGGGCAGCTCTGTGTGGCACATTTCCTCTATTATCACCAAAATTGTAACCGATTTCAGAAGAATTTTTAGGGATTTTATTTTTTTATTTGTCAAAAAGTGTCTGAATGTGTGGAGGTTAGGTACTCACCTGATGATCCAAGTGCTTCAGTTCTTGGGGGAAGTGGTGTTTCTTTATCCAAACAGTGCTCCTAAGTCAGTATTTATTTATAAATTAAAGATAAATATGCATTACAAGCTCAACATACTGAAATAAAGTTGTACCTCTTCAATAAGATTAAGTTGCTCTTCTTGTAAACTGGTTTCAGAAACAGTCATGTTTTGAAAACCTTGGAAAAAAAAAAAAAAAAAAAAAAAAAAACACACACACAATGTCAGGACATTTAGATCAGAATAAGCTATATTCTGATGCAATCATACTGACCTGAATCAGCAGTGGTCTCTTTCAGTAATGAAAATTCTTTGTTCAGTGATCTCCTAAGCTTGACTCGAGACTGCCCATCTTTACTTGCCACTTGAAGTCTTTGTTTGGGTGTTGAATACTAGAAAGAAAGGGAAAAAAATAAAATAAAAAAGATCTAAATGTGTGGCTATTTTGTTTATACTGCAAATCTTCTTTATTACATTCATAAATTACATTCTACCTTGAAGAACTGCTCCTCATTACTGCTGGGTGAGGAAAGAGGAAGAACTATGCAAGATTAGGAAGAAAAAAAAGTTAGGTTGCAGCATATCTTAAGGATTTATAAAGTGATGAAAGGGAGAGCAAGGCACAAACTAACACGGGGCTAATGATAACACCCTTGTTTTAAATACTTCCACACATGCTATCATGATGAAACTTAGTGTATTTTGATGCCATATCTAATATATGATGCATGTATGCATGTTTGTATGTAGAAATCACTGAACATTTAACCATAGCAAAAGTACATTTCTTATGTTAATTTTTCATTTCATTTATTTAATTTTGCTTCGTTAACTAGCAGAAGACACTAACGTGGTTTAAATCCCAGTTGCCCAGGTGGGGCATGTAGGAACACTGCATTACAATGTGTGCCTATTAGAAGAACTATGCTATTCTATTCAATACTTGTATGAATTCCATCACAAAAACTTGAGAAAATTGTGAATAAAGATTCAGAATAAAAATGTTCAGAAATTATTAATAATTATGTTTTGAACTATGTTGTATAGTGGTGTTTTCTGGCGTGTTCATTATCAAACTCCAAAAATTATTTTATTTTTAATTTAAAAAAAGCCATTATTTTATATGAAAAATATTTTTTATTGAGAAAAAAGAAAAAGATATTTTATTGAGAAAATATTTAAGTTGCCTGTATAGTTTTTGATTAGATCAGCTGTCATATGGTCATGTTACAATGTACCCCCTCACATGTGTCCAGTACAATGGGGCATGTCACATTTCACTTCCATTCTTTCGGGGTATATCAAGAAAAAAAGTACACACTATTAATAAAACAAAACCAAATGATTGTACTAGACGAAATAAATAGAAATAAAACTCTGAACCCCAAGTATATTTACACAAACTGAGAAAGTCAAAAGCGTTCGGTTGTGCCCCGCTCTCCCCTAATCATGCGGGATGAGGAATGATACCTCTGAGTTTCCCCTTAGGTCTGGGCTTTCTCCTGCTGTAGTCAGCATGTGGAGTGACCTTGCGGAGAAACCATTCATCTGAATGCACCCTTATTTTCTTCTGCAATCAACCATTTTACATTTAATTTATACATTTATAGATTTTGTAGACACTTTTGTCCATAAATGTCACAAAACCAACAATATTCAGTTTACAATGCCAGGTTTATTAGAAAGCTAGATTAGGCAAACTAGGACATTATTCAATGCACTAATGTCTAACATGTATAAAACGGGCAATTTACACAAATAATGGTGCCTTTACACATTCTGGCTAACCTTCACAGGAGTTCTACCCACATTGTCAGGCAGGGACTTTGTAGACCTGATGAAAAAAAAAGCATGTTTTAGTGAGACTATGGCAAATATGTAACACTGCAGCATTTCATCTGCTGATTTCAGTATTAGAGGTCACAAGCATCATCAGACCATACAGAGATGACACTTACCCATTAGAAGATGTTGTCTGAGAGAACAATACAGTCTTGGCACGTTCAACCTAAACAGAAAGGCCAAAATCAACTATTCTTAAATTTTACAATTTAGAAAATTAATAGTAAATATTTTAATTTTCAACAGTCACTTGAGTGGCAATTTATAGACATTAAGGCACTGGCCAGATAAAGGTAATAAAATGAACAAACTGACCCAGAAGCCCAAGATTTAGTCAAGAAATTAATAAAAGTCAAAAACTGGACAATGGGATCTGATATGTGTGACTGCACTCCACTGACCTGGTACCTCCACAAAGCAGTCATGAACTTTATAGTCTTTGGCATCTTGTCATGTGACTTCCCTGATCGTTCTGTGTCAAAAGTGTCACTCAGACATTGAGACACCTCAAGGATCACCTGGGGCAGTCATATACACACCTACTCATATGCCAGAAAACTACATCCATTCTTCATCACGTGGCCCTTTGACATTATTCCGGTCATTTTTATTCTCAGTTAGCATCCAAAACGAACTTAGGTGTTCAGTGCAAAATTTACAGTTGTTCAGCTAATCAAAGAGCACATTTTTTTTTAAATAACATTACCAAAGTATCAAATTATTGATCCCACAAGACTGTGTTACAATAACATCACAATACCAAAGAATCAAATTATCGATCCCATAACGTCACAATTCCATATAGCGGACTTCTCAGGAGAAAGTCTTGGCCTTCCCTTAACACTTTGGGACGTGCTGATGCATTCACTGCAATTGAACCTCTCTCCTTGAAGTTGTTTAGGTGTAATATTCTTTGCAGCTAATTCCTTGCATGTGAGGCCATTTTGATGCAACATTGATGATGCTGCACACATTTATTTGGAGGTTACCATTGCTAACAGAAGCACACAAATTTTATAGCAATTGGTCTGCTCTTTTAATCCAATCAGAATTAGAGTGATTTCACCTGACTAATACTTGTTCACACTTTTCCCATGTGCTGCTGATGATATGATTAGAGAAAAGGTGAATTATGAAATGTAAGAAAACTTGCTGCATTTTTTTATTTGTAATAAAAAAATGTTTAGGATGTTTATTTAGCGATGTCCCCATAATGCAAATGGCTTGGCCTGAAACCTGAATACACCAAAATACAAGACTTTGGGTCCTCATAATGCAGGCCAAACCAGAATACACACACATACATTTATATACCTCTGTATCTGAATGATCCTTGAAGTCAAAGATGTCTTGAACTGGGGTTCCTTTGACTCTTCACGCACCAAAGTATAGAAAGTAAGAAAAGTATAAAACCACTGTTCTCTCCATCAGAGGGTGCATTTTTCCAGGAATAAACAGGCTTACTTTGATATTGAATATCTGCTTGGTCCACTCAAAAGAAGGGGAAGCTATAAAAAATATAAATAAAAAAGTTGGTGAAACTGGAAGCCCATACAACCATTCACACCATGTGTGACTACCTTCATCTTAGCTGTCTGAATTATACTTACCTGATGGATACCTTTAGTTTCTCCAGCTGGTGGACTAAGGAAGAAAAATATCTTCATGAGACAAACTTACTCTGAAATCAGATACTAACTTGTCTAATGAAAAATCAATTGCAGAAATCAAGATGCCTTCTGCTCTCTCAATGCAAACACGGGGCTTTACATAAATAGTTAGAAAAACATGCCTGGAAAATTTTTGCAGCTTCACCGTTTGCTCATGCTGGGGTCCTGTACAGGATGACATTTCATATTTATAAATCTGGAACGATATGTATTATCTTTAACTATGCATATCTGTTAAGAGTGTGAGATGTGTTGTGCCTTCTATCGTGGTCACAGCATCCCCTGATTGCAGAGTGTCCTAAAAAATAAACATACATATTTATAGCACGCATACGTCTTTATAGCACGCATTGTGTTTTATCGTGCAATTTCAGCCCGTTCTCATCCTAAGGCGTCATATACTGACGCTTTTGCCAATGAGTATAGCCTACATCCAACGCACATGGCACCCTTTAGCGCCAATATGAGACCATATTTTATATATGGGCCAGAAGGCGCCTCCTAGTGGTCTAACCCTAACCCAGGCCTAAACCAAACCATGCGTATCCTATGCACGTAAAAACTCATTTTTTGCGTATAAATTGCACGAAAAATACACTGTGTGCTATGGAGAAGCTGAAAACAGTACTGTATAATATGTCAATACCTTTGAGGCTGAGGCAGGCTGTGGCTTCTCTGCAAACACTCTTGTCAGGGCTGTTTGGATGTTGTGCTCTAAACTAAAGATGATTTTGACAATTTTCCCAGTGATCTCTCCATGAGAAATTGGGGTGCTCATGTGAAAAACCACAATCTTCTGATCATCACACTCTAAAGCAGTAAGTGAGAAAAAGTCATTAAGAAAAAGGATTAATGATCGGAGCACCAAATATTTGTGGAATTTAAAAGCAATTCCAACCACATTAGTCTACTTCAGGTTTGCGTTTGTTTAACAAAGAGAGCCAAGATAATTTTATGAATTTAAGAAAAGCTTGTGGTTTTTAAACTCACCTTGAAGTTCATACATGCTGACAACATCTTTAGGCAAGTGAATTAGCTCCCACAGTGTGTTCTACCACAAATGAAAGCTCAGTTTAGTTGCACTCCTGACTTATTAAAAACCTTTTTGCACTCAAGGATATTTTGGACACACCTGTGGGTCATTTACAAAGAAACTAATAGTGGATGTTCCAATGTTGAAATCCACCCAAAACTCTTTTAGACACTCATCTTCAGGCTTAAACAGCTAAAAAAAAAAAAAAAAAAAAAATAATAATAATAATAATAATAAAAAAAATAATTCAAATACTGGGTGGTGGGAGAAAATGTGAGTAACTTATGAACAGAAAATGGAAAAAAATTCAGGTTTTACCTCAGCTGAATCAAGAAATGCCTGAATACAAGGGAACGAGAAGACTCTAAGACAGAGCAACAAGATCGTGAAAACATGTCAACATTTACAGATACAGGTGACTGGATAAAGCCAACGCAATAGCCTAATAACAATAATAATAATAATAAAAACTTTCAAACAAACCTTCTTGAGTTCCCAAAATAACTATTGAGTTCATTTAGAAAAGTCCTACAGTCCTTTAAATAAAAGACAAAAGGAAGAACTTTGAGACCTGCAACATACTGTGCTAGTAGAGCAGTAAAAAATAAGTGCCCAAACGTACAGTTTCAAAATCTTTGTCACGAATTGAAGTAAAAGCTGAAGCAAAACTTCTGAAACTGAACCATTTTCCAGCAAAGTGTTCGCGTAGTTTCCTTGGTGTCATCCTGCAGAGTGCTTCAGAGATGGCCACCTGCATTTCATAATCTGGTGACAACAATAGATGATGCAATGTGAACATTGATATACAAGTGCTCAATTTTTTTTTATTTATTTTTTTTTATCAAATTGATGACTTACCACCAATGTCTGTCAGCGCTTTTGCCAAGTCTTCTCTGTAATCGATGACAAGGCAAGTGTTTGCAAAGAAATTAGCTCATTTTTGTGGTGTTGTAGTGTAGAGCAATTTCTTGTCCACTAGAGTGCAGTCTTTCCACGCACGCAAATGAGTTACATGAGCGCTCCAACATCATTATTTAATTTTAAAATGGTGCTATGTAGAACTTAGAACAAGAACTGTTTCTATTCTAGAGACTGTAATGAGTTCTCTCAATTTGCTTGTAATTGGATGGGAGTTTGGCTCGTGTGAAGTAGGTGAGTGGTCTCTGGCAATGCGTGCTGGTTGACGACTTACAAGAGCCCAGTATGGTCATCTGACTGGCAGAGTTTCTTTCTTGTTTCTTTGGGACTGCTGTCCAACATAGAGTTGATGGTTCTGATGGCCTGAGTAAAAATAATGTAAAAGTTACTCTACAGAAGGCTATAAATGTTTAGCCTGTCATTATTTGCAATAGCTTCATGATAGTTACCTCTAGACGCAGACAGAAAGGCACTTCACAATCCAAAACTACAGCTCCAAACCGCAGAAGAAATATATCCAGGATCTTGCTGCTGCCTTCCAACACCACCGAATTAATTTAATAGCATTATTATTACAATTAACACAACTGTACAACAACAAAATATAACAGGTTATTAAATGTTTGAATGGGTCACCTGCAATGGTCATCTGACACAGACTCTGTAAACAAGTTTATTTTTAAATTTAAAATATAGCCTATTAAAATACATATATTAAATAGAATAACAAGGAGTTAGAGACAGAAAACCCATTACCATTGTAACCTCGTAGAAAATTTCTATGAGTTTCATTGCGTCCCTGGGTGGCTTGTGGTGTTCTTTAACATACTCTGACGCCATCTCAAACCAATTCAACATGTAAAAAAAGCGAGCAGGTGATAAATTATCATGGGCCACTGACCAGTAATTTAGAGGTTTAATGTTAATCTGAATTAAATAAATGCTTATCTTCACAACCAAGCCGTGCTGAACAAGTTTCTGGATGGTGTCCTTATCCTTACCGAACAGATGTTCAATTGCTTGTAATAATAATGAGACATTCTTATGTTCGTTTTTATGCAGCTCCTAAAGAAGAGTAATAATAATGTAGCCTACATCGGTAAGAAATGTCCACGTTTGCAGTGAAGAATGTTACAAAATAGCAAAGCAGATTTGAAAAAGCTCATTCAAAAAAACCTACCTTGATAACAACTTCGTCCAGCCGATCGATTAAGGATACGGACGATTTTTCTTCAATGAGTATCATAATAGCCATGCTAATGTTATTTTGGACAAAGGCATCATGGATTCTACTCGTAAACTGTACAATTAAGAGAAGCACGTGTAAAATAACTACTAAAAACAACAATAACAAACTCAATAGGGTTAATTTGTGCTTCAAATACAAGTAAAATTAGAGGAGTGCAAATATGCTACTAATAGTAGGCTTACATAATCAATCGTGATTTTATTAATATGTGCAGCTCTGAAGAGGATATAGCCTATCTTTAAAAAAAAAATAGACTCACACTCATGATGCACAGGCAGGCGAGCTCCTTGGACTGTAGACTGTCTGATTAAACGCACGTGGCTCTTAATTAGGCTCTATAGGTGATTTATAAACTCAGCAGCTGTGAACTCTCAGTGATCTACTATTTATTTATGACAGTATGCTATTAATATTTACTGAAACACTCTTCAGACAGTGTTTGTGCATTAAAACAGTGCATTAAAACATTGGAGCGTGGGGCAGTGTTTTTTTTTACATGTCTAAAAGTTTTCCTTATAGCCTATTAAGTAGCACGTTGCTGGATCTGTGAAAACATAATTATAGTCGTTTTTACGCAACGTTTGCATAATCAGTAGGCCTAATAACTTGTAATTTATACCTGTCAGCGTAATTAAACGTTAGATATTTAAATATTTTGTGCCAACCTGCAGAACTACACAAGTACAATTTTGCATGCCTATTATACGACTATTGAGAGTAGACCTATAACATTGAATTTTGAATAATTTGTGACAGACAGCGCGGGGCGCTTCACTAAGGTGCTTGCATCTCCCTGTATGCATTAGGACAATGACCGTTTATTTATTTAATTGTATCATCAACAGTTCTGATTTTACTTAAACGAATGAAAAAAGTAAAACTTTTTTTCTTTTGTTTGTATATTTATTTGTTTATTTTTTACATACAGTGATGTGATTTATTTAGGTAATATTAACGAATATTAGTTTAGTTTAGTTGTCCAGCTGACCACAACTCTGCGGTAACAATATTCATTAGCCAAGTCTTCAGGATCCGTGAATTCCCGTCATTTGCTCTTAGTATGGACTTGTAGTTAATAACCCACATATTAATAACCGTGACCCTTAAACACAACTCTCACGGAAAGCATTCTGCATTTTTATATTTAATAGGTCGATGATGGAAGGACGGGTGGATAGATAGATAGATAGATAGATAGATAGATAGATAGATAGATAGATAGATAGATAGATAGATAGATAGATAGATAGATAGATAGATAGATAGATAGATAGATAGATAGATAGATAGATAGATAGATAGATAGATAGATAGATAGATAGATAGTTGCGTGTTAAGAATGACAAAATAGAAAAGCAAGACAGAATTAAAAAAGCAATAATAAAATAATAACCAAAAGATAGGCTGCACTAGTATATACCTACGATCACGAATGCGTAATAGCTTGCACGTGAGTAATGGAATTCCCATTAATATTTTTGCGAATTTCAATTTAATGTAAAACAGCATGCCTCATTATTATTATGCATGAATTAATGGTTATTATATTTACCTTAAGAAAAGCTAGACTATGTTGGAATTAGTACAAAATGTAATAGCTCATAACCTTATTCTCTACAAAATGACGATTTCAATTGAAAAATAACATCTATTGCCGGCCATCTTTAAAGTTATTAATTTACACACACGTGCACTGTTAATAAATGCTATTTCAAAAGCACAGCTATATAAGGACGGTTAGCCTACTGTACATTTGGACCATGGAGTGGAAAAGGTTTAACTAAAATAAATGTAGCCAATGGTTTCTTTCTTGTATGCCATTATTACACTGTAAAAAAAACATTTTCAAGATTTGTTATCACAACATAATTTCTTTTGTCAAATCACCTTTATAATAATTTATTTAGTTGAGATAACTTATTATTTTGAGTTTCTGTTGGTTAAATTAATCTACTTCATTGTATTAACTCACTTTTTCCAGTTCAATCAACTTAAAATTTTAAGGCAACCCAAGTTACTTACTTTTTTAAGTTAAACCAACAATATTTTTTTACAGTGTAGTAATCACAACATTTTTTTCTTTTGTCAAATCAACTTAAATAATTTATTTAGTTCAGATAACATATATTTTTGCGTTTCTGATGGTTAAATTAATCTCCTTCATTATATTAACTCACTTCCAGTTCAATGAACTTAAAATTTTAAGGCAACCAGGTTACTTACTTTTTTAAGTTAAACCATCAATATTTTTTTTTTTTTTACAGTGAGACATCAGACATGTGTTTTAGCAGAAGATTCATTCATTGTGATAATATTTGACAGTTTAGTTATATATTTGGAATTTTTTTTTTTTTTTTAAGAGATTACTGATGTTAGAAGTGAGATTAGGCTGATTACAAGAATCATGTAATCAGGTCTGATTAGCGAGGCTCTATATTATTGTTTTTTACAAACAGAATAAAAGCAGCTGCATTTATTTAAAGTTATTTTCCTGGGTTATGTAGACTATCTCTTGAAAATCACTTTTCAATGACATCAGTAATCGCCAATGGATACATAGAAAATGTGCGTGTTTATGAGCGTTGTGTTTGTTGTGTTAACGACCGGTCCGTGTTGTGTCAGCAGTGCGGCTTTTCGTTTACACACAACAGCTAATGACCTGCAGTAGATCACATTACCTCACCAACTGGACCAGTCCTGTTCTGTGACCATCAGCCTCGGATCAGTCCCAGTGAACGTCGCTTGCATAAATTTCGCTGACTACGCGTGAAATACCACACCGTCGGGTTCACGTTTAAAAGAGGCTGTCATTTTCCCCTTTAAACTGTAAACGCAGAGATAAAATCTGGGATGTGTAAGGAAAATTTATTTAACACAAGCTGTGCTATTTCTCCCCTGTAGTCAAATATTGAGCGTTCGTTGGTCTTGTTGCGAAATTAGTGACTCGTTAGAGGTGAAACGCACGGATCATGTAAAGTGAAAGCACTCAGTATTTGATGTGAGTGCGTGTGTGTCTCTCTGTGTAAGCCCAGCCTCCTTCTTTACATAGACACAGCAGCATTTACCTGAGACCATTGCCTATAGGTGAAGTGCACCTGGACGGACTCAAACAAACGTGGAATTTTAGCTACAGGAAAAAAAAGACGCTTTCTGGAAGTAAAGGTCTAAAGGACGTGATGTATGATCCATTTTGTAAACTGGTCTAAACTCTGAGCTGAATTTTGTCTTGAAGCTGGTTTTTGATCCTTTTGGTTGATATGATCCGGAGTTGACTCACATAATGTCCAAATCCTCAGATCAGTTTGACAGCTCAGATTGCGTGTGCTCATTCGGGATGAAGTTGACTTGGGATATAAACGACCCTAAGCTTCCACAGGTAATTTTTTTTTATTTTAAACATTTTATGCATTTGTAGACAGGGTGGAATTACCATTTCTTTTGGAATAGCCTTTTTTTATCTCAAAGTTTAAGTACAAAGGGAAATATTGATAACCTAGTTTCTGTGTCGGTCCAATTAGGCCTACTCGGAAATACATTAAAAGCCCTCTCGCTATCTAAATATAAATAGCCTTTGTTAATGATGATTTATTTTTCCAGGATACGAAGCAGTATGATGCGTTCCAGGAGTGGACTGATGGATATGTGCGTTATATCTACAGCAGTGAAGATAAGAACGCGCAAAGACACCTGAGCGGATGGGCCATGAGGAACACTAACAATCATAACTGTCAGATCCTGAAGAAGTCCTGTCTTGGTGTGGTGGTGTGTTCACGAAACTGCTCTCTCCCAGACGGGTCCAAACTTCAGCTGAGACCGGCCATATGTGACAAAGCGCGGCAGAAACAGCAGAGTATATGTTCATGAACTTTTGTTTCCCAAAAACAAGCAGCATCTACCAAACGAGTTAATCGTGTCAGGGACGAATCTGATAAGAAAGAACAGACAAAACAGGCTTGTTGTAGCGCGTAGTTTGAAATACCTTTGAAATATCTGAACTGCAATTTATCGCATTCTTATCAAGAATTTTATTTTTTTCAAGATTTTTGTTATATGGTTTTATGGAAACAGACTAACATCTGTGACTCAAAAATATTATCTAATGGCTTTAGGCTGTAAACTTTTTAAGGAACATGTATTTAGTAGTGTAGCCTTTAGCGCAGTGACCTATGTTAATAGACCGTACTTGCACTTCATTAGACTCACATTTCATGCTGAATTACCCTGTTCTGATAGCTTAAGAGCCCGACCCTCTCACTCATCACCTTGACTCTTTGGCTGAGTCAAAAAAAAAAACCTTTTGCTTACGCTGACTTATGAATCATGTTCAATAGATAAAGCTAAACATGAGAATTTCTTCAAAATAGCTCATTAAAATGGGTTGTTGGTCTTTTTTTGTAAAAGTCTCAGTAAAACTATGTATTCGTAATGTACCTTTGCAGAAAAGCTTTGTCTGAACTGTAACTCAGCTCTCGAGTTGATTCCGTGCCGAGGTCACAGTGGCTATCCAGTAACTAATTTTTGGAGAGTAGATGGGAAAGCCATTTTTTTCCAGGTGAGTTTGACTGTGAAGACATATTATTGCTATTGTTATTAGTTTTAGATATTGGTGTCGGAGAAAAAAAAAACATGCCAGTGATAACTTTAAATGCTTAAAAGACACAATACATTTTTTCTTAACAAAATGGTTGTTAAATTTTCAAATTAAATTGCAGAAATTACATCCAATTTAACTAAAAAGTCATAATATGTGTATGACTGAATAAACTTGAATATTTACAGTACCTATACCAACAAAGGTTTTTTTTTTTTTAAAAAAATGTAATCAGGTAGAAATAAGGTATAAGTCATTCTACTGACTCATTTTACTGTTTACAAATGATTATAAATACTTTCAAATGAGCTTTAATTGAATTGATTGATATCACTTTTCAACAGAATTGTGTATTATATTTAAATATAGTTAAGTATTTAAATAGTTATAATTTATGAATATTATTGTGAGATGTTCAATTCCCTCTATGTCTGTTTTAAGGCTAAAGGAGTACATGACCACCCCAGACCAGAGAGTAAGTCAGAAACAGAGGCAAGAAGAAGTGCAGTGAAGAGAAGGATGTCTTCACCTCACTTTTCACAGAAAAGAAGACTGGTGGAGCCAGAGGTAATACGCACTTTCAAAAAAATCTGTGACAAATACACAAAATACACAAGTTAACCCCAAATACACAAAATTCCAGTTATAGTTTAAGACTGAAAATATACTTAGATAAACACAGTGTAATTAGTTGTATTGCAAGATGCAATTGATTATAGGTGCCATAGTTATGCATTATTTGCTAATGCATTATATGTCTCATATATTGACATTGAGATATGCAGTGCACAGTATCATACTATATTTTATTAGTGGTTTTTTTTTTTTTTACAGTAATGTGACAAATGCAAAATCTTGTAAACATCCAAAACGGTTTAAAGTATGGTCATAGTATTTATAAGTGGACATTATCTGCTTTGAATAACATAAGTTAATTTTCTTTAAACAGCCATATCATGGATGAGTTATATAACACATTTGCTTTGAACATATTTATTGTAATATCAACAAAACCATATTGCATTGCTTCAACTGTAAGAGGGTTACCAGTAAGCTTATAGCTTACTTAAAATACATTATAGCTAAGTTATAACAACAAGAAGTTAAGTATTATAATGTATTCTAACTTTTGTTACAATTATTCATGAGATGTTACAACAACATCTAAATAGTTAAATAGTTAAATAGTAAATCAGGGAATCTGTTACCACTTAAATAAATGGATGGTTGCAAGTTAAAATTTCTAATTTATTGTTTCAATTAAAACTTTGAAAACGTTCTATTAAGTTCTGTTGATGTAATAATTTAATATTGTCTATAATTGAAACTCATATTTCTTTGTTATTTTTTTTCATTGTTCAGTCACTACAAATTACTGAAATTGTTTTGATAACTTCAGACATTTATTTATCTGATTTCATGTTCCCAGCATGCTTTGCATAGAACTGCATAAGGAGATTAAATGTTGAAATTAACCCTTGTGCTGCATTAGATTTTTAACACCGTTGAGTGCATTAAGGACCAAAAATGGCCACATATTAAACATTGCCTAAAATATTATATATTATTATTATTTTCCACTTTTACCAAGTTAAATCTTTTAACCAGCATCAGTCCTCATCATAACTACCAAAAATGTATTCAATTTCAGGATTTTAACCCTTTAATTACCAGTTTTGTTTGCGAAACCATCGATTTGTATAAGAGGAAAAAACACAAAAATTCAATTATTTTCAATAAACTAAATGCAAAGAGAAAACTTTAGATTTGGATTATCACAGTCCCACTTTGCAAAAAATCACTTAGCGCGTTAGAGACCAAAAATGGCCACCTATTAAACATTGCCTATTGCCTAAAATAAGGTGCATTTCCACCCATAGGGAATAAATATGTAGTGACGTCATCTGGTGGAATACACTATATAATGCAAATATAATGCTTTTGCTTCAAAATGAAAGGATGTTTGTGCAAAAATCATGTTTCATGTATTACTGACAGCCTCAGATTTAAACAACGTTTTAATGGGTTTCAATGGGCCATTTTTGGTCTTTATGGTGCTGAGTGTTACTATTTGATCTACACAGTGTGTGTTATACGTATTTTGCAAAATGGGATCACATTTTTTACATGTATCCAAAAAGTCACAATTTTGCCAAATTTCCATTTGCATTAAAACAGCCAAAATGGTCAAAGAAATTAAACTGCAAAAGACCAAAAATGTCCCTAATGCAGCATAAGGGTTAAGTGTTATTTTATTTATTATTATTTTATTTTTTAAGTGAAAGTAAATACCTGTGTAGGTTTAGGTATATGTAAGGTGTTCCCTGGATTTCGTGTTCTGCAGTGAGGACCATCTCGAAGATCTCCATATGAAGGGCCAATTGCAGGAAACTTACATTTGATTTTCTGTCACCAGCCTGGACGTTACCACGAAATGGCCTACCCAAATATCCACCAGCTCACCATGGAGGGTCCGGAGCGCTTCAGCATCATTGCAGAGTCCAATTTCCCAATACAGACCCAACACTATCCTTCATTCCAGAATCCAGAGCCCTACAAGTTCCCTTATGACACAACAGCAGCCATGGCGGATACACCGAGCTCACTGCAGAAGCCTCCTAACCACCGTTTGTATATGACTCGCCCTCCTTGTGGGTATGACTTTGCAGTCCCAGGATACCTTGGCTCAGGGCCTTATCCAACAACACTTTATAAGGATCCTTCTAGCCCACAAACTGAGACAGATCCTAATAAGTCGGGGCCTAGCCTGAGTGGCGTGTCTCATGGCACGAGTCCTTTAGGCAGCCATGAGCGAAGCTACGCAGAAACTACGGGAAAGCATCATGGCTGGAAGCAAATTCTTAGTAAAGGTGCCTATGGGGAGAGAGGAGACTACACTCAACTGCCAACCAACGCCAACCACCATTACTACAACAGTGACTACCCATGTAGGTACACAGGACCTGCTCCTGCTACCCCAGCAGCACTGCAGACCATAATAACCACAACCACAAAAGTGTCCTACCAGCCATGCCCCAAGCCATCTGTTGTCAAGTATGGAGAGAACATCTATGATGTCAAAGGCCTGTCTAACTGTAACTCAATCTTGGAAGAGTCCTCTCCCAACTCTTACTCGGATCTGAAGATTCCAGAGGATTCGGGTGTGATCAAATCTGCTCTGTCGTATCAGGACACGCTCCCATCTAAAATTGAGAGATCTGAAAACTTTGAGGGCTATCGCTACAGTAGCTACAGCTCAAACAGTTACCCTGATCGAATGTCGCATCCTTTCAGGTACGACAGTGGGGAATACTGAAGGACTGCAGGAAAACAGACAGGGTGCACAACCCCCTGATCAGATCAGAGCAAGCATATGGAATCAGAGCAAGTATATGGAAATGTGTTGTTATTTATATTCAGTATTTGAGCTGTTTAAATGTCTTTAGTTTTGTAGATAACTGGTGAATTTTGTGTATATTTTTGACCCATATTGATTTCATACACTGACATCAGTGTTGAGTACATTTCCATATTCAAGTAATGCGTTTTAAAGCCATGATCGGTTATTAGCCGTTGTCCACAAAAGAAATAAAGAACCATGTGTCAAATGACAATTTAGGTAGGAATTTTTAAATTTGTTTCTTTGATATTCATTAAAGCTGTTTCTTTAACAAAACTGAGGGCATCACAGTGTGATACTTATTCTAGAACAGACATGTTGTCATCTACAAAAGTAGAAAGGCACTAATCACTTTATCTTGTTACGAGAAAACTTAATGGGGGGGTTGACTGCTTTTTTCCTTTGCATGATTGTGTTTATGGGGTGCAATATATCATGTATTCGTGGTTTTTCTTTTCTGGGCTCAGATTGGTTCGTTTGGGCGGGTGTGTTGTGATTGGCTAAACTGTCGCTCACGTTGTCCGGAAGGTTAACGCCCATTACCTTTACGGGCGAAACGGGCATGCCAAAGGTTGATACCATAGATAGACGGTCGATACACGGAAATAATGATGTCGAGACTGCAGTATCAGTGAGGCAGAATCAGACCGAGAAAGCCACGATGAAAAGAGTCAAGCAGAACCTCACCACACACGGTTCTTACTAAACGTTTCTGAATGATAATTTGCAACATTTTTTAACCATATACACCTTTGTTTTACACAATAGCATCTGACTGGCAACGATAGCAAGTGACTGGCTACTAATGTTATACTCAAACAGCGTTGGAAAGTTTACGTTCTTGATCAAATCGAAAATAACGTCATAAAGCATATATATATGAAAAATACATTTACAACATTATTACTTATACAAAATTCAGGTCCATAATGTTTGTACGCGTTTGTCGTAGACACAAAATACAAGCTTAACTAGTAGCCTAGTGGCTATAAAGCCAGTGCTGGCATTTGAAAAAAAAAAAAAAAAGGCTAACGTTACGTCTGGAATTATACATGCAAATACATTTAAAATGATGAAGTCTTAGCCTACTTACAGGTTGTGGCCCAACAACTGCTGCCTCTGGTTTTAAAGTTGGATCTGCTTCATGTTTTAGTAACAGTTTCTTGTTGAATTCGTGGAGATTCTGGAAGCTGTCTTCCGTAAAATGCGCAGCACAGAGAGCTAGATTACGATCGTCACTTTCAGAAATATAATCAAACATAAATTGTATCCATTGTTGACGAAGTAGCATCCGTGGGCAGCTTGAACACAGAAGACCTGTCAGCTGGGTGAACACAACTCACTCGACGTGCTGCAGAAATATGCGCATACCCTTTCCTGCATATTCCGAAGGGAGTGGTTGATGCAAATGTGTGGGTTAGTGACGTACCATAACCCAGCTGTAGTCCCAATCGAGTCGTTTTTGTAGGCGTTTACACTTCCTGGTTTTTAAAAGACGATATCTCTGCTTTGAACTTTGAAATTGAACTTTCAGTGCTGCAACTTTGCAGATACTGTTCATGCACCATCAGCAACATTACACACTATTTAAAATGAAAAAAGTGAGATCGCAGTCAACCCCCCCTTTAAAGGAGTAGTTCACTTTAAAAAAAAAAAAAAAAAAAACTTTTGCTGATAATTTGCTCACCCCCATGTCATCCAAGATGTCCACGTCTTTCTTTCTTCAGTCGAAAATAAATTAAGGTTTTTGATGAAAACATTCCAGGATTTTCTCCATATAATGGACTTCATTGGGAACCAAATGGTTCAAGGTCCAAATGAGAGTTTCAGTGCATCTTCAAAGGGCTTTAAACGACACCAGACGATGAATAAGGATCTTATCTAGGACCCTTCGAGTCGTGACTCGAAAAAAGATTTGTTCATTTTGATGAATGAGTTTGAACAGGAGAGTCACAAACGCTCATCGCAGTACTGAGCAAGGCGAGCATTTGTGCTTATAAAACGTAAACTTTATTTATTTATTTATTAAATGAGTGATCATTTCGCTAGATAAGACCCTTATTCATCGTCTGATGTCGTTTAAAGCCCTTTAAAGCTGAAACTGTCTTTTGGACCTTAAACCGTTTGGTTCCCATTGAAGTCCATTATATGGAGAAAATCCTGGAATGTTTTTATCAAGAACCTTAATTTCTTTTCAACTGAAGAAAGAATGACATGGACATCTTGGATGACATAGGGGTGAGTAAATTATCAGCAAAAGTTTTTTTTAAAAAAGTGAACTACTACTTAACTACTCCTTTAAAGAATCTTCAAAATTCAGAAAAAATTCAAATAGCCTTATGCCTTTGACTCAGAGGCCACTTCTCAAAGTTCAGCATGTCTCTATAACATGTCAAGTCCAAAACATGATGTAAAAGCATATAATCATGGGATACGTGACTGAGATTTTAAGACATCTGAGAGAAAGAGAACACACTCTTCATAAGCCGACAGAATCCAGCAAAGAATATTCTGCTGTCAAAAAGGGATCAAGGATAATCACAAACAATTAATCAAGTGAATGAATGAGAAAGGTGCCCTGACAGGCTACATACATCCAACCACTCCATACTCCATTAGACAGAGAAAAAGAGATACAATTAAAAAGACAGATAAAATATCTGACAACACTACAGAGCAGCTACAAGACAACACAGATATATAGGAAGGCAAGGAGACAGTGAACAGGCAATACAAGCGGGTGAGAGAGGCTGTAATACCTGCTGCTGACAGCATCTCTCCTCACAGCCACTTTGCAATAGACACACACACACATGAATGAACTAACGCACACTTAACCCTTGGTGTTCGGGTCTGTTGGACCCGTTTTCATTTTTTATCAAAAGAAAAATGATACGATTAATAATTTTTTCAAACGCAGACTCATTGGCCTTGGCTCATTTCATGTGAAGAATATATATCAGAACACATTTTCAATGAAAACACACTGTACACCCCCTCCCCCCCTTCACATTTACATTACACACAAGATGTTCGGGTCAAGTGTGGAAACTGTAGGTTCTGTGTGCCTTTACTCTGTCCTCCTCCTGTCATTGTGTGTGTGTGAGTGCGAATTTTGTGTTTCTGCACCTGACGTTCCCACAAAAGGTCACAACATTGCTGCAAAATTCATGCACGACCACCGCCTGCTCTAACAGTCCCGCACATTTTACCCTCTGCCATTAATTCTTAAATGTGATCTAACAAAGGTAAAGAGAAAATATTAACCATATATGCTGTTTGTATTGCTTGTAATTGGGATGAATGAAACATATGTTGAGTATTTTAACATGAAATTGTTTGTGTTGAATTAAAAAACCCAAAATGCAGCAGGTCCACCAGACCCACGAACACTGCCTGAATAACAAAAATATGAACACCACACAAGGGTTAAGCTATATTTTCAGATGTTATATTTAGCCTACATGCTGTATTCAGAGGTGGACAGAGTACACTACTTGAGTAAAAGTACAGATACCCGTTGCTACATTTTACTCAAGTACAAGTAAAAGTACTACAGTCAGATGTCTACTCAAGTAAAAGTACTGAAGTACTTGTTTTTAAAAGTACTTGAGTATCAAGAGTACAAGATTACATTTTCTAAATATTGCATTACCTGCCACAGTGCTTACATTTATGGACAGAAACATCCACATGGAGTTATGAAAAATGTTAATGTTCAGATCTTGGAGAATGTAAAAGGAATTTAAAGTAAAATCAAGTCATATTCATCTTTTTACCATGTTGCTTTATTTAACATTTAACCCTCCTATTATCCTTGGGGTCAATTTGACCCCATTCAATGTTTAACGTCTGTAAATACATCATTTTATTTAGTTATGAAAAACGTTAATGTAAAATCAAGTCATTTTCATCTTTTTGCTTTATTTAACATTTAAGAACATTTCAGAAAATTCAAAAAATTGAAATAGTGTGGCGAGGTGGGATCACAGGTTGGCACATTCCCAGGATGGACCTGCTGTGTCTCCATCCATTGTTTTGTGGTTTCGTCTCTTATCTAAGTCTGACCATGGAGTTGACTTTGGCGGAAAGCTGAAAGTGATTCTGATAGGCTGTCTCAATCAGTGGCGCCTGCACAATCCAATCACGTTTGAGAGAGAAACAACAAATTGAGGGTTTCCAAGATTTTTCTTATTTCCATTTTTTTCTTATTTTTTTTTAGAAGTAGTTACTTTTTACTCACGGTTATGGATAGAAATGTAGTGGAGTAAAGAGTACAATATTTCCCTCTCAAATGTACTTGAGTAAAGTACAGTTCCCTCAAAATTGTACTTAAGTACTGTACTCAAGTAAATGTACTCCGATGCTGTCCGGCTCTGGTTGTATTTATGCAACCCGATCACACTAAATGGGTCCTGATTTGGTTTGTGAATAATTGTGTGTTTGATTAGTGTGTCTGCTTGAATGGAAAAATGAAACAAACAAAGCATTAGTCAGACACTGTTATTGTGCTTGAGAAAAATACTAACTTTCATTTCTCATCTAGTGTATGATTATTTTGCAGTTCAAGTCAAAGACTTATAAACCGTCACCTGGGTCATTCCTGTTATGCTGCAACTTTTGAAATCTGTAACGTTTAAAAATAATATTGTTGTGTTTTAAATTAGGTAGTATTTCAATACAAAGATATATCAGACTTTGATAAATACTCTATGGGCAAGCTCAGATTATTTAATCAATAATAAGAGAATTAAACTTAAAAAGCTGATAAATACATTTTATGAAAATTACATGAAATTACATAAAAATTAAATTAATCTACGAAACTCCTTGGATAATATTAGAAAACTTTAAGCTCACTCCATGTTCACTTAATGTATTGTGGTTAAATATGAACTAATTTGTATTAAATATTATATATATATATATATATATATATATATATATATATATATAGTATTCCTTAATTATCTAGGAATCACATTTTTTTATTCTCCAGAGCTCCACCAAACGGAATTGGATAATGTTTGCTTTAAAACAGATATGTTTTAAAAAAGTAGTAAAACATGTTGTTGAATAACAACAATAATTCTACAGCATTTATTAATCTTAGTGAATACTAATCACTAATAAACTTTTAAAATCAAACATTGTTTCTGTCAACATTAGTAAATGCACTGTGAACTAACATAAACAATGATAATTTGTATTAACTAACATTTAACAAAAAATTTAATGCAGTAAAATTACCTTTAACATTAACTAAAATGTGTTACCTTTAACATTAACTAATAATGAACTGCAATTTCAACATTTAGCTACTAATGCAAATTGTTTTAGTTAACATTAGCATTGTAAACTAACATGAACAAACAATAATCAGCTGTATTTTAAACAGCTGTAACGTTAACAAAGATGAATAAAAACAGTAACAAATGTATTGCTCATGGTTAGTTCATGTTAGTAAATAGATTAAATAATGTTTACCAATGAACCTTATTGTAAAGTGTTACCATGTTAACTAATGCAGTTAACTATCATTCACGTATGCACCTTACTGTAAAGTGTTAATTAGTGAATATGAACGCTCAAATTTTAACAATAACAATATTCTACAATGTGTTATTTATACAAAATATTTTATTAAAGTTATTTTTGTTACTCATTTAAAATTCTTAATCCAAAATATGAATAAAGGACTGATTATTCAATTCATTTGGATAGAATGAAAACAATTGGAATTTGTAAATCTTAAAAACAGGCTGAAATAAAAAAAATTTAGTGTACATTAACTAAACAGTTCAACAGTGTTTACAACATTTCAATGAATGAACCTGCTAATGGCTTGTGTCTGAAGAGTGTAACAATTTAAAAGATTTGTAACATAAAAGAAAAGAAATAAAATAGTCTCTGTGTTTGTGTCATGAAGAGTCAGAAGCGTGCAGATCCATGTGCAGTTATATTTATTAAGAATAGTCAGACAGGCAGAAGTCAACGATCGGCATACAATATAGAGCAGGAAATCCAGAGCATAAACAATACCAGGCAGAGGTCAGGACAGGTGGCAACAATCAGAATCCAGGGATAACAGGCAAGGGTCGGGGCAGGCAGCAAACAGAGAATCAAAGTCCAGGAACAGTCGAGGGTCGATAACCAGAGAATCCAGATAATCACAGGGAAAACGCTCAGAAATGTCGCCGGGGCAAAACAAGACTTCGCCCTGATTGAGAGTCAGAGAGCAGCTTATATGGAGGGGTAAATGAGGAACACCTGTGTTGGTGATGAGACCTAGGTACGGGGCATTATGGGAAATGGAGTTCGTGTGAAACCTAGTCTTATCTGGAGTGCCCTCTGGTGGATAAATAGGGCACTCCAGCTGGTAACCGTTACATAGCCCCCCCTTTAAGGAGCGGATTCCAGACGCTCCTTACAATGTCCAGGAGAAATGTGGAGGACCAGGCCCGTGGAGCGGAAGAGGACCTGGAGACTGTGGCGGAGCTGGCTGTGGAGGCGACCAGGTCGGAGCAGTCGAAGACCAGAGCGGCGCTGTCGGACCCTCGGGCTTCCAAGGCGAAGCAAAATGTGGGCATGGCCAGGGCAGAGCAGGCTGTGCACGTGACCAGGGCGGAGTTGTGGGACCCTCGGGCGTCCACGGCGGTGAAGCTCCCTCAGGCGGCCACGGCGGTGAAGACCCCTCAGGCGGCCACGGCGGTGAAGACCCCTCAGGCGGCCACGGCGGTGAAGACCCCTCAGGCGGCCACGGCGGTGAAGACCCCTCAGGCGGCCACGGCGGTGAAGACCCCTCAGGCGGCCACGGCGGTGAAGACCCCTCGGCTGCCCACGGCGGTGAGAACCCCTCGGGCGGCCACGGTGGTGAAGACATTTCAGGAGACCACGGCGGTGAAGCTCCCTCAGGCGGCCACGGCGGTGAAGACCCCTCAGGCGGCCACGGCGGTGCAGGACGAAATGAAGTTCTGTCACGATGCAGGAGGAGGCAGACAAGGGGTTGGATCCAAATGCAGTGATTTATTAATAACAGTGAAAACTAAAAGGACAAAATACAAACAAAGGAAATACCCACGATGGGGAAACAAACCGCAAACACGGAAAACATCAAAGGTAGCACAGGCAGGATAAACATGAGGAAGAGCACGGAAACAGGCGTCCACAAACATCAACGATCGACAAGGGAATGGAGAACAAACAGGGTTTAAATACACTGGAGACATGATGATGACAAACTACAATCAGGTGAGCACAATGACACAGGGCTGGCAGTGATGAGTGCTGGGGATCATGGGAAATGTAGTTTTAACACGAAGACAGTGAAACACGGGGCGGACAACAAGGGATCATTACAGTTTGTGTGACAGGAGCCATTTCACTAAAGATTATCTAGTCATATGAGGCTAAAAAAAGACAAAATGTTTAGCCCTCTTTGTCACAAATAGGCTAGACAAATTTTTAATAAAAAAATAATGAAAAATCCATAGGCGCTTTATGTATGAATGTTGGTGTTACTCTACGATATAGGGGTGAATGTTACCCCTATATTTCTGCTCTAGCCATCATGATCTGCTGCTAACTTCAAGCAGTGATGTTTACAAACAGTGCATGAGAGATAGGCCAGACTCAAAGCATCTGCATGATAATCTCTTGAACCATAGAGAACTTCAAAGACAGTGGCACCACATCCCTGAGTGATCAGAGACAGGTTGGGTTTTGAACTTCACTATATATGACAATTTGGTGCTTTTGAGATATACAAGACTGCAGTAGATGTTTAAAACCTAAGAACCAAAATCAGTTGTTGTTGTTGTTTATAAAAAAATAAAATAATAATAATAAAAAAAAAACAGTTCAATGTAGTAACTTTGATACTCATGCTTTTCTTTTAGAATTTTATGGTGTTCATTTCAATTTCAATTAAAATACGCTGATTATAAAATAAACATTTTATATTACTTTCACATTCACTTATCAATATCTTATTAATTTAACATGAAGCCTGGCAGTCACAATTGCAGTCTCTCTCTCTCTCTCTCTCTCTCTCTCTCTCTCTCTCTCTCTCTCTCTCTCTCTCTCTCTCTCTCTCTCTCTCTCTCTCTCTCTCTCTCATCTGTCTAAAGCATTAGCAGGAGAGAGCGCAGGTGGTATGTGCTATGACATTCTGAGTAATGACCTCTTACTGTCTCCACTCTTCCTTTATATCAGCCATTAGGTCTCATGCTTCTTATACTCTCCACCTGCAGTCTGGTGCTCACGAACTCATGAGAGCATGCATCAACTCTTTTTGTTCTTTGTGTCTCAACCTCTCTGTCTCAATCAGGTCAGTGTCTGGAGTGCTACTATGTGCTGTAGCCCTTTGAAAGTGCACACATGCCTCTTTGACCCAGTGAAGTGAAGAGTTTTAAAACCTTTTCACAAGTTTGTGACATAAGAGTACATTTAAAAGGGAAAGCTTTTGGCTAATACTTACATGGAAGGGTTTATTGATCTTAAGTTCTTTATCGAAGCATTTCTCTAATAAATGTTAGAAAATTTTGAAAGTTGTAGTTTTGGCATTCTCTATATAATTAAATAATGTTCAAAAAAAAAAAAAATCATTTTACTCTTAGTCATATTTGTATTCCAGGCATAAAAAGAATGTTTGTTTCACAACTTTCACAAATGCACAGAACCTTGAGAAAACACTTAATGCTTTGTATCCGTCATTTCGAGGATCACATGAATGGGACAAACAGGATGTGTGACATTTTTTAAACCGTACATCAGATCTGACACGAGTTTCAGAGGAATAAGCTGTCTCACTGATGGATACTGTTGTTTTGTCCTTAGCCATGAACCGTAGAAGGAATGCTAGCAAATGGAATGCCAGCCCCCAAAAAACTGTTTAATTGCTATGAACGGCTGCATAACAACAGGTTAGTCTTTATTCCATAGTACGAGATATTGGCTACTGATTGGTGCTGGGATGTGTGTGATTTATTGGAAGACAAAGAACAAAATCAAGTGTAACTGTCACAAAGGTCAGAAATACCATGTCCTAAATGCAAAGACACCAAAGTCACACTTTCACTCTCAGAGCTAAAAAAGTCAAATTATCAACCGATACACTCTCGGGCCCAATTTTTTTAAGGGACAAAATCAAAGCGAATGTGTAAATTATATATCATTACTCCGCATCTAAGCACATTATATCACAAAAGTACATGAAAATTGATCCTAATAAAAGGTTAAAAAAATGCGGTACTGGCAATAATCACAGCTTTACCTTGCAATGTCATTGCACCAGACACAATTAAAGTGCCTAAAACTATATTTTCCTTCAGTTAAAATTGAAGGACTCACTATGTGTTCTCCCTAACGACAGGATTATAACTATTGAGGTAAAGATATACATGTTAATTTAATAAACCTATAGCATTCAAATCTGCACATGTACACACCCCAACACTGATAACACATCACAGTAATTCACTAATACCCATTTACATGCCATTACACACAAGCCACCCCCACCCCATACACACGTCTGGTGTACTAACTAATGGCTAATGGTTACAATCCCCTTACACTACCCTAGCCTTAAACCTACTGTGGTATGGGGGGCGTGGTTCAGCACTGTCTGCAGCGGGAGAGCGGGGGAGGAGTCGAGCGGGAAGTAAGCGGGTCAAGTTCAAATGATGAACACCTGTCTGTGACTTCAGTGATTGGCGTTGGGAGAGGATTTAAGCAGGCCAGTTGGACGCTTCATTGAGAGAGACTGGAGCTTGTGTGCCTGTGTGCTGAACTGGAGCTGTTCGTTGATCCTGATTGGAAATCTAAAGGAAGCTGTAAACAGTGGGAAGAGTGCTACGTCGAAGGAAGCTGTGAATCAGCGGGAAAGAGTTTTTTCTGTTGTGACTGAGTTATTGTGAAGTGCGCTGAGGCGCCGTGGAAAGAGTATTATATATATTAAATAAAGCACACGAGCTCCAGTATTCGCCGACCTCTTGTCTTCTTCCATCACCCTCACTGAACCTACTACACCTACTTATCACAGAAAACTTTCTGCATTTTTACATTTTTTTTTACATTCAAAAAATAACTACACTGTAACAAAATTGCTGTAAAAAACAGCCAAATTTTGACAGTAACATTAAAACAGCAATATACTGTAGGGAAAAAAAAAACCAAACAAACAAAAAACAAACAAACAAACAAAAAAAACATTCTGGGGATATTTGTTGATTTTGAGAAAGTAGCCTACAGGAAAATACTGTGAATTAACCGTGTTCAAAGTCAACTCTCAGTGGCTGTGTTCCAAATCAAACCCTGTAAATCAAACATTCATTCAATAGTTCACATATTAGTTCATTAATATAGTACACTTGACCAAGTGAATAATTTCATAGTTAATTCAGTTAAATTTCAAAGTTAATTCAGACACTGATGAACACCTGCTGTTAACAAGCAGAATCACTGAAGGAAAGAGAGACAAGAAGAACAGAAAAAAGATCAAATTTACTGAAGATAAAAGACAAAACATCTCAGAAGGTCTTAGCAGAGAAGGATTAAACAACTCCACAAACAACATTACAAGCTTCACCAGCCCATTCTTATCCCAAGGCGTCATATATGACGCTTTTGCCAAAGCGTATACATCCAAAGCACACGGCACCCTTTTGCGTCAATATGAGACGCAGATATATATGGGGCAGAAGGCACCTCCTAGTGGTCTAAACCTAACCCTACCCCAGACCTAAACCTACCATACTCTTTAGTGTTATTTTGACACTAAAGGGTGCCATGTGCGTTGAATGTCTACGCTTTGGCAAAAGCATCGTATATGACACCTTGGGATGAGAATGTGTTCTCAGTTAAAGTTCTTATTAAAAAGAAAAGTGACTTTAGATGTAATTTTATTTTTAGTTGATGTTACCCTAATGGTGATCAGTGTTTGCTTTAGTTGGGCTCTTGACCCTTGACTTTTGAGCATTAGTTTTTCTTTGGCTGCTGCAGCTGTGTCTTTAAAATATTTGCTATGGCAAAAAAAAAAAATTGAAAGAAAACACGATCAGATGACAATGGCTGGTTATTAATGGTCCATTCATCATCTAGTGGCCCGATTAACTGACTTTTGTTCATTGTCTAATGTATTTATATGGGTGATGTTTTGTATTTTTGATTATGGTATCACTGTGATTTGACAGATCGAAATCTATTGTATTTTTAACAACCAGAAAATATGAAGGATTTTAAAAAGTTTAAGCTCCGAACTCCTTTTGAATATTTTGATCAGCCAGACATACACAGACATCACGAATCAGCAAATGAATTTCAACAATGTTGACAATAAAAAGTTGCATGCTGCAATGCATTTTGGGTACCAGCATAGTACAAAAAACCCGTCCATGACTCCCAACATGCATACATTTTGCAGCTGAATTTTTTGGTTATTTTTTAAATTTTTACTTTTTGCTTTTATTTTTGTTGTTGGTTTTGTGTTGACTTTTAGTAGCGTGTTTTGTGATGTTCAGATTTGATGTAATCTTTTTTTTATTGTCACCATTGTTGAGATAAATTGGCTGTTTCTTAATGTCTCTGTGTGTCTAAAGCTGTAGTTCGAAATCTTTTAGTGAATGATGAGTTTTAAAAAAATCCTTTAATAACTGCTTGATCTTTTGCTGTAATTGTAAAGGGTAGTAGTATAAAACATATTCTGTGTTAAAACAACACATTTTTGTTGCAACACATACGGGATAAGATTGGAGATGCAAACAATATGTGATGACATCATAATCACCAACACCTGATCTCATTTTTGTTGACTTTGTTTCTGCCACAACAAATGTGTCTTAAAAACACCAACAACCTCTAAACCTCTATTAATTCTCAATAGCAATTTCTGTAGACTTACGAAAAAAATAAATAGTCAATCTGGTTAGTAATAAGTGAGGCTTGGTGATGTTTTGGAGTTGTTTAATCCTCCTAATCCTCGTGGCTGAAGTCAGTTGTAGTTGTTGGGCCCTATTTTAAATATCTGAAACGCAAGTGTTAAAGCACATGGCGCAAATAACTTTGTGGGCGGGTCCCGGCGCTGTTGCTATTTTCCCGGCGGGATAAATGCCTCTTGCGCCTGGTGCAAATCTAAAAGGGGTTGGTCTGAAGTAGCTTCATTATTCATAGGTGTTTGTTTGGGCGTAACGTGAAATAAACCAATCAGAGCACCATCCAACATACCCTATGTTGCATGACGGATTGTTATTATAACGGCGGGTTTACCAGGCGCGTGCCAGTAGTGTTCACAGCCGATGAGACCGATGTTCTTGTCAGGACAGTGAAAGACAGAGAGGTGACGTTGCATTGGGATGGAAATATTATATACAGTACGTATGTTTCTTGCCACAATTGGGCAAACAGGTCTGATCATTCAGTACTACAATTAGCCTTAAAAAATGGGTAATTTGTTTTTTTCATCTTCATGTAAACCACAAAGATTTCCCTCATGTGTTAATATTTTTCCTTGTTATAATGTATGATTTGCAAAAATAAAAACTGCTGCATCTGTGTTGATGAGAGAATCAAAGTGAATGCGCGTTGTGCACCCGCTACATTATGGCTAAGCATGCACGCTTAAAATAGCATTATGAACAACGCGCAACGCGCCACTGACTTTAGACCAGTTTTTTTCTGGTCAGTGGTGCAATTGTTTTCTGGAACTGTAAAATAGCACCAGGGAATGTGTGCGCTGAAACACGCCTCCTTTTTGTGCCGATCCGCCCAGGGAGCGCAAGTTCATTCCCTAGTTTACCGACGTGCATCTGTGGAGGGGAAAATCCCGTTTTGCGCGCGTGCAAAATAGGAATGAGACATGCGTTTGTGTAAAGTCATTTGCGCCTGGTGCAAGATAGGGCCCATTGTGTTTAGATTTTTTTCTGTTCTTGTTGCTCCTCTGTCCTTCAGTGATTCTGCTTGTTAATATCAGGTATTAATTACTAATGTCTTCAGTTAATTCATTACTGAATTACATCACTAACTTCAACAATGTTTCAGTGTTATTCCAACACACTGGACACACAAGATTTTGCAGTGGGGTTAAAAGGGTTAAATGTGTCAAATAAAAAAAAAATAAACAGAGTGAAGCGTAACTTAATGGTAATAAACTGTAAAATAACTTACAGCATCAAAATGCAGCAATTTACTGGCAAACACAGCTGCCAGTAGATTACCGTAAAATCAAGGAAAAACAGTAATATACTGTAAAATGTAACAGTCAGATTTACTAAATGAAAGAAGTAAATTTAACTGAAATACTGGTGAAAGTTCATAGAAAAAAAGTTATGCGAAGTCAATAACTGATACCTAAATAATAAACTGAAGTGTTTTATGTGTTTTGCACAATATGATATAGGAGAGATCTGTTAGTTTAATTTCTTTTGTGGGTCACCATTGTGCTGGAGAGTAGAGTCTGTGATTTAGTCAAAGATGAGAAGAGTAACACTCTAATGTTATGCTGCCCGGTGCTTTATTCAAAAGCAGTAACTGTGTAGTTGTTGATGCAGTGATAACCTCCTTGCTAAGTAGGCTACTTTAGCTCATACATGCGTGCTATTGTTTGCTAACAATGAATTGCAAAGATTTTAGTTAAAGTCTTGTTTTTAATTAATTCATTATTACACATTAGTGTAACACTGATCTCCATAATGGTAAAGTCAAATGAAAAAAAAAAAAAAGACGAAAAAAAACCCCTTTCTTTAGACGTATGAACAAATAAATAACAACGCATTCTCACCCCAAGGAGTCACCTTTGACCATGCTTCAATATTTGACGTTTTAGGCGCCCTTTAGCGTCACTTACATGACGCGATCCTACGGCGTCATCTAACTGACGCTAAAGGAAAGCGTCAGTTAGAGGACGCGGTTAGGTTTAGGTGTGAGGTGGGGGTAGGGTACACATGCGATCCTAGGGCGCCATCTAACTGACACTAAAGGGCGCCTAAAGCGTCAGATATTGAAGCATGTCCAAATGCTTCCCAAGGTGTCAGTTAAGTGACGCCTTGGGGGTGAGAATGGGCTGTAAATAAAGTCAATCAGGGGTGCGTTTCCCGAAAGCATCGTTAGCCAACTATGGTCACAAGTTCCGTCGTTATCAGCATAGTTCAACGAGTCTGTGTTTCCCGAAACCATCGTTCCAACGAACATTGGAAGGCTACTAGTATGCTGGAGTAAAGTTCATAAATGGTCGTTCTTTCCCATAGTAGGCTACTTTCTAAAACTAGTTGGGTGGACTCTGTGCCTCTAGGGGGGTTCGGGGGCATGCTCCCCCGCAAGAAAATTGTTGACATTTTAAGGTTATAATGCATCAATCTCATGCTCTCTGAGAGATCGAAATTAAGACCCATGAACTGCTCGTTGAACTAAGAAAAAACATTAATTTGTACCAGGTCAATAAAGAGGGCTCAAATATTTTTTTAGTTATGAGAGTCTCAGTCTGCATTACATTATCAATGGTGTTTTAGGATGCCGAACAATTATATATAATAATGTAATAATGATTTATAATTATTCCTATGACGTACTGTAAAATCCATTTATAGCCTATAAATGTGTAAATGAAAATAAGTATTTCAAAAGTATATTTTAACCTACATTACACTATAATATAGGAAAATTAAAATACTTTTGTCCTAATTTCTTCACTTGCAAGAAATAAACCCTTGAGCTTTTATTTAGGAGAAAACAGATGATCGCGAGAGCAAAGTAATCACGCAGAACAAAGTGGATGCTATTCTAATGTCAGTTAATATAATGGCGCAACGCCATGGTTTCAATTTTAGTTTGTTGGCAAAATATAACGCTAGAGACCTTAATGTTAGGTTTTACATTTTACATCTTTACATATCTGTGTTGGGAAAAGGGAGAAGAGAGAGTTCGGCAAGGCGGATTCGAACTCGCGTTCAGCGCATCAAAAATCTGCATTCAAACACTTCTCACCCTACGACCTACGCCACTGAGGCTGTTCTATGACGGGTGTCGTTTTGCTGTAAAGACAGGCATTTAGTGCAAATATATGCTCCGTTATAAAAAATGTAAAAAAAAAAATTGTTTTCTTCCCTTAGCTTGGGCCATGGCGAACTTCCAATAAATACATTTTATCCGACCGGGCCGGCCCTCGCGGCCTCGTAACACTACCGGACCACCGGGAAAACTCCCGACTCTCCCGATGGACTAGTTGCACCACAACGGAAATGGAATTTCCGGTTTGTCTGTGGTAGGCTGGAACACTTCCGGTCACTGCTTCCGTCAATGACACTCGCTTACTTAACCGACCGTTCAGCGTATAGTGTAAAAGAAAAACATGAGTCTTTTCTGTATTAAAACAGCAGGTGTTGTAATGGGCTATATGCACGCATAAGTTCCGCATTTGACGCAAGGATGCTCATCCATTTCCGGTTGTGTAGATTAAAGCGGAGGAAAACCGGAGAAAACGGGATTATGGCAGAGTCTTCAATATTTTACTGTCCTCCCGTCTTTGAAACGAAACGTACATACGTTTAGATGTAATTTTATATATAGTTATGTTTATTTAATATAATTTTAAAAAGAAGCATAAACACAACGAGGGCCTGTCTCATCTGTTTTTGTGACAAACGTTTCATTAGTATAACCATGGAGTATAAAATTCAATATAAATTCTCGCTATTGCATTGGCCTCTATGATCGGCGGAAGTTATCGAGCATCCTTACACCTTCCTTCACCGGAAATAACGCCGTGCATAGAGCCCATTCCGACTCGCGGACAAATCGCACGCCCATTCGCGTGCGCGCGCCTAATACACGCTGAAGCGAGTTGAATGCACTTCATTTGCCATTTGCGTTTATCGATTGATTTTTTTCAAGCACCCAGATCCTGCATGAAAGCTTTGCACTTACAAAAATTAACAGACACTATTGTGGATAAAAAATGCAAACAAACAAATACGCATGGGAGATCGATTCAAACTAAACTTCGACGGGTAAAGGCAAGCCATAATAAAGCAGCCATAATAAAGATACCACCTGTCAAAACACAACATTACTGTTATTTTAACAGAACGTAACTTTTGTGTGGAAAACACGCTGTGGTTCATAGGAAAATAGTGTATTACTCTCCCCATTACACATGAATGTCATTAAAAATAATATTTAACCTTTTTAATGAAGATAGGCTTAGTTCATAAAACACATGTCTGTATGTATATAGGCTAATATAGACTAGGCTATAGCCTATATGAGGCAAATACCAGTTTTTATGTTTGTTTTGTTTTTGCTAAATTGCATCTTAAAAATAGAAATAAAACTAATTATAATTGATAATTATAATAATGTGATCATTGACTAAGGATGTAAAGAAACCTTAGACTTTTTTAATATAGTTATTTTCTGGCACATTAGGACCACAAAAACATGATTTATTTAATTCATTCTTTCAATTTCACATTTCGCATCCTAGCTGAGAACGTTCTCAGAACTCTGGCTAACATTCCCTACAAGTTTGGTTTAAACTTGTAAAGCCATAAGTACTGTTTTAAAGAAAACATTTGAATGTAATGTTGAAATAATGTTTTAAGGATGTTTTAACTGTAATATTTTGAGGATGTTTTGTTAATGTTGCTGAGATAACACATTATACAATGTTCTTTTTGGGGAAAAAAAACAAAACAAAACAAAACTACCCGCTGAAAACATTAGAACAGAACAAAATTTTAAGAAAAATCCAGCTGGGATTGCTTATGGAAATACATTGTTTTGTGTTCAGGTGCCCTTTTTTGAAGAAAACCTGCTGCAATATTACAAAAAATGCATGCATTTGTTTATAAGCCTTCATGAAAAAAGGTTATTATTATTTTTAATGACATTCTTGTGCAATGGGGAGAGTAATACCATATTTAACTATGAACCACATCGTGTTTAACACGCAAAAGTTACGTTCAATTAAATTATTTGAAATTAACAGTAATGTTATGGTAGCTTTACCCGTGGAAGTTTATAGTCTGAATCGATCTCCCATTGTTTGTTTGCATTTTTTATCCACAATAGTTCACTGTCTGTCAATTTTTGTAAGTGTAGACAAAGCTTTCATACAGGATGTGAGTGCTTGCTGTGAAAAAAAAAAAAAAAAAAAAAAAAAATCGATAAACGCATATGGGAAATCAAGTGCATTCAAACTCGATTCAGCGCGTATTAGGTAATGAGAGGCGCGCGCACGCGAAGGGCCGTGCAATTTGTCCGCGAGTCGGAATTCGGTACAACACCTGCTGTTTTAATACCGAAAAGACTCGTGTTTTTCTTTTACACTACGCTGAACGGTCGGTTAAGTAAGCGAGTGTCATTGACGGAAGCAGTGACCGGAAGTGTTCCAGCCTACCGCAGACAAACCGGAAATTCCATTTCCATTGTGGTGCAACTAGCATATTGCCACTCCGCTACTGGTTATTACTTTACCACGTGCGAAACCAACGTGGTTGAACGATACTTTGCGACAGTGGGTTTCGGGAAACAGCCATGACTAGCTAGTTGATTTTTCCAACGATGCATCGTGCTATGGTATTGAATCAGCGAACTACGTCATTGTACGGAAACGCACCCCTGGAGTTGTTTAATCCTCCTCTACTAAGATTATACCTCTACTAAGTATAATCCTCCTCTACTTCAGAGTAGTAATGTCTTATGTGGCTGAAGTCAGTTGTAGTTATTGTGTTTAGATTTTTTTCTGTTCTTGTTGTTCCTCTGTCCTTCAGTATTACTGAGTTTCCTCATGGGGACCTGCACACACACGCGCACACACGCACACTTCTCTCTTCACCTTCAGCTTGAAGATTATAACCTATACACACACGGGACTCATCCATGTCACAGCTCACAGCAGCAGAATCTCAGCAGGAGGGGTCAGTCTGATAGACCTGTTCAACAAGGACTTACTTCTATGATGTTTTCACTCGCAGCACAAAGACACAAGAGGTCACTGCTTCAATGTAAGGGCAATGTAAATGCCTCCAAATGTAAATGCTTTAATGGATCTGAGACAGAAGGACCTCACACAATACCTGGTGTAGAGGATTTCATTGTTTGCTTAAATAAGAATATGAAGATAAATAGTACTGTGAGTTGAGGATATACAGGGCTGATGAGTGACTCATGACAAAGGGATTAAAGTTATGATCCAAATAACACTAAAAGCTCAAGAAGACAACAATTGACCTCTCCTCTCTTATGTGCTACATTTGACATTCTATATATTTTATTTAATACAAATATAATTGTGCTTCAGGAGACAGAATGTCATTATTAAGGATATATGCCTAATTGATAATTGTATTACATACTGTATAAACAGAAGACACATTTTTTTAAAATATGTGTAAAATTAAAAAACAAATCAGCTGATTCACACTCGGAATTCAGTGATTTATTTTACACAAGAGGAAAAGTACAAACATTTCGGATCAGTGTGTGAAAAAGTCCTGAAAGGCCCGAGAACACAAATGCTGGTTGTTTTCTGCTTGTGTGAAATCAAAACATACAAACAAAACAAAAAAATATCACTGAATTCTAAGTGTGAATCATAGTTGAATTTGTGAAGTAATTAAAAAGACTAATACAATACAATATATGAGACAAGAGAGAGCACGGTTTAAACGACCTTGTTGACCTGCATTCTAAATTTGTGTAAACTATGAACTATAACTTTAGTGTGTAATGCAAACTAAATCATGAAATAAATACATTTCATAAATCTTGTTGGAATTTTAGCAAATTTCCATGTCCCTAATAATCAAATATTACACTATAATAGGTTATACAGAAAGAAAAAAAAAATACTTTTATGTACTTATAATACTTTTTGTGTTTCTCCTGTCTATGTGGTTTGTTTTAAGTGGGAAAATAAAACTCAGCAGTGGTATTTTATAGGTAAATGATCCTCATTAAATAACAAAGAAGAAATGAAACAAAGAATAGCATAGAAATAGCATAAATTCAAACACCTTTGAAGGGCAGGTCTTCAGCCCCCGCAAGTGTAGCCAAAGTCAGTCTAAATACTGGCTGAAGTGTAACAGGGTATGTAAACAATACCCTCAGTTCCAAATGACTAAACTAATCCCTAATCCCCACCAATGTTTCAGATTCCGTGTTTACCAAATGGACCTGACGCTGACATTCCAAAAATATATCAGCATTCATGCCTGATGTCATCTGCAGGAGTGTGCAGCATTTTAGATAACAATAGAAGAACAGACACTGTAATACCATCTACACTTTACATGTCTAACAAGTTTTACCGTCATTTTTGGAGCTATGTGAAAATTTAATACATTTTTGAGCTGGGACGGCACAGCTCAAAAAGATCCCAGGGTCGAGTCCAGCTGGGCTGGAGGTCAGTCAGATGGCCTTTCTCTGTGGAGTTTGCATGTTCTCCCATTGTTAGTGTTACTTTCTTATATAGAGACATGAAATGGCACACGATGAGAACTATGTTAAAATAAAAGAATAAATTCTATTTAATAGATCAAAATGCTCTTGAATGAGGACGTGATGGAATGTCTTTCCATATCTGAGCATCAGGTCCAGTACACATGATCTGCTCGATTTTACATGTGTGTAGCAGAGAGCTGTCATCAGATGGTATCACTAGTTTCAGTATGATCTATAATTACTGTGGAAGTGAGGTATGACTCAGAGCAGCAGCCACACACACTGAAGCATTTTTCACCCCATCAGCCGTGCTGAAGTGACTAATTTTGAACAGGTTTTAACAGCTAAAACTGTCTTACACATCTCTTAGAAAAGTAAACTTTGTTCACATCTACATAACTGGCTATCAATGAACCAGAAATGCTTCCTCTGCTGACAATAGCTGGCGTACATGAAAAAAAAAAAAAATATATATATTGAAAAAACAAAACAAAATGTTAACATTAACATTGACATTAATATTTTCTTGACAAAAATCTTTTAAAGAATGAACTTAATTTGCTTATTTTCTTATATTATTTTGTTTATGCAAATTTACAGCTACAAAACTAAAGTTGTGTGTAAAATTACCCCCAGAATAGGCTACTAGAAGAACTTCTGTCTATATTTATTTCTGCCTAGATGTCCTTGAACCAGGTCAAACTACTGTTGAGAGCTTTTGAAATTGTGCCCTTTGATATTTATATGTGGAGTTTACAGTAGCTACAGTCATGTCACACAGGTGAATCACCCGCATAGAGTGAAACTCCGAATTCATAACAGTTGTGTTTTGGTGCTCTGGTAACACAGCAAATGCATAAAGCAATCTCCATCATACTGTCAATAAGAAGTATTAGTTTTAAGCATGATAAAGCATGAATAAACTACATACTGTGTTTTATTAAATGTGTGCATTTGTTTATTTAACAAATAAAATTGTAAAAAAATTATCAAATGTTTTCATAACATTGAGAGTCATATTAATTAAGCAGTACGTTACATTTCTACATTACTTTATATGCAGTACACAGCATGAATTGCAGAACATTTAAACAACAAGACACATTTAAGTGACATTTAGTTGTACTATCATGTGATCTTATATATATCTATATATTATATATATATATATATATATATATATATATTTGCATTTATTGCATTCTGATTTATTTTTTGGGATTGTTTTTTTTACAATATACAGTGTCACCATTATGTTCAGTTTAGTTCAGTTTTAGTTTGCATTTCTTCAGTTTATGTCTCCCTTTGTTCTATTTCCCCACCACGGACACTAACAGCATTCTTCCAGTTGTTCGTCATTTTAGTTCATTATCACTATGCATTTAAGTTCCTGCCTTTGTGCTGCTCATTTTTCAGCTGTTGTTTTTGTTTTTGTTTTTATTTTTGTTAAGACATGCTTTCTTGAATGTTGACTTGTTATTAGTTCCTAATAAATTGTATGTTATATCACCTTTATCTTCATCTTCATTCGATCTAGTGTTAAATTTAGGGCTGTTGCAGTGAATAAACATCTCTAGTTGCTGGTTTTAACACATGACACTATTGTGCCATCCTGTCATTAAAGGGATAGTTCACCCCAAAATGAAAATTCTGCCAGTAATTACCCTCATGTTGTTCCAACCCTTAAGACTTTTGTTCATCTTCATTTTTTTTTTATTAAACCTGAGAGCTGGATAACTCATCCATAGGCTTATAGGAATTGAATAGGGATTGAAACATGCCGGCCCAGAAAAGTTATTAAAAACATTGTTAAAATAGTCTAAGTGACTACAGTGGCTCAATCGTAAGTTTATCAAGCAACGATCATACTTTTTGCGCCCAAAAAACAAACAGAAATAACGACTTTATTCAACTATTATTTTTTCTTCTCTGTGGGCCTCGAGTGAGATCACGTAGTGTAACTGTGCACCGCTTCTGTGTTGTACGTCACATGTAGGCTCACTAGGTCAATGCGGGTCATGTGTGTGACGAACAACAAGAAGCGCTAAGAGATTGATTTAAGATTGAGCCACTTGGACTATTTTAACAATGTCTTTAATAACTTTTCTGGGCCGGCAAGTTTCAATCCCTTAGGGGAGTGACCCAGCTTTCAGATTTAATCAAAAAATATCTTAATTTGTGTTCTGAAGATGAACAAAAGTCTTTCTTTTTGGGGTGAACTATCCCTTTAATTTTCATACGAGCAATACACAAATTAGGTAATTTATAATAGCAGATTTCATCATTAGTGGTATACATTTCGTATGATGTAGATGGTATTTAAAAGTAGGATACAAAAAACAGACTGAAAAAAAGGCATTACTTTTTTTTTTAACATCAGGATCATCAACCTCAGAAACGTCATTAAACCTAAAAAAAAGAACCTAAATAAACAAACAAAATACTAATTTTTAATTAAATTAAAATACACTGAATTTCAGGTTCCCATTTTATAAAGTAATTTATGACTGAATAGGGGCTGGCTGGTTTGTATAGTTAATTTTAAAGATACATATTTCCCAAAAAACAAAAGGCTACTGATATAGTTACAGACTTTAACAACTTCCCCAATACACTTATATTTGTCATATTATGACCACTGTAGTTGATCACAATTGCTCCCTGCAGAAGCTGGAATGAGTGTCTGAAGCCTGGGCAACTTTTCAGCACTTCAACTCTTCAGCACATACATGGTGATTACTCGTACATGACACCTGAGAGAACTGAACCTTACCAAGTCAGCAGGTTACAGACATTACTTTGGTAAAATGAGAAGCCAAGCAGGTGTGTCATGGCACCTCTCAAACACTTCCCTCTCCCTTAAAGTTTAGAGTTTTTTCTGTTCTCTCTCTCTTTTCTGTTCTGTCGCTCTTATTGTTTCGTAGGCCATATATATAGTAGCTTCCTGGTTCATAGAGAGAGCAATACATCAGCCATGTTTTGTCTCTGTACTAAAACAAAGTGTTAACTGATTTTTGTAAAGCAAAGACCCGTACTTTACTCACTTTTGCTTGATCTTTGGTGCGGGAAGCATGGTTGATGTGCAACGCTTCTTTCTCATGTGGAGTTGATATTTACATGAATATTGTATTTTGATACAATATTCAGTCACCCATTCCTAAGGGTAGACCAATGCAGAGAAAACAGCTGCACTTCTGTACTTTACTTGAAAGCACCGTAAATCATATTCAAACATGACACAACAACAAGAGGCAACAGCTCATAGAAACGTTAAGGTAGTAAATTGTTTACATAATCTTATGATGAAAAAACATAATATAAAATGCTTAAAGTTTTTTTTTTCATAGTTTTGATGACATTTTTATTATCATACTAGAAAGTGGTAAGTGGTAATAATAACAAATAAGTAGGTGCATCCCGAATTTTTACTTGTAGTGCACATTCTTAGCTTTGACTCAGCAATTGGAAACTAACTTCAAGTGACCCTATATATATAAAAAAAGATTCCATTGTAATTTTTATTATTGTAAGAAGAACATGGAAGAAATGCAATATATTTAAGCTTCAGAATCAACCATAGATCATGGGGACATGCACCCACAGGAGAAGTTGTTATGCTTCCCAGTAATGTTGAGTTTAATGCTGCGTAGGTGCTGAAAGATGCTTTGAGTGAGGAGACGGTGTGCCGCACAGACAGAGAGACAGAAAGAGCATGTGTATATGAGTGTGTGTTTGACTATGAGTCTATGAACTTTGTTGGGCGGAAGGACAATTGATGCCCCTTTAGAAGGAGGTGCTGTGCCGGCAAAGACTTGTATTAAGTGGGATATGACAACAGTACAAGGTAATCCCTATATCAGCAGCAGTCATGAGCTCATGGAGTAATACAGAAACACCATTCTTATCACCTCAGTTTGCAGCACCCACACACGTTAACCCATTAACTGGAATTTATAAAACACTGATGGTTAGGATGTATTAAAAAATCTGATCAATCCTTTGTCTGTAAGCACATTTAAATTAAGCTTAGTATTTAGCTTTTTGTGGCTTCTAGGAGCGAGAACATACTGTTTTTAATCATACAGACTGCCACCAAAATCAAAATATCATGTTGATACATTGAGAAAGAGCTAGATTTGCATAAAAAGCATCAGATCTTTGAAATATTGTTTTGTTTGAGGCACTTAGTAAACTAGATATTCATCAGCTGAACTGTATTGTCTATGTTATCTAATTTAAATAATCAGTTCAGTTTATTTTAAATAAAAAGTAATTTTCCATTTTTTCAGCATTACTGTGATATTCAATTTCAAATTCACCCACTCTTAACAGCGCAAACCACAAACTGTGATTGGTTGAACAGATAAACAATATATTGTGGTCAAGTCAATATTGGACGATAAATGTAACTCTTTTAAATGTTATTTTATCCAGTATCTGACCAATAAAACAGAGTAATTTATTTAAGAAAACAATTTAAGCAAAAATTATCATGGGACCTGCATTATTTCTGCCTTGACACCTGTTGTTAAACACAACTAAGATATATATACAGTATATATATATATATATATATATATATATATATATATATATATATATATATTTTTTTTTTTAAATCAGTCTACAGGCATGTCGTTGTATTTGTAATAGTAAGGTTTTCAATTTAGTTGGAAGCTGGCCAAAGACATGTATATTTTCTTTACTCCAATGGTTAAGTGGCTTTAAGTACTATGTACTTCAAAAAATAAGTGCAATGTACTTACTGTGTTGATGTTGTATTGTAAAACACTTTTGCTGCAGTCGAGGGGTAATATGGGTAGGTCATGGACATGTGAGATTTAAGGGTTGGTTTAAGGTGTACAGGAAGTGTCAGTGTAATTACAAATGTAATTTGTAACACATAAATTAATTACAGCAGTAACTGCTTTCAGGTATTTTGCATGTACATGTACGTACACAATAAGTCCATTTTATCAAATTATTAATTCCAATCTAAGTACATAGTACTTAAAGCCACTTAATATAAAGTGGGACCTCTAACATCAAAAGTAAAACAATGAGTCTGCACACCAGAAAATGCTCCTTAGCAATTTTAATAGTTGCTTACCACGTGTCATTTCAGGCCCTAGCCCTTCATGCAGACACAAACAAAGTGGGGAGAAACACCTCCATATATACAGCCATGCATAGTCACATGATCAAGTCAAGTCAAGTCAATTTATTTATAGAGCACTACACAAACACAACATTTGTCATTTGATCACACACATCCATGATAGGACCAATCAAGTGAAAAAGCAATTACATAAACCAGCTAAAAACATGTAAGAAGCAAATAATAATCCATTAGAAATATATTAAATAGCTAAGCAAAGGCAAAAGCACAACCTAGAAAGTTTCATTAAAAAAAAAAAGAGTTTCTACCACTATTAACAATATTGACAGATGAGCAAAAATGTAAATACATAAAGGATACCACAATGGTGTGTTACATATATCATATATCGAATCAGCAAAACGATCGCACATTTACACTGTTTTCACAATAACAGGATTTATTTACAGAAAAGGCCTCAGGTCAAAGTCTTCATTCAACCCTTTTGGAGCTAGAGTGTCCAGGGCCTGGATCTATATCCAGAATGCTTCTTTTAAGTAACAGACTGTCACAAGCTGGGCTCGAACTCAGGTCTCTGGTGTGGAGAGAAGAATGTTCTACCACTTAGCCACAGAGGAGGTAATAGGACCCAAACGAAACGCTCAAGGCAATAGTCCGGGCAAAGTAGATTTATAAAAAAAAAAAAAAAAGATACTTTGCAAGTCAAAAATCCAACAAAAATTCTTCTGAGAAAAAGGAATGATAGAAGAAATAATGCAAACAATAACAGGAGAAAAATAAAATAACTCCACGAGGGGAGAAAAACTAACTCAAACAACTAAGAATAGCTTACTTGGGATTGCTTGGAACTTAAAAGAGCACAGTGGATCACAGCAGGAATCACATAGCCAAGACTCAAAAACCGAGTGAGGAACAAGGGGAAAAAACACAGCTAAAATACTCTAAGGAAAACAAGGCACAGGTGACCTGCATAATAGCTAACAAGGATGCACGAGGAAGAACTAAGGCAGAAGGGAACACAGGTGACCTCTAGAGGCCCGGAGAAGAACAACAGGAGGCAGGATTCTGACACAGACAATTTACGTCTCCTCCACGGGAGGGCTGTTTCACAAGTTCAATGCCACAATATCTGAGAGGAGAAACATTATGAAAAGCTTGTGAGAAATGCACCACTACTGTACTTTTGCTGTCATGATTATGAATGTTGGATCTGTGTTCTGAGATTCTTATTTTCAGTGGCCTAGTCGTTTTACCAACATAGGCCAAGCCGCATGAACATTTAAGTAAATAATTAACATTCTTTGTATTACAGGTAATCACACCATTGATATCATAAAGCTTCCCAGAACATGGGTGATTAAAGGTGGTTGTTTTATACATTGTAAAAAAAAATATTGTTGGTTTAACTTACAAAAATGAAGTAACCTGGTTGCCTTAAAATTTTAAGTTCATTGAAATGGAAAAATTGAGTTAATACAATGACGGAGAGTGATATAATCATCAGAAACTCAAAATATTATGTTATCTTAACCACATATATTATTTTAAGTTGATTTGACAAAAGAAAAAATTTTTGTAATTACAAATCATGAAAATATTTTTTACAGTGTATGTAAAGTTGCATCGAGTGCAGCTACCACATCTGTAATTCCAAAAGGAAATAGACTGCAAAAAATGTGGTGGAGTCAATGATGGAAGATGAGCTCTCACCAATATATTTTTGAGATTAGGTGCTCTTTTGTACACAATGCTTGGTGATGTAGTAAAGCATTTAAGTGCTGGATCAGAGTCAATAATGTGCAAATGTTTCTTAATGATGGATTCAAACTCTCTACCAAGAGGTGAATATTGGACAATACAGTTAATTCTTGACTCAGAAGTTCTGGATCTGGTGTTGCTTAGCCAGTCACTTTGCGATGTATTATCCATTATGGCTTGGAAATCACAGTTGATTAAACTGAGACAAAGTCAGACTCCTCTTGAGTGGAATGGAAAGATTGTCCATGAAGAATAGAATTTCCGTCAGTGCTTTTTTAATATAAGTTAGATCCTATTCTGTTCAAGTCTCTGAAAACAGAAATGTCTAGAAAATCATCCTGTGTTTGTCAAAATCTATTGTGAATTTCAAACCTCTACTGTTGGCATTGATAAAATCATGGAACTGTTTCAAGTCTCAGAGCCGGTGAAAATGAAAAAATATAATTAATATACCTCCTCCAGTTGGAAATTGAGGGTAGGAATGGATTGCATAGTTGATTCAGGATGATTTGCTTTTCAAGACGTCCGCAGTATAGGGATGCAAAACTTGGGGCCATTTTAGCTCCCATACTCGTGCCTGACACCTGGAGGTAAAAGTCAGTGCCAGAGAGAAAAAAGTTGGATGTAAAAACAATTTCAATGAGATCCACAATACAGGAGGTGCTTGGAGTGCAGTTGGAGCGCCCCCTTCTATCTATATCGCCCCCTGCTTTTAGCCCCTCTTCAAACGGTACGTTAGTGTAAGAGACTCAATGTCCATTGTCACCAGAAAACAATGTTCATCTTATAATTGAATAGATTGAATCATATTAATGAATTCTATAGAGTCTTTTACATAAGATGGAAGAGAAGTGATGAGTGGTTGGCGAAAATAATCCACGAATGTTGCAATTTTCTCTGTTAAAGACCCAATAGCTGCCACGATGGGCCATCCTGGAGGTACATTTGTGTAGGTTTTATGGATTGTAGGGAGAGTATACAAAACTGAAGTGACAGGAGGGTCTACTACCATGAAATCATGTACTTGTTTTGTTATTTCTCCAGTTTGCAGGAGGGAGTCTATCTTTCCCCTAATATGCTGTTTGAACATTTTGTACCTGTTCCGTTTCTGTGTCTGACGAGTCCAATGAGGCTCTCTGTCTGGAGGCGCTCTTCCCTCGCCAACATTTTTTCTTACTCTTGTGTATGTGCAGGATACAGGATTGTGCAGGATTTGTTTTGTTTCGTCTCCGATTGCATAAAAATGGGCCACTTATCTGAGAGTAGGCGCTGGACTCTGAGTCATATTCCAGGTCTATTGATGACTGCTGTGGACTGTCCTTCCAGGTGTTGCGTCTTGTGTATTTGCTGCGTGCATCACCGCCTTCTGGCCTGGATCCTCGGCTTCTTCATGGAAGTGGGTTTCTCCATTGATAGATTCTCCCACTATTGTAATCAACAGCGTCTCTCTCTATGATTTTAACCTCTAATATCACCCACAGATTTCTCCCAAGGTTTTTATTTTCTCTCTATTTCTGTAACAGAGAAAAAAAACCTTGGTAGAAATGTAATTTGGATTCCATGCCACTGTCACCTTTGGCTTGGTTAGTTGTGGTTTAGGGGTTTAAAACAGACTTAATGCACAGTAATATTTGACTTGCAGGACATTGCCGAAGGCATCGAGAGCTGCCAGCCAGCAAGCTGGTGCTATGGGTACCAACACATGGCCATAGGTCAAGAGGACGCCCCACGCTAACATACGTGGACATACTCAAGAGGGATGCGGGAGCCCAGAGCACCAACGAACTGGCCGGATGCATGGAGAACCGGGATGCCTGGAGGCAACAATGGAAGGCTCGTCTGAGGACGACTTAGAGAGAATATTAGTCATTTGACTGTACTGACTCTACAGCTGGTTGAAAATGCAGCAGCTAGAGTTCCTACTAGAACATCTCGCAGGCCCGTCGCCAAGGGGGGGCATTGGTGGGCAGTGCCCCCCCAAACGACTCACTGTGCCCACCCACCCATCAGCTTTACATTAGATGTTTATGTTAGTAACTTAATACTTAAACTTAAGCTCTACAACGGTAGGAATAATAGATTCTCTTCAGAAATGATTTCGAAATTCATTATTCAACGCATTATTACACAGAACATAACTTTAAATATAATTGTTTTAATAAATGACTGTTAAAACATCCCGAAACAGCACCCAAACCTTGCAAAGACCTATCTCATTAATTATTCACATTCAACAGCCAATGGCAAGTCTCCAGCAGCAGACCTTTTAATTTGTTATTTTTGTGTTAGTATTTTATTTCTTCAAATTACAATATTCAGTTTGTGTTTAATGATAAATAAATTATATAAACCATGCAATTTATTTAGTTAAGCATACAGTATTGTTTATACGTAATTCCTTTGCGCAGCTGCGCAGTGCATGCGATCCGAGAATCAAATTCTGGCGGTTTTGTAGTAGCCTGGCTGCGCCCTCCTACGCACTTCCGCTCAATTTCATTTTCCTTCAGTACTGCGTCTGGGATCGCTCCATATCCTTAGGTTTCCAGAAATCAATTTTTTGTAGGACCAATCAGCGAATAGAGGGAGTGGCTGAGAACGATGACGTTGATGTAGTGCGTCAGTTTGAGTGCAGTAATGGCAGCGGAGAAAGACGTGAGAAAAGCTATTCGGTCCGTTGTTGAAAAAGAAACTGCCGAATATACAGAATTTAAAGCCGGATTGTTGTCGTCTCACCTCTTGTTGCACAACGGAGGACCAAGTGAAGGAGGCAGAAAGGTTGGAAGTTTGTGCTGGGCAGCTCGTGCACAATGACCGTGACATTTTTGACTTTAGCCTGGTGTTCGCGGTGTTCGGAAGCCCCGAGTCCTGGCTGCTAAACTATTGTTGAAGATCCGCTCAGGAGTCATGTCAGTCGCTCAGATTCCCAACAGTAAATTTACTGATTCTTGTGATGAATAGAACATTTTGAGCCCCTTTGTGCACTCGTACAGGAGGTTGGTGTGTCAGTTTTACATGTTGTAAATCATACAAATTGGTTGTGATTTAAAAAAAAAAATTGTCATAAATAAAAATTTGAAAACCCATACTTTGGAGACTATATTTGATTTTCAGTTTTAGATGTCAATGGTTAATTTGTTTTAATAAAAAAAAACAACTAAATGCCATATAAAAATGTACAAACACATACTTTGAAGACCACAATTAAGGTAATTAAGAAACAAAAATACGTAATATGAAAAATTGTTGTTTATTACACATCTGCAGACAGACTGATCATTCACTGTAACTTACAGCATTGACTGAATAATCACTGTCCTTCATGTCAAATATACATTTCGAATTAATAATTGTTCCTAGATTAACAAAACCTGCAGCTCTCGTTGACTGAAATCCTATTGTAAATTTAATCCTCTGATCATTCGGAGTTCGGACTTGTTGTTTCTTTTACTGTCTATGGTTGTTTCCAGCCGTTTCGGCGCATGACATACGTCACTCACGACCACACATTACCGATTGGCTATGGCAGATCGTGAGTGACTCTGGGCAGATCCAATAGATTTGAACTTTAATAGTGAACCCGCCTACAAGGAAGGAAACGTTTCTCAATTGAGGGAGGCCAGACTCTCTGTACAAATGAAATGTATGTACGAGAGTCTGGTAGAACCAGGCTAGTTTTGTAGGCCTGGCTACAGCAAATTATACTAAGAAGTGGTTTAAAGTTTTGTCGTTGACAAAGAAGACTTTGACCAACAACAACGTGCGTGGAGACGACTCTGGAGCTAATGAGATGGTAGGAACACGGTAAGAAGGGTAGGAATAGAGAATTTGTCTGCTACATTGCTAAATTTGTATTGCAGTATGTAATGCATTGCTTTTATTATTGCTGTATTGTTGGTGGAAACCAGGTGCTTTTGTGACTCATGTCTATGAAATGTAGTCATAAATCAAATTGGTTTTGGCATAGATTTACTTTGGACTTTGGACTAATGATATTACGTTGATTGCGCCTTTTACTCAAGAAAGCCACTAGATGGCACTGTGTTGTGTATGTGACGAACTGTATGCAGATTAACAAAAAATATAGGCTACTAGGCTAGCAAGCTATATGTGGAAATGTTAAGAGAAAATGGTAACACTTTATTTTACGACCCGCAAACAACTGTGTAAGTACACTGAAATTACGGTGTACGTTTCTGTAATTATAGTGTACTTCTGTGTAATAGGGAACAATATGTTAAGTTTGGGGTAATAAAGGGGTAACACAAGCAAATACAAGCAAATTATTTAATTAGTTAAAAAAATAACAGGTACCTATTCTGTTAATATATTCCAGGCAAAAATTGTGTCTGTTGTTTATAAAATGTATCACATTTCTGGAAAAATATGTTCTTGTGCAATGTTACAGGGTAATTTTGACATCTGTGGGTTATATATATATATACTATGATAAAAATTACATTTATTGGCTTTTCGTACTAGATTGCTTAATGTTAAGTCAAAATAATTTGTTTGTGCTATGATTTTAATTTAGACCGTACCATGTGGTAATTAGTACTTACATACCATTGAATTGCAATAACACTTAAATGTCAGGGCAAATATACTGTGTAATTAAAACGATTTTTTTATAAGAGTAGCTTTCTCTGCAATTACAGTGCAAATAATGTTGTTTCGTATTGCTACATAGCTTTGTTACCCCCTTGTTCTGCGTAGTTACAGGGTAAGTGTAACTCCTGCGGGCTGTAAATTAAAGTGGTGTTTGTTACCCCTTTATTACCCAAAACTTAACATATTGTTCCCTTATACCTACACGGAAGTACACTATAAACGTACACCGTAATTTCAGTGTACTTACACAGTTGTTTGCGGGTCGTAAAATAAAGTGTTACCGAGAAAATAAACAAAGACATTGAGATCATACGGTGAAGTAAATAAAAGGAACAAAACAAGACTGTGGTCTATTTTAGTTAAAGCCTAATATGGGTTGTTGTTTTGGTCTGTCTCAGATCATTAAAAAAAAGTGTGCCCCTATGGAAATTAAATTCCCCCCCATTTGGTTTGTTCTGGCGACGGCCCTGACGTCTCGGTTCCCTAAAGGAGGGAACAGAAACGTAGTTAAAGGCCATATTGCAGGTTAGAGGACCCAACGAGTCAATGCATAGAAAAACAATGTAGGAACTAGATTTTCTTTAAAAAATACGTATAAACACGCTTCTGCAGTCGTTTTTGTGAGAAAATGTTACTTCCGCGTCTGAAAATGGGCGTGGCGGGCGTGACGCAATGAGCGGGAGAGCCGTCGATTCACACAACAGGAAAACAATGGATCGCATGACGTTTCGGACGCTGAGGAAATATTCGTATGATGGATCAAGCCATAAAGTTATGAGCCTGCTATGCTAAAGAGATCAGGGACAGGCCAGGATAATGTCAGACAGAATGGTCAGAGAAAAATTTACCTGTGAAGTGAGGAGAACCAGTGGAGAACAGGACAGGTGCCTTTTAGGTGAGAGACGTGCTTATAGGCTATACACGTTCGCTAACGATATACACTGTGCTCACAGTATTGTACAGATTATTGTGATCCTATAACAGGCCAGCAGACATTAGTATGTTTAGGGTAGATTTATATACTATTAAATGTATAAAAACTTTACTTGAGTATATTTCTATACTAAAAGCATAGGCTATACTCAGGAAAATTTTTAATACATATTTTTCACCTAGGTTATAACATAAACAGGTAACACTTTAAAATAATGGTCCGTAGTTAACAAGTAGCTATGCAGGAAGTAATAGGTAGTACTGCATTTGTAATGATTCCTTGTTGTCCGCCCCGTGTTTCACTGTCTTCGTGTTAAAACTACATTTCCCATGATCCCCAGCACTCATCACTGCCAGCCCTGTGTCATTGTGCTCACCTGATTGTAGTTTGTTATCATCATGTCTCCAGTGTATTTAAACCCTGTTTGTTCTCCATTCCCTTGTCGATCGTTGATGTTTGTGGACGCCTGTCTCCGTGCTCTTCCTCATGTTTATCCTGCCTGTGCTGCCTTTGATGTTTTCCGTGTTTGCGGTTTGTTTCCCCATCGTGGGTATTTCCTTTGTTTGTATTTTGTCCTTTTAGTTTTCACTGTTATTAATAAATCACTGCATTTGGATCCAACCCCTTGTCTGCCTCCTCCTGCATCGTGACAGAACGATCGACCCATAATGGATCCAGCAGCGGTTTTCATCGAACTGGCCCAGGCTGATCTGACCGTTTACGAGTACTCACGTCTCTTCTCCACGGTCGCCATCTACTCCGGGTTCGACGACGCTTCCCTGAAGACCATCTACTGGATCGAGTTACCATCAGCCCAGTGTTGGGAAGCGCCAGAACACGGAGACCACACGTGGAGGGAGTACGTGAGTCTCGTCTTAAAGAAACTCGCGCCCGACGAACCACCCTTCGAGATCCCGGTTTTTGAGCCAGAGCCCACGCCTGCCATGGTCAGCGAGCCAGAGCCCATGCCTGCCACGGTCAGCGAACCGTTAGCCCCCGATGTCAGTGAGCCAGCGCCTGTCGCCTCGGCCGTCAGCGAGCCAGCGCCAGTAGCCTCCGACGTCAGCGAGCCAGCACCTGTAGCCTCCGACGTCAGCGAGCCAGCGCCTGTAGCCTCCAACGTCAGCGAGCCAGAGTCTCAAGCCTCTGACGTTAGCGAACCAGCGCCTGTAGCCTCCGACGTCAGCGAGCCAGCGCCTGTCGTCTCCGACGCCAGCGAGCCAGCGCCGGTAGCCTCAACCGTCCCTGAGCCAGCGCCTGTAGCCTCGACCGTCCCTGAGCCAGCGCCTGTGGCCTTGTCTGTCCCAGTGCCAGTAGCCATGACCGTCCAAGAGCCAGCGCCAGTAGCCGTGACCGTCCAAGAGCTAGTGCCAGTACCCGAGCTTTCCAGAGCTCCGCCTTCTGAGCTTTCCAGAGCTCCATCCTCAGAGCTTTCCAGAGCCCCGCCTTCCAAGCTTTCCGTGCCTCCCAGAGCTCCGCCTCCCGAGCTTTCCAGAGCTCCACCTTCCGAGCCCTCTGAGCTTTCCAGAGCTCTGCCCTCCGAGCTTCTTGAGCCTCCCAGAGCTCCGCCTCCCGTGCTTTCTAGACCTCTGCCTTCCGAGCCTTCCGAGCTTTCCAGAGCTCCGCCCTCTGAGCTTTCTAGAGCTCCGCCTCCCGAGCTTTCCAGAGCTCAGTCTCTCGAGTCTCCCAGGGCTCCTTCCCCCAAGCCTCCCAGGGCTCCGCCTCTCAAGTCTCTCGAACCTTCCAGGGCTCCGCCTCTCAAGCCTCTCGAGCCTCCCAGGGCTCCGCCCCTCAAGCTTCTCGAGCCTTCCAGGGCTCCGCCCCTCAAGCCTCTCGAGCCTCCCAGGGCTCCGTCTCTCAAGCCTCTAGAGCGTTCTACGGCTCTGCCTCCTGAGCCTCTCTCAGCTCCGTCTCCAGAACCTCATGAGCCTCCTACGGCTCCGCCTCCAGAGCCTCCTACGGCTCCGCCCCAAAGCCTCCTGAGCCTCCCACGGCTCCACCTCCTGAGCCTCCAGAGTCTCCTAGGGCTCTTCTCCCGGAGCCTCCTACGGCTCCGCCTCCAGAGCCTCTTATGGCTCTGCTCCCAGACCACCCAAACCTGTCCTTGTCCTGTGGCCACCTCCCAGGCCCCCTGACCCAGTGCCCTTTGTGCCCCCCTGGACTGCCTGCCTGCCCTATGTGCCCCCTTGGACTTCCTGTCTGCCCCTCGTTGCCCCCCTGGACCGTCTATCTGCCACACGTTGCCCCCCTTGGACTGCCTGTCTGTTTTCTGTGCTCCCTTGGATTGCCTGTCTTGCGTCCCTTTGGTCTGTCTAATTGTCCTTTATATCTCATTGGTCTGTCTCTGTGTCCCTTGTGCCCCCCTTCATCTGTCTGTTTCCCCCCGGGTCTACCCCCTCACTCCTTGGTCTTTCTTCTTGTTGTTGGTTCTTCGGGTCTTTTCCCCTCTAGGACCGTCTGGAATCCGGTCCTTTTGAGGGGGGCCTATGTAATGATTCCTTGTTGTCCGCCCCGTGTTTCACTGTCTTCGTGTTAAAACTACATTTCCCATGATCCCCAGCACTCATCACTGCCAGCCCTGTGTCATTGTGCTCACCTGATTGTAGTTTGTTATCATCATGTCTCCAGTGTATTTAAACCCTGTTTGTTCTCCATTCCCTTGTCGATCGTTGATGTTTGTGGACGCCTGTCTCCGTGCTCTTCCTCATGTTTATCCTGCCTGTGCTGCCTTTGATGTTTTCCGTGTTTGCGGTTTGTTTCCCCATCGTGGGTATTTCCTTTGTTTGTATTTTGTCCTTTTAGTTTTCACTGTTATTAATAAATCACTGCATTTGGATCCAACCCCTTGTCTGCCTCCTCCTGCATCGTGACAGCATTAACACCGAACTTAATAGGCTACTATTAACTAATATGGAAGCAATAATAACTAAGCATTAAGTAATAGGTAATTTAGTACAAAGGTAGTTCCTTGGTAGGTATTTGATTGTTACTAAAGAATATATCCTCATTGAGAACTACTTGTGAACTAAGAAATAATAACCAATTAATTACTAATCACAAAAGTAACATGTCTAAAAAGTGAACAAATGTGGGGGTTTTATACTCTTAACATGGTCATAACATTTCAGAAGCATGTGCCTCAAATGGGTTCTTTGTGGAAACCAGTTTATGAAGTTTATATATCCTCCCAAATACATTAGCTAGGTTGAGATTGTGACCACTACTCTTGCCAGGATGGACGCATGTTCTCTGTTTATTTAAAACTTAAACATAAAATAATACTAATAATGACAGTTTTTAAAAATAAATCTTAAATAATTAGGAAGTGATGCTGACACCCATGATTGGATTAGTTCACTATTATGAGCTCTATTGAATGTCACATATATCTCAGACTCCAAAGACCTATAACTTTATGTTACAGTAGCTGTCTGAGGAGGACTTCTCTTTAGGACATGAATATAAACATTGATGTTCACTTGTCAAAAACAATTAGCATCTTTAATGAAGAAATTGGCTGCATTTATGTTACGATAAGCGCAAAACCACATCTTCCAGATTACAGTGTTTGTTAGAATATTAGTGCCTCACAGAACCTGTACAGTGTGTGTCAAATATAAAATTAAATAACTTGTATCATTTGTGAAAAACATGTTAACTCCTCAATAACTACTTAAGCGTTACCTTGTCATCCCGCAGGAACTACTAGTGATGTGGCCCATTATTTTAAAGTGAAAAACATGTTAACTCCTAACTAACTACAAGCGTTACCTTGTGTAAACATTGCGGGATGACAAGGTAACGCTTGTAGTTAGTTAGGAGTTAACATGTTTTTCACTTTAAAATAATGGGCCACATCATTAGTAGTTCCTGCGGGATAACATGTTAACTCCTAACTAACTACAAGCGTTACCTTGTCATCCCGCAATGTTTACACAAGGTAACGCTTGTAGTTAGTTAGGAGTTAACATGTTTTTCACTTTAAAATATTGGGCCACATCACTAGTAGTTCCTGCGGGATAACATGTTAACTCCTAACTAACTACAAGCGTTACCTTGTCGTCCCGCAATGTTTACACAAGGTAACGCTTGTAGTTAGTTAGGAGTTAACATGTTTTTCACTTTAAAATAATGGGCCACATCACTAGTAGTTCCTGCGGGATAACATGTTAACTCCTAACTAACTACAAGCGTTACCTTGTTATCCCGCAATGTTTACACAAGGTAACACTTATAGTTAGTTAGGAGTTAACATGTTTTTCACTTTAAAATAATGGGCCACATCACTAGTAGTTCCTGCGGGATGACAAGGTAACGCTTAAGTAGTTAGTGAGGAGTTAACATGTTTTTCACAAATCATACAAGTAATTTAATTTTATATTTGACACATACTGTACAGGTTCTGTGAGGCACTAATATTCTAACAAACACTGTAATCTGGAAGATATGGTTTTGCGCTTATCGTAACATAAATGCAGCCAATTTCTTTATTAAAGATACAAATTGTTTTTGACAAGCGAACATCAATGTTTGTATTCATGTCCTAAAGAGAAGTCCTCCTCAGGCAGCTACTGGAACATAAAGTTATAGGTCTTTGGAGTCTGAGATATATGTGACTGACATTCAATAGAGCTCATAATAGTGAACTAATCCAATCATGAGAGTGTCAGCATCACTTCCTAATTATTTAAGATTTATTTTTAAAAACTGTCTTTATTAGGATTATTTTATGTTTAAGTTTTAAATAAACAGAGAACATGCGTCCATCCTGGCAAGAGTAGTGGTCACAATCTCAACCTAGCTAATGTATTTGGGAGGATATATAAACTTCATAAACTGGTTTCCACAAAGAACCCATCTGAGGCACATGCTTCTGAAATGTTATGACCATGTTAAGAGTAAAACCCCCACAACTGTTCACTTTTTAGACATGTTACTTTTGCGATTAGTAATTAATTGGTTATTATTTCTTAGTTCACAAGTAGTTCTCAATGAGGATATATTTCTTTAGTAACAATCAAATACCTACCAAGGAACTACCTTTGTACTAAATTACCTATTACTTAATGCTTAGTTAATATTGCTTCCATATTAGTTAATAGTATTAAGTTCGGTGTTAATGCAGTACTACCTATTACTTCCTGCATAGCTACTTGTTAACTACGGACCATTATTTGTTACCTTTTCATTTGTACTTTTTTTCATTGTTGTAATTGCTATTGTTGCTGTCTTTTGCTCTCACCATTGCGATCACCACTGCCATCATCATTGTCTTTTATTATTAATAGCAATATTATTATTATTATTATTATTAGAATCATCAATATTGCCACTGTCAATGCTGTATTGGAATTAAGTGTCACTATCATCACAAGAAAAAAGAAAGAAAGAAAGAAAATTATGTTGGTCATACTTCCAAAAAGAATAATCTGTGATTCTGAATGACAGGATCCACACCGGCTCGGTGACTGACAGCTGCGCGCTCTCAAACGTGTTCATCCATGCTAAAGTTGATAAAGTTGATAATTCTGTAATGACTGCAATTGGATATTTCGAACAGAGATGACGACAAAGAGGAAAAACTGCAGAAACGGTCTGTTTTTTTAATCTTTTTTGAATTGCTATCTTTGACCATATACGACAGAATGTTTCTAATGACACAGCTCTACTGCACTGGAAATTTCAGAATTTTTTAACAGACGCTTGGAGACCTGTGGGTGAACTCTGAGATTGAAAGCAGAGATAAAAATCAAGGGATGGTATCCACCATACATGTGACTTACAAGACAATTCATTCAAATATGTAAACTAGAAAGAAGTCCTGCTACGTTGACAGAGTGGGCTTGTTTACTCTTTGGTGGATTGCACAATGCAAATTCTGACATGCTTTAGTGCTGGCATATTAATCATTCTTGGTAACTTGCACCATCTTAGGTATTACTTTTGTCATCAGCATCTTGAACAACAGAAGAAACTGGCTGCATTCCAGACAGACAGCAAGCCGACCTGAAAATTGTGGCAAAACAACGCACCAGTCTCTTTGTAACCCAATCCCAGATGAGCAGATAGAGCACAATGCTTAGAACATCTGTTGAGGCATACAATGCAAAATTATGAGCAGCTTCACAAAGATGAGCAAAATGGCTGCCATCATATTTAAGCCTCCTTAGTTTATGTGTCTGGTCTTTGTATACAATTACATTCTTTGCAATCTCCAGACATCAATGATTCACAAAACATGCTTTCTTGTTTAGATGATGTGGAAATGCTGATACTTTATCAAAGCTACCTGCATGAACAGGAGTTTTCTTGGCTGCATATTGGCATATGGCCCATAAGCGTCAGTAATGTCTACGTGCAGATCAGAGATCTTGAGAGTGAACTGGCCATGGTTTGCGGCTTTGTCAGGAAGATTAAAGACATTTCAGTGAGTCTAACCTGAACAGTTCGGCATCAGCGACTCATGCATTCACAGTAAACATTTCTGAGCATATCACTTCATGCGCATACTCTTCCAGCGTGCAATGATCTCTATGCTGCTGGGAATGGTGTTAAACTGATTAATAAAAAAAAAAACTAATAATAATAAAAAAAACAACAACACGATTTTAAGATACATTTTCGATTTAAAGATACATTTTCCAGCAAATGATTAGTGAAAGGAGAAAAATGTGGGACACAGCTGAATAATTATGCTTTTGAAAATTACAGTGAGAACCCTTTGGCCTGTTTACTTGCTGAGATTAAATATATCGTGTACCAACAGAGAGGCAGTATTGACAGTGTCATTTTGCCCATTGCATTATTTTGTTATTATGCAGGTAACTGCCCACATGAATAAAGAGGTAGCACCACAAGGCTGTGTTTAGAGCCCATACGCTTAAAGCTTACATTCATTTCTCCACAGGATGTATGATGTGGTGGCGGTAGCCCTGTGGTTAGGAATGTGGACACAGTGGTTGCAGGTTCAGTGGCAGATAGAGGTGACCTAGGATTGTGTCCTGTCAATGTGCCCTTGACCTGCTGCAGTATAAGATGAACTCTGCCTTATCTTCGTAGATCAAGCTGTTTCATGTACACTAATACACATGCATTTTCACAAAGTAGAACCTATTAAACACTGTCACATGCAATGCAAGACTTTTGAAGAATTAATTTTTATTATAATTATTGCCATATATTATTGGTACAGTACTGGTTTTACTACCAGTAAGTTTTTTTTTCTTTTTTTTCATTCTTGTCATGATTAAAACCCCCTTGACCCTAGCAAAGTGAATGTAACATACTCAGGTGACTTATTGCTTTTATAACATTATACGTATAACAGTAAAAAAAAATTCATACTAACACATTTCTGTCATGACAGCTCTACAGCTACAGCTCTAGCATGGTAATGGAAATGGCAATGTTAATTTGGTCTTGGCAGAATAGATCTGCTATGCTGCTGCTGCTGCAGAGCAAGTCCCAAGATTAAGGCAACAGTGGCAAGGAACCAAAACTCCATCAGGTGATGGAATGGGGAAAAGGCCTTAGGAGAACCAAGGCTCAGTCGGGGGCCAGTTCTCCTCTGGCCAACGAACGAACTGTGTATGATTATGATTCAGGCAACATTACAGGTCAAAAGACAAATTCGATCAGAACATTCACAATATCCAGTTCCATCTAGTTGGAGGTCAGAGTTATCACGCCGGTATGGAGACGAGTTTGTAGAGGTGTCCATAAGGCCTTCACAGGGTTGATGAGGCTGGCACTGCAGTTATGCGTTGTGGTCTTGTCTGTGAATGCCAGGTTAAAGAGATGTGATTTAGTCTAGATTTAAACTGACAGAGAGTTTCTGCTTCCCAGACAATGGTAGAGAGACTGTTCCAAAGTTTAGGTGCTAAATAGGAAAAGGATCTACCGCCAGCAGTCGATTTTGATTTTCTGGGTATTAATTTTGAGATTGCAATAGACGTGAAGAGCTAGATGTGACTATGCGTTAAGAGCTCGCTTAAGTACTGGGCAGCTAAACCATTTAGTGCTTTGTAAGTAGACAGTAATATTTAAAAATGTATACACTGTTTGGGTGCCAATGCAGTGTTGACAGAACCGGGCTAATATGGTCATAGTTCCTGGTTTTGGACCTGCTGTAGTTTATTTATTAAGTGTGCAGGGCAACCACCCAGTAGAGCATTACAGTAATCTAGCCTTGAGGTCATGAATGCATGAACTAACTGTTCCGCATTTTTCAATGATATGTTGTATTTTTGATATATTTTTAAGATGGAAGAATTCGGTTTTACAGATGCTAGAAATTTGACTTTCAAATGAAAGATTGGTGTCAAAGAGCACACCCAGGTTTCTAACCAACGACAAAGACTTGAAAGAGCTGCCATCAAGTGTTAGACATAATTTTAGGTTATTGAGTGAGGATGTTTTTTGGCCTATAATTAGAATGTCTGTTTTTTCAGATCTTAGTAGTAGGAAATTACTAATCATCCACGTTTTTATATCAAGTCAAGTCAATTCAAACTTTATTTATAGAGCACAAGTTTAACACAACCGTAGTTGATCCAAAGTGCTTTCCAGTACAATAAAATAATTCAATCAAATAAAAGAAATAAAGTAAAAAAGAAATAAAAGCAAGTAGCAAAACATTTGGTGTATCAACGTATTCAACCTGTAGAACACAGACTAATTTAAAAATAAATACATGAACTTATTTGAACGCAAGAGAGTAAAAATATTTTTTTAAACTGGATTTAAAAGCAACCAAAGATGGAGAGGTCCTGATGGTAAGGTAAACTGTTCCAGAACTTTGGCGCAACAACAGAGAAAGCTCTATCACCTCTTGATTTACACCGAGAGAAAGGGACAGATAAAAGTGACTGATCACAAGATTTTAGTGACCTAGAAGCTGTATATGGTCTAATAAGATCACAAATATAATCTGGGGCCGAGTTATGTAGAGCCTTATATGCAAAAAGGAGGATCTTAAAGTCTACTCTAAATTGTATTGGTAGCCAATGCAATGAGGCAAGAACAGGTGAGATATGATCCCTTTTCTTAGTTCCTGTTAACAATCTGGCTGCTGAGTTTTGAACCATCTGTAACTGAGACAGTGTAGTTTTAGGTAGGCCAACATACAGTTGAAAAATTAGAATTAGAATTACAATAGAATTACAATAGTCCAATCGAGACGAAATTAGTGCATGAATCACAATTTCAAGGTCTTTACTAGAGAGAAAGTTTCCTGTTGGAGGGCCGGCGGTTCACGGCTTTCGTTGACCACAAGCCGCTGACGTTTGCTATGGCCAAGTCGTCAGAGCTATGGTCTGGTCGCCAGCAGCGTCAGCTCTCTGCCATATCCGAATATACCACCGACATTCAGCATGTGGCCGGCAAGGACAACTTTGTGGCCGACTGTCTCTCCCGGGCGATCATTGGTTCCGTCCACTTGGGCCTTGACTACGCAGCTATGGCTGAGGATCAAACCGCGGACTCTGAGGTGCAAGCCTACAGGACGGCTCCCACAGCGCTGCTCATGGAGGATGTGGTGTTTGACACTGTCAACTCTACACTCCTTTGAGAAGTCTCCACTGGACAACCGCGCCCCATGGTACCTGCTGGCTGGAGACGTAAGGTGTTTGACACTATACACGGTCTTTCCCACCCGGGGGTGAAGGCCTCGACCAAGCTGGTGGGGTCCAAGTTCGTCTGGCCAGGCCTGCGGAGGGACGTCAAGGCTTGGGCTGCTTCCTGTGTGGCATGCCAGCGCGCAAAGGTGACTCGTCATACCAAGGCTCCTTTGGCACCTTTCAAAGTGCCAGAGAGGCATTTTGATCATGTGAATGTGGACCTGGTGGGCCCACTTCCCCCCTCCCGTGGTTACTCCTACCTCCTCACCATGGTGGACAGGACCACCAGATGGCCGGAAGTGGTGCCCCTGGCCTCCACTACATCAGCTGAGGTGGCACGGGCGTTCATTATGTCTTGGGTGGCCCGTTTCAGCACGCCATCTGACCTCTCCTCGGACCGAGGTCCGCAGTTTACATCGGAGCTTTGGACTGCGGTCGCCGAGGTCCTGGGAGTGAAGGTCCACCATACCACAGCCTATAACCCGCAGAGCAACGGACTTTGCGAGTGGTTTCATCGGGACATGAAGGCCGCGCTCAGGGCCAGCCTCACAGGTGGCAACTGGGCTGACCGGCTCCCATGGGTTATGCTTGGCCTTCGTTCTGCCCCCAAAGAGGATCTTCAAGCCTCATCGACAGAGTTGGTGTACGGCCAGCCTCTGTGCGTCCCGGGGGAGTTTCTTCCAGATGCCACGGCCCCGTGGTCAGTTGACTCCCATCGTACTGTGTCTCGGGACATTGCCAACGCTTTTGTTCCTATCCCAACGTCGCACCATGGCCTCCCCCAGACCTACGTGCCCAAGGATTTACCGTCAGCCAAGTATGTGTTCATCCGCCACGACGGACATTGTACTGCACTGCGCCCCCCCATGATGGGCCCTTCCGTGTCCTGACGGGAGGGTCTAAGAACTTTGTGGTGGATATGGGAGGTAGACCTGAGCGGGTGGCTTTAGACCGGCTCAAGCCTGCTCATGTGGATATTGGCGAACCCCTGCAGTTGGCCCTGCCCCCACGGTGGGGGCGCCCCCCTGCGGAGGCCTCGAACCAGGTGCCTGCCCCGCCCCTAGCCCCTCTTTTGTGAAGCGCAGCCGGTATGGCCGCCCAGTCCGCCCCCCTATACGTTGACTTTTCTAAGGACTGGTAGGACATGGACTGTTCTGTTTGGCACTGGTGAATAGCGCCCTATGTTCTGTTGGGGGTGCCTGTTCGTTTCGTTCGTTTATGGGTGAATTCTGGGGGGGCCTGTGTGGTGACCCACAAATAACACTGAGAGACATTCACCAATTCACCTAGGGAATATACCTTTAAGAGAGGGGGAAGAAGTTAGTTTCGGGGTAATGTTGTTGTGTCGATTTCACTGCTGTTGAGTTCTGTATTCTTGAAGTGGCGAGTAAAGCTGACTCGACGCATTCCCGTCTCTTGTCTACTCCTTTTTGCATGCACAATATGATATAAATGTAAAGGACAAAAACTCATACAGGGACATGGCTACTCGATCATGGATATCGCATATCATTTAACATTACAACAATGTTGTCATAGACAAGTATCGTTCGGCCCTCTTTTGAGCACCCTCATTATTTTCAAAAGCACCCTCAGTGATTTGGTTCTAGAACCGGGCCTGCTGTAATTTACTAATTCTTTAGGATCAAGTTGTGTTTTTTAGACTAATTCTTTCGGATCAAGAGGTTTCATAACAGCCAGCTTCAACGTTTTTGGTACATATCCTACACATCATATAACAAAGATGAATTAATAATATTAAGATGGAGTTAATGGAATTAATGATACTATACGTACAGGTAGAGCTGGGGAAGGTGAAGGCTTTTCTAGAGTTTCATGCAAGAACTAGGTAATAACTGTAAAAATAATAATTGTGCAGTTGTGTTTTTTCTACTAGTCACAGAAAATAAATCAATAAGCCTACTGCAATGGTATTGCAAACCTCACCCTTTATATTTTACAGAAGATTATATTATTTAATACAAAAATATATATTTATGAATAAATCTATTATTTATTAAAACATTGCCACATATTGTAGTATACACTAAAGGGATGATGAGGTCAATTGTCAGACTGTCAAGAGTAGCTATGAATGAAGTGTATGACGTACAGTAGGAGCATAAAAGAAAAGTCTTCAATAATAAATCCAAACACCAAACACACAGATCACCAGGAATAGAGCATACTGTAAGTAACACAACCACATAAACTAAAGATGACGCAAAACATCAAACAGAGGAAACTTAGGGGCCTTTTACATGTTTTATGCATTTTGGCCAAAATTTTTTAAAACGAGTTTCATAGTGCAAGTTTGTGAAAACGACACCTTTATCATCTCCTTGTAAACTGCAAAAACACAAATCTGTGAAAACGGTGATGTCGTCATGCACATGCCTAGGCTATTAGGCCTGCATGTAAAGTTTTTAGGCTTTTTTTAATTATAATTTGTCACATTAATTCAGAGTTGTCACCTTTTTCTGAAAATGATTCAATGATCCAAACAGAGTTTAATTCTGCTTTAAATCAGATCTGCATTGTATAAAGTACTATAAGGTGACTTCACTTTATTGATATTTAATGCATTCATTTACATTTGTGGTAAGCTAAATCAAACAGTCTTTATAAGAAGAAATAATTAGACTCTGGCTTTAAATTAAATGTGAATATAGTGTCAAAATGTAAACTATCATATCATAATGCCTTCTGCAGCTTCCTGACAAATAATTAAAATGTTGCATTTTGTAATTAATTAGGTCCATGTTCTAATTAAACGTGGAAAATAGACTAATAAACTGAATTTGATCTAAACTGTTTTCTGATTTGTATGGTTCATAAATGTTTACTCATAACTACTTTTCTTTCTGGGACTGTAGGGATTGTTTCTGGTGGAACACTGATTAGTGGCGCACTCTGGTGCTCGCTTGGCACATTCTGTTGCTACAATGCTGGCATTTTAATCTAATATAAGTTGACTTGATAATTGAATTGATAAGTAAAGTCATGTTTGCATGTGTTTTGTTTTGAGATGTTTGCAGGAAGTTCTGTTCAGTAATTAACTGTAATTTTTTGACATTTATTTGTATGATTTGATTAGTGTCATGATGTGGTTTTGTGTGTTTCCGTTATTAGTGATTCCCCATCGATTATTTGTCCCAGGTGTTCCGTATTTCTCACGCCCCCTTGTTATCTTGTCTAGCTCGTTTGTCCTTGATTATTTAAGCCCTGTGTTTCTGCCCTGTCTTTGTTGGTTGTTGAATTTATGTATGTGAACGTTGGTGTTTTTGTATTCTCGAGTCTTGCTTCTTGTCTTGTTTCCTGTTTCAAGTTTGTTATTAAAGCTGCACTGCGTTTGGATCCAGCCTCAGCTCTATTTCTCCGCACAACGTCACAATTAGCTTGCATGCGCCATATTTGATTGTAGGTTAAACTTGCCTTGTGTGTGTCTTTACAAGTATGTTTGAGCTTCAAATTTTCATGAACATGTATGTAAAAATTAAACTAATAGACTAAATAAAAAATGAAAAAAACAAAAAGATTAATAAAAAGTTCTGTATAATATTAGGGCAAAAACATGCATTTAAAAAGCTTTACAAAGGATTTTTGTTTGTTTGTTTGTTTGTTTGTTTTTTGTTTTTTTGCTGAAACTTGTCTTCTTGGCTGGTATGAGCGGCTTTATTCTGTGATGTCGTCTGCGCTGGTCTCAAAACTTCTCCGTTAAATTGTCTTTTTCAGCTTGTCTGGCACTTTGCATCAACACAACCTTATTTTTGACTTTCACCATTTAAAATGTTTCTTCACCATGTTTCCTATAACAAAATCTGAATTTTATGTTTTTACGTGCCGTGAGAAACAGGCCTAATCATGCAAAATCATGCAAAATATTTTCATGTACTGTATATAGATTTATATATAATTTATATTATATATAAATATTTTATATATATATTTTTTTCTTAAATATACATGCATGTGTGTGTATTTATATATACACAAAATAATTATACACAGTGCACCCACATATATTATGTAAACACAAACTTTTATTTTGCATGCGATTAATCGTTTGACAGCCCTATAAAAATTGTATTTCATGTGAATTTTTTTTTCATTCACAGGGCCTACTAAATCTGATTGGATTTCAATGATGTGACACAGTCATAAAGTTCAGCTAAATGTTTTACTTTATTATTATAGTATAAGTTAGAATACATTGATTAAAATGAAAGATTAAATTCTTAACCAAAGGGCCACTAATCACCATGGTGATCAATGAAACAAAATGCAGCCAATAATTATTTTTTGACAATATACCATGATATGTTTTTTCCTTCTTCTTTATATTGCAAAGCTGGCCCTTCATCTCTGTCCTGGTAATTGAGCAGGATTTCTCAAAAATGGCTCAGTTCTGAGCTTAGTTGAGTTGAGATAAGGCTGAAGAGGACACCTTTCCGTGAGAATCCTTATCTCAGCAGGAAGAGAAAGCCAAAAATGTACTGTCTTCTTAAAGAGGCATGAATCTGCTGGCCTGATAGTCATCTTATAGTCAGGATATTGTGCATCTCCAATGATAAGCAATCTGCCAGCTGCCTCTCCCAAACCCTGGATTCCATCAGACTATATTTACCTTTTCTCTCCCTCAATCTACCTACCTCCTTCTCCTGTTTTTTGCCCTTCTGTTTTTGATCATCACCAAGTGGCATTACTAGCAAAACAGCCATTAGCTAGAAGCCACATCTGAGGCACAGCAGGGGCAGGATGGGTTTCCCTCTTTCTTTCTTCCCATTATTGGATTTTCTGAGAAAAAAAAAAATTGACGTTTGGAAATAAGATCACATTACACTGATATAGTGATTTATTTCTATGTAGAAAGAAAGCATTTGTCTGTAAAAAATAGATGCACTGATTAGCTCTTCAGATGAGAGAGAAGGTGATTTGTCCTGACGTAGTTGGACCGTACAGAGGAGACTCATCTGGTCATATACTCGTAAGTCCTGGAGCCATAGGGGCCATTAGGAAACCACTGAATGAAACCAGAACGTTCATTGATATTAAACTATTTATTGTAAAAGGTGTTTTTTTAGAACTTGCATTTATAACTTACATTTATTTATGAAGGTTTTATTTTTTTTAACTATCTTTAAAAAAAAAATCAAACACGATTATTACTGCTCATAAAAACATGATTATTACTGATTATTAGGGCTATTCTCGCAGACAAAAAATAAAATAAAATAAAAAAATCAATCAGATTAAAACAACACACCATGTACAACATGTTAATCACATTTTACCTGCCTTTTTGTTCTTTTTATTTTTCCAAACACAGCTAATTTTCATGACCATGTTTTCTTGCGTGGGCCTTTGCACATGTCAGTCTCTGTTTGAGTAGAGAGATCTCTGATTGCCAAAGATACGGGGCCCCGATTTCAGCCTCTAGTCCTTTGATGAGTCCACAGAAATGCTGTACTTCAGAAGCTGATAAGCATTTCAGTTGATATTATTGTCTTCTGTACTGATGAAAGTGGACTATTCTATGATGCAAGGGGGGTGGGAGGGTGGGTGAGGGCGGGGGTTTTATTTTCCCACCTCAGAGCCATAAAAAACATGGACAGTGGGAAACATGAGCCCCTCCAATTCTAAGGTTTTCAAGTCACAATCATTTAAACTTTCATATAAGATAACTTGTTTTGAACAGGATAAATTCTTCTAATATCATTCAGATTTTGTGTGCCTTGTAACTGATATCATTAATATCAGTTATGAATGTGATATAATAATAACTGATATTAATGATATTTATTTTTCAAAACATGCTGTTAAAAAACAGCAACAACTTTTTATTTTCACAATAGCATGTTATTTACAGAAAGAATTCGTGTGCAATTTGTGACAATCAAGCAATCGGGTTTTGTCCAATAGTAGATTTAGAATGTTTATTCATACAATGGTTTTGCCATTGCAAGTGGTTTAAAAACTTTACGAAAATGTCACAGTTGTACAGAAATTGTAGGTACAATGGCAAATTTGGCATTTTCACAGAAAATAATTATCAACAAATATGAAAATCGCACTTCCACTTTAACAGCAGGTTCAGAAATCCTGACAATTTAAACCCCGAGAAACCTGCCAATGTATCTTCGTTTTTCATCACCCTCGGTTTCCAAACATCATTTTTAAAAGAAAATGTTTTACAGTGAAAAAATGCCCCTCTGTAGTGACCTCCAATGTGTGCCCCTGCCTTCAGGCTGCGCTGGTGTTTGGAGTGCTAGGGTAATGAGGGGGAACAAAGAACAACAAGCAGGAGCTGCCCAACATAAACACACAGGGGAAAGTATTTAGTGCAAACTATGAGCCCAACAAGGCTGAGTGCAGTCAACGGCCCCTAATTCTGCTCTTTGTAATCTGATGCGTACTATAAACACACATCACACCCACTCACACTCACATAATCGATGGACAGCGCAAAACTCAACATGAACAGGAACACCTGGCTGTCAGGTGTAGCACAGTCAGGTGTGTTTCCCGGAGTCAAAGGTTAGGGGTGCTGTTTGATATATGATGAGCTCGATGAGGTGATGATTTGAAAACATGGAAAGTCTGTGTTGGTGTAGTGCAAGTGGATCTGAATATCTATATAAATCGAAATAATTTGAAATGTTATGCTGCATAACAGTAAGAAGATGTTTTCCAGAATGCAAAATCTTATTCCTATTTTTTTTTTTTTTTGGATCACTTATTTATTTTTGTGAACAGCCATAAGAAACCTATATTACGGTCATAATATTGTCAAATTAGTCTTTTTTTTTTTTTTTGTTTGCTTTACATACATTTACCATCATAGTCATCAATAATTTGCTTTTCCTGAGAGCTTCATAAACTTTCATTCAGTTTGAAGAATTCAATTGGCTATAAATTACTTCAGTGTGTGTCCTCTTATAATACAACTTAAATCCTACTTTTACCCCCCATTAAACTGCCAAATCCAAAAACACTATTAAATATTAAATATACACCTCCAGTTTGCCACAGTATTACACTTCAAATATTCTTTACAATTTCTAGTTGTGGAATAGCAGAAATCAACAAGAAAATGTCAAAATGAAAGGCCTATTATCAAAGGGCCAAAATCTTGTATGTTTCCAAACTTTTGATCAGTAATGTAGTTACCAACTGAATTCATCACATGAACATCAAGAGGATCATGTCATCTATGTAGTAAATTGACACACTGTGCACATTTGTGTTTACAAAACAAATGTGGACAACTCCAAGCCTGAAGATATGTACATTTACAGTAGATCCAAACCAAAACGCTGTTTGCCTTGCTTGAGGTGTTACTAGATTATTACCTGAGAGGCACAGGCTGGTGCTGTTCTGTTGGATTTTTAGAAGCCTTCTTATGTTGAGGGCTCCTCTGACCAAATCTAAAATAAATAATTAATTGAGCAAAATTCAGTTTGTCATAAAGTTCTTGAATCATAATCCTTTAAAATTTCTAGTATTAAACACAGTCTATCTGCGTAGCACAGACAACAACAAATCCCACCTGTCAACACTTTTCATTGGTTTCACATGGAGGGTGCATATTGTCTTTGGCTTAGAGTGAAAGAGTCACTTGACTTTTTAAGAAAAAAAAACATAAAAAAAAAACAATTCAGCCCCTGCTGTGGATTTGTGCAAGAGTAATGATATTTTAAATAGCGCACCTGAGTAAAACATTTCCAATATTTAAATTACAATGACAAATAATTAAATGCATGCATATGAATGGAAGGTATGGAAGGAAGCACAAATGTCATTGCCAGGTCACTTTGTGAATGTGGAAATGGAGGTGGCAGAATAAAGTACACCCCTATGAAACTTAACCCAGACATCTGCAGGATGCCCCCCTTTACGGTGATGCTTAATGAATTCCAATGCAAACCAAATCATGTTGAACTTCCCAATGACAGATGGATTACTCTTGCATTAAGTCAAAACAGATTAAGCTATGGATTTAATGTATTTTTGGTCTCTGTATCACTAACCCAGGATTGCCAAGCTTTAAGAAGCCTCAGATTGAAGAGCAGATAAACTAAACTCGTACAGGGTTCGTACAGATTCTGTAAAATTGAAATTTCAAGGACTTTTCAAGCACTACTTTTTTGGATTTCAAGGACAACTATCAGCAATTATCAAATAAAGTCTTTATTATTTGTTTTTATTGCATTTGTTTTAATACTCAAATTAGAGATATTGCTATCTGACGTTTCACTTGAGAACAAACCACATTGTCAAGGGAAATCACCTTAACCAAGGATGACAAAGTTTCAAATTCAAACTTATTTCCCTTCCATGAATATATTGTTGACCTGAAAAAAATGAAAGCCATTTCATTAATATCATGCGAAATGGCGCTATATCTCAGACATGCTGTAATGTTCATTTTGAATGAAAAGATTTACATGTTTTTATCTCTAAAAAATGAAACCCTTTTTTTACTTTTCCAGGACTTAAATTTCAAAAAGTCCAATTCATATATAGTACTTCAAGCACTTTAAACATTATACGAATCCTGTAAACTAATGCAAAACAATCTTAATAATTTTATTGGATATTAAATATCCTTTTTTTTTATCTGCATGTTGTCCTATCATATCTTTCAGTTCAGATTTATTTGTTCCTTTATTTGTTGATTTAATGCTAAACATATTTAGAAGTTCATTGATAAATATTGAGTATAATGAGACAGTTTGTAGCTTACTCTTCGGTAAAATGAAATTATGGTATCACAAAATGTACAGAGACAACTATCTAAGGAATATTATTTTTTAGTAATCACAGAAATCTAATCAAATATTGCCTATTATAGTGAGATTCCTTCTTTTTTATAAAACATGAAATCACCGCTGGATTGTGGCAAATAATGCTTTACAGGTTTGTTGGCTTACAAAATGAAAATCCTTGTAGTGCTGTATAGTTAATGTTACTATTAGGGTGTGTTTTGTTTTGGGTAAGACCTAAGCTGCACAAAGCCCTTCCGATTAAAGTGCAAAAACAATGAACAGTAACTACCATCATGTTGACATATGACATCTTTAACTACCTCACTGCCCATCCGGCCTGACCTTCATAGGCCTGTATCAAACAGGATGGCCCACTGGCTTCACCTGCTCATATTCATGTCATTTTGGTATAAACACACAGCAGCACTTCCGCTGAGGGACAGCACAGTGACATCTGCGACTGTTAAGAGTGATTGACTCTGTAGCAGGGCCTTCAATCTGTGTTGTGCATCCTGACTAGGATATGAAAACACACACACACACAAAGAACTGTTGTAAGGACTTTTCATTTTAAAATGTACTTGAAAGGAGTAGTTCACTTTTCAAAAAACTTTTGCTGATAATTTACTCACCCCCATGTCATCCAAGATGTCCATGTCTTTCTTTCTTCAGTCGAAAAGAAATGAAGGTTTTTGATGAAAACATTCCAGCATTTTTCTCCATAATGGACTTCAATGGGAACCAAACTGTTCAAGGTCCAAAAGGCAAACTGCAAACTGTTCAAAGGGCTTTAAATGATTCCAGGCGATGAATAAGGGTCTTATCAAGCGAAACGATCGCTCATTTAAAAAAAGAAATACCAAAGTTTAAGTTTTATAAGCTCAAATGGTCGCCTTGCTCTGTACAGCGATGCACATTTGTGACTCTCCTGTTCGAAATCGTTCATCAAAATGAAAGCATCTTTTTCCGAGTCAATTCGTTCATTTCGTTCGTTGAATGAACCAAATGACTCTGAAAAATATTCGTTCATTTCGAACCGTTGAACCGTTTGGTTCCCACTGAAGTGCATTAAAAATCCTGGAATGTTTTCATCAAAAACGATTTCTTTTCGACTGAAGAAAGAAAGACGGACATCTTGAATGCATTAAAGATATTGTTCTGTTGTATTGTACAACACATGACGAAAGGAACATTTTATTAGTTAAATCAGTTTGCATTTTCAACTGTCAATTGAGTTGAAAAAAAAAATCAGAACAAGTTATAAAAGGCTAAATTTATTTAAGTAAAGCTCTCAGCCACTTTCATTTTTAAAGATAGCCTAGTTCTCAAATGAAAAAAAAGTCTATAGGAACTTTTCAACATATTAGATATTTAATTTGAATTTGATATTTAATTTTAACATAATATTAGTATTTGTTGAAATTAACTTACATTATTAAGGCAGAATAGTAGGGTGTAAAAGGTAAAAATCCCAAATGGTAAAATGTTCTTTTGATTTTCTTTCCCTTCGAAACATCTAATAGTAACAAAAAGCACTACATTCAAAACGTTTATGAGGTATGTGAGGTCATCGTTTACACATGAATGAGTTGCATTTAATTTAATGTAGATTTTAAAATATTGTTGGTTTGTGAGTATGAGAAACCCTAATGAGAGCCCCTCAAATTATCACATATATTTTGAGACAACAGTTTTGTAAATCATGCTTTATAACATTTCCTTTCACACAAATTGTTTCTCCATTTTCAATAAACAGAACTAGAATTTTTCTAGGAAGCTTCCTTTCTGCCCTTGTGATGATAGTAATAACTTTCACCTATAGTGATGATGATAGTAGAGTGCAGTGAGTGAATAGGTCGAAATAATGAACTAAAATCTTAATTCTCCAACGGATGTCAAACTGACTTTCCCACTTAACTAGCAATGATCTGGAGCTGTGTAAGCAGATTGCGCCACCTGTCGGTGAAACAACTGGGCACATAGCAAATTTTTTCTGGCCCAGCTCCGGCCCACACAATCACTTTTCCCTCGGCCCAAATACCGCAAAGAATGACGGTACTGAAGTGGCCCAGAACTGGATTATAGACAAGGGTCCCACATGGGCCATAACTGGCCCGAATCTCAGCCAGTTAATCACCCTTAACTGGCCCAGAACTGGCCTAAAACAGGTTTTATTATTTGTACCAATTCTCAGCTATAAGATAGCCATATCGACACCACCCTTTAACCAAAAACCCCAAAACTTGAGCCATAACCCAGCCTAATCTTACCCAAACCATGTGAACCTAATCCTCGGCCCAATTACCGCAAAGAATGACGGCGCTGAAGTGGCCCAGAACTGGATTATAGACAAGGGTCACACATGGGCCATAACTGGCCCGAATCTCAGCCAGTTAATCACCCTTAACTGGCCCAGAACTGGCCTAAAACAGGTTTTATTATTTGTACCAATTCTCAGCCATAAGTTAACCATATCGACACCAACCAGAAACCCCAAAACTTGAGCCATAACCCAGCCTAATCTTACCCAAACCATGTATTACACCTAGAAATGTGTAACAGTGTGAAGGCAATTTTATTTTGTACATTCCAAGTGTAACATCTTATTACAACCTGTAAAAGCCCTTCTTCTCACATTGCTCCTCTCATTGTAACTCCAATTACCAGCCATACCAACAGTCTGTCAAGTTTTCTTGCCCAACCACAGTCCTGTAAAAAAAAAAAAAAAAGATTTTCTTTGAATATGCCTCAACTCAACTATTCCAGATTTACTAATATAGGATACTACTGTAGCTCTAAAACTCATTTGTATTAATCATCTTGTTAGATCATGGAAAGTGAGTGCCTTAGGCCAGAGTTTGCCTTATTTTTAAGTAATTTTAATTTCATTGTTTTTATCAATCAATTCAATCGCATCTAAATATTTTATATTTAATTGTTTTAACCATAATTAGTACATTGTCTTTAATTTCATAGGATAATACTAGCCACTTCTACTGGTCCAGTTTTTTTTTTTTTTTTGTGATGTGATCAACTCCTTGTTGTCTTTGAAATAAAATAACGTCCACTCAGACAAACAGACAGGAAAGGGGAGCAACAGACATATCATCAATAATTAAACAATATGAAAGGAGGGAAAAGGAGGAAAAAGATAACTTTATATAGTCATTCATTCCTTATAATGCCCAATATTGGAATAAAAACATTGCCATGGGTCAATTGTACTAGGTTTAGCTTCTGATTCAGTTTTGGCCAATTGAAAAGTGGCCAATTGTTTAATGCATTTAGATGTGACCTCTAAACATGACCCAGGTTGAGAACTATTGTTTTAGACAAAAAAATAAAAATTATGTGATCAATTTCATTCTTTCAATGTAGATATTTTAATAGTACAGTATTATTATTTTCTCTCAATCGCCTACGAATATGGTACACATGGGAATGAAATGACTAGCAATACATGACTAGCAAAAATAAATAAGCAGTCTGTGACCACTAATAAAAAACATGGAGCATGTCCTTTTCATGTGAAACAATGATTAATCCAGATTTGATTCAACATGACTGATGCAAAATGCTAAAAGAATAAATAAAACGTCTTTCTTATTGTTTTTAGAATGTAGGTATGTGACAAAAAAAATCAATACTATAAAATTCATATAGAATCATTACCATATGATAGATAATAAAAATACCTTTAAAATGTTTTTAAATTCATTTTTAAATGATTTTTTGAATTCGGAAATTAGGGGTCATTTTTGTACCTAATTAAAACAATAAAACAATGAAAAACTGTGACCTCTTCCGCTTGAACAAACACTTCAAAATATCATAACTTCCTCATTTCTTGGTCTATTTGTATAATTCAAACACCACCGTTTAGGTAATTAAAGGCCCAACAAGATTAAGATGACCTCTTTTTAAAAGAAATATAGATACAATTTTATTATTTCTAATTAACCACTTCCTCTGATGAAACGGAGAGCATCAATCCACACATATCTTTCCATATGGAATCAAAATCCTCTCAAATAAAATCTGTATTCACATATTTATTGTATTAAACATACAATTGGCATTGACACATGAATTTCATTGTTTCATTAGTAGGCCATTTCTTGACTAAATGCTGGCAAACAATGTAAATAGTAAAATATTATTAATACATCTTAATCTACAACTACAAAGCAATTTTACTTCTTACATATTATGTTAGATATAGATTAATTTACATCACAAGATCTAAAAAGACAGGGTTTTCATAAAAAAAAACACACACAAATCTTTTTTTTTTAATTCTGGCTAAAGAAATCTGATAATTCTGTCTACAAAACGATTATTTGACTAATTGATTAGTCGTCAATTAATCGTTTCAGCTCTAGGACAATGTTACATATTGGCATATAAAGTCTGCTGCTAATTCATACACCGACACTTCAAAGTCTACAGCATCATCATATGATTCATTCTCACCCCAATAGGCAATTACTGTACATAAGTTCCTTTTTTTTTCTTTTTTTTTCAGTTTCTCGACACGTCCTGAGTAAACAGTCTTCTCCCCAGAATCACTATCAAACCATACAAGACAAATATTACGGTGCACTAAAGCACCAGAGAGAATCTCAGTCACAGCAGAAATGGAGTTTTCTTCCAACTCAGGAAACTCACTCTCGATCAGGGACACTTTAAGTTTGTTTTCAACTGCTTTTCGCTCCTTTTGATCCTTCTTTTGACGTTTAAGGGCAGCCCTTTGTGACATTTCACGCCTCATCTCCACATGGCTTTCCCGATTAATTTGTCTTTTCTTTCGAGCCATACCTACTGCCCAATAGATGATCTTTTCCTTTTTAGGATCTTTCAGTTCATCGAGGTACTCAACTACATGGTTTTTTTGAGCCCTCATCCTAGATGACAGGAAGCATAGGGTGGCATTAGGAGCTCGGTGTTTGGCAGCACTAAACATACCCATTATTTCTTCAGAGTCAATGTCGTGTGGCCTAGCTGTTTCTGTTTCTTTCCGTAATTCATCAGTCACAACCAGTTCTAAATATCATTTGTACTGTCTTTCAATGACAGCAGTTGTAGCAGAAAGACAGGCAGACATCATACTGACAAAAGAATCTTTGACGGATGGAAACTCTAGGAGTCTGGCTAATGTTGAGTCACACTTGTCAAGAGTGTCACCGAAAAAAAATCAGTATCACGAGTGAGGACACTGATTGGATCCTGTTGAGCTTCTTTGAGGGATGACAGAACATTTTTGACAATACTTATTCCTTCCAGGTGATCAACTTGCTTATCGGCAGAAGTGTAAAACTTCTTCATCCAAGGGCCTGATAATAGTTTTACATTCAAGCCGAGGACCTGGATTTCCAACTTGGCAGTTGAGTTAATGAAGTCTTTGTGCAAGCCTGACAGCAATCCACTACATGACACTGTCCCAGTTCTCAAAAACTTCTCAAATAGTTCATAATGCTCAATGTATTTGCCACATAGGTGAAAAGGTACATGGAGACGATTCCCACGATAACAGGGTAACAAGCCACGGGGCAAATTGACATCTTCAAGAAAAGTAGTGAAACCCTTTGGGTCTCCTTTCCCGCCCTTATAACGAAGCTTGTTCATTTGGAGGACAATGTTTGCTGCCATACAGTCTTTACCAAATACATGTCCCTTAGAAGTCTCCAATGTCTTCAATGCAGTCCGACATGAACTGGCAATGGTGTCGATAGGATGAAGGTGGCAGTTAAGCTCATTAAGAGGTTTGCCCCAAGACTCTGAAATTCTCTGGATTGCAGCGTGGTTTACAACTGCGCGGTCTGTCATAACATTTGAAATGTTGCTGATAATAGATTTACGGCAGTCTTGGTAATCACAGAAATAAAAACTTGAATAAACTTTAGCCAATTCATCAATAGAACTTGTCACATGTTCAGCATAGTCTTCAGCAGTGCCACCAGGTAACTGATCAATTGCTACTACAAAGCACTTTGTTTTAGTTGTAAGATGTATGCTATTTATCTGAACACCTTCCTGTGTTGTTGAGTCAAATCCTAATGTAAGGTTCTCGGTAGTCATTGCCACTTCAGCGGTTTGTAGGTCCGTTATCACGCCAAGCTCCCGGGCCATCTGCTCGACAGTATTTCTGTGGGGAACATCACTAATCTTTACTCCAAACGCATTGCAAAACTTCTGATGAGTACTGGTATATTCTTAGTAGGAACTTGGTTGATTATTGAATCATACACCATCTGTCTCATATCTAATGAGCAGGTCTTCTCATCTTTCTTAGTTTTTTTCTCCACAACAGACGCTTCATTAGTAATGGATTCTTTAAGACAGAGTGTTTAATTCTCTAAGTACCTTATCTCATCATCTTTCTCAGTTAACAAGTTTGAGAGTCCAGTACGGTCATTCTCATGAAGTTTTTTTACTAATGGTAGTAAGACGCCTGTTCTTGTAGGACTGCTTCAATCTCCGGTGCTTCTTTATCAGTTTGGCCAACTTAAATTTAGTTTCCTCTAGTTCAGTAGCCCATTTTGTGTTTTTCAGTTTATGTCGAATAATCCTAATTGTAGATTTTTTCCTCTTTATGATTTCATCTTTTCTTTTAAGACACTGGTTCAGGTACTTCACACTCTTATGCGGTCTCAGCTGCTTTCTTAACAACTTCATCTCCATAGCATGCTTTTGCTTCATTTCACTCCTAGATTTTGCCATTAATTCCAGTCTTCTCCTCATTTTGAGTTTTCGTGGAGTCAAGACATCTCCCCTTAGCCGTGGAAGGGTGGTCGATTCAGGGCTCAAAGCTGAGGTTGAAGGTGTATTCTCAACTGATGATATTGATCTATGTTCTAACTGTGGAGAGGTGGGTTTGTCACTCATGTCACTCATAGATGTAGGAGGATCAGTCCTGGAAATGGTGGAATGATGTACAGGGAAAACTTCATTGCAGATCTCCTTGAATTTGGTCATATCTGCATCACGAGAGAGGTTCTTAAATCTGTGTAAAGATCTGGACACAAGGGATACCACTTGATGCTGTAGAATTGAGATTCCAGGAAGTTTGTTGCTCATATCACGGAGAACATTTGTCCAAGAATGGTCATTAGAGATGAATGAGAGTGAGTGGTCACGTGACCCATGCACGCGATGGTCGAAGGACGCTGATGCTCCGTCCAAACCTCCTTCCTTTTCCTAAATAACGACATATAGAACCGACAGCCAGTTTTTTTTTTACTCTGATGGTGTCAGTATAATGTATGGAAACAAAAAACAAGACTCCTCGCCGTCCACAACTCCCTCTGGAAAGAAAAAGATGAAGCTAGCGAACACTGAGGCCAATCTGACGGACGCCATTGCAGAGGCGCTTTCAAAGCAACAAGTCGCGCTTGAATCTACGATTCAAAATGCAATTCGTTTGGCTATGGAGGACGTGAAATCCTCTTTGATCGAGCTCCGCCAAGAAGTGCAATCCCAAACCAACACGGTTCGAGACCTGGGTTTGAAGGTAGACAAAATTCAAGGCGAGACGCGGCAGATGAAGAAGGATTTGAACATGTGCACAACAGAACAGCAAAACCTCACCTTGAAAATTGCGGAGTTAGAAGACAGGTCTCGCCGTAACAATGTACGTTTGGTGGGGCTGCCGCAGGGCCGGGAAGGGGATGATCCAATTGGTTTTCTTCAAAAGATGCTTCCTATCTGGATTCCCGCGCTGAAGAGGAAGGGATCGATCGAAATAGACCGCGCGCACAGAATCTATGGCTCCGGTAAATCCCGCACTTTGATCTTTCGCGTGCTACGGTATCAGGATCGACAGGCGATTCTTCAGGGAGCCAGGGAGGCGGCGAAAACCGAACCAATTCGTGACCAAGAGTCCACACTGCGTTTTTTCGCCGACTACAGTGGGTTTACCTCCCGTAGACGCCAGGCCTTCGGAAGTATCCAAAAGGAATTGCACGCTCTGGGAATTCCAAACTTCCTCATATACCCCGCCACTCTTCGTATCAGCTTTGGTGGTAATCAGCACTCTTTTGATTCAGTCAAAAAAGCGGAGGATTTCTTAGTGGAAGCTCGTAGTACTCCTGGATCGGGCACCAGACGTAAATTGTCCTTTTATGGTCCAGAGCCACCTCCAGAGTCTATGGATGAGTAAAATGAGTCAACCGTGATAGAAGTGAGTACGCTGATAATGTAATGTGCTAGCAATGTAACGATCCATTGCAGAGGAGTTTTTTTTTTTTTTTTTTTTTTTTGGTCAAAGATTTGTATTTGGTTTTATTTCTTGTATACACAGAATATACGGCTGTCACTACTCTTTATACTATGCATACTTTGTTGTTATATACTACATACTTCATGTTCAATGGAAGAGAGTGTTTGTCGTTCTGTTGAGCGACGGTGGATGTTCTCACGGGCCCTTATAATGATGGGGAAATTTGCGGTCTCTAAGGGTTTTTTTTTGTTCATGTTTTTTCTATTTGCCTTTTATAATCTTTTAGTTTTGTCACAGGTTAAACAGATACATTTTGGTTTTGCAAATCGTATCTTTGCTTCATTAGACTATGGATAAATTAAAAATTATTTCACTTAATATTAGAGGTCTTAACAGTCCAAATAAGCGAGCTAAATTCTTGATCTACTTGCGCAGGAAAGCGATTGATATCGCTCTAATTCAGGAAACTCATCTAAAGAGAGCAGATGTTCAGAGATTACAGAATAAATTTTATAAAGTTGTAGCCTTTTCCACTGATAACACCAAAACTAAAGGTACAGTTATTTTGATTAAACGTAACTGTAACCTTAAGATTGACAGAGAAAGTCAAGATCATTCTGGCAGACTTGCATATTTTTGTACAAACATTAAGGGGCGGAAAATAGCTTTTGTTTCAATCTATGCTCCTACAATATTTGAGACAAATTTTTTCCCACATGTTACTAATCTTTTACTTTCATTGATAGACTATTCTCTGATTATCGGAGGGGATATGAATGCGGTGATTGACCCTGTATTGGACAGATCTTCTTCCTGCAGTCAAGTTCAGCTAAATTCCTCATCTGCGCTTAATGATTTCGTAAAAATGTTGAATTTGGTTGACGTTTGGAGATCGGGGAACCCCTCGAGTAGAAATTATACCTTTTTCTCGGCACGACATCTCTCTTTTTCTAGAATAGATTATCTATTATGCTCCAAGGAACTTTTGGACTCATTTGACCAGACAATTATACTACCAGCTATTCTTACAGATCATAACTCTTTAATGGTAGAATTTGAATGTGCTCCATTTGTTGAAAGATCTCCGCGGTGGCGTTTTAATATCTCCCTTTTACAGAACAATCAGTTCGATGAAGACTTCAAAGCCGGTCTATCTGAATTTCTTTCATTTAATATTGGTTCGGTTGAGGACCCTCTTTTTGTCTGGGAAGCTACGAAAGGTTTTATCAAAGATTTTTCTATTGCCTTTGCTACTAATGTAAAAAAGGCACATAATCAGAGAATTGACCATTTAGAAAAAGAATGTCAAAAACTCGATTTGTCACTAAAATCTTCTTTTTCTAATTCAAATTATAAGACGCTTCAGACCCTTAAAGCGGAATTAAACGATCTTTTGAGAAGGAAAGCAGAATTTGTGATTCACAGAACCAGACAGTCGTATTACTTTAGTGGTGCCAGACCGAGCAAACTTTTAGCCTTAAGACTGAAGCAAAATCAGGCGAAGGCCTACATTGAAAAAATTAAGCACCCTTCTAAAGGGCTGGTTGGGAATAGCAAAGAAATAAACTCCTCTTTTTTCGATTTCTTTTCCAAACTCTATACATCGGAACTTAATCCCTCAAATTCAAGTTGCACTGCCTTTTTGCAGTCTCTTACTCTACCTCGACTTAGTCATGAGGAAGCTGAATCTTTAGGACAACCAGTTACTTTGGAGGAGCTTAAAGGGGCGCTACAAGACGCAAAGAAAGGCAAAGCACCAGGTTTAGACGGGATCCCTGCAGAATTATTTCTTAAATATTTTGATCTTCTTGGACCTGTATTCCTAACTGCCATTCACGCGGCAGTAGAGGTGGGCGCTTTTCACCTGCAGATGAATACGGCACTTATATCGCTGATACCCAAAAAAAGGAAAAATCATACGGATTGTGCAAACTACAGACCCATTAGTTTGCTAAACACTGATATAAAAATGTATGCCAGAGTTCTCGCCTTGCGACTACAGCGATATGTGAATTTTTTAGTCCACCCTGACCAGTCTGGCTTCATGCCCAACAGATTAGCGGCGGACAACATCCGGAGACTATTGCACGTCATTCATGAATCCCAGGGTTGTCACACTCCAGCTGCGGTTCTTTCGTTGGATGCAGAGAAGGCGTTTGACAGGCTGGAGTGGGACTACCTCTGGTCTATTTTGGAGGTATTTGGTCTGGGTAAAGGCTTCATAAACATGATAAGAGTTTTATATAGTAACCCCACGGCATCTGTTATGACTAATGGAGTACATTCTTTACCCTTTAATTTACAACGAGGCACAAGACAAGGATGCCCATTATCCCCTATGTTATTTGCAATGTCACTTGAGCCACTAGCCCAATTGATAAGACAGGAAAATATCTGTTCAATCTCAGTTAACTCTCATAAGCAACATATATCACTCTATGCCGATGATATTTTACTATTTATCTCCGATCTCCAAGCTTCATTTCCCCAGATACTGAAGGTATTTGATAAGTTCAGTGGGCTCTCTGGGTACAGAATAAATTGGGATAAATCTGCTTTACTTCCACTTAATACCATGGCTAAGAATGTTAGACTACCTTGTAATATCTCCATACAATCTTCACTAAGTTACTTAGGCATTGTTGTTCACTCTTCCCTCCATGGCATACCTGATGCCAATTATCTACAAATTCTTACTAAGGTTGAACAAGACCTCCAAAAATGGACCTCGTTGCCATTATCATTACATGCCAGAATAGCGAGCGTTAAAATGAATGTTGTGCCACGAATCAATTTCCTTAGCTCCATGATTCCGTTACCTGTGCCTAAATTGTTTTGGCACAAACTTAATTCTAAAATTCGGAAATTCATCTGGAATGGCAAGCAACCCAGATTGAGATTTGAAACACTGCAGCGTGCAAAACATAATGGAGGATTAGCGCTTCCAAACTTTGAATTGTATCATAGGTCCTCTCAAATCAAATTCATTAAGGATTGGCTAGACCCGCTCTCCAGGGTTCCTTGGAGAGAGATAGAGGAGAGCTTAGCCGGCAAACACAGATTACAAGATATACTATTTTCTGGCTTAAACAACAAGCAATGTTTGCAAGCTTTTGGTCCAATCATAGCCTACACCGTAGTCAATTTCAAACTTATGGAAAAATGTATTAATTTTTCGCATATTTGGCACACTCATACACCTATTTGGTATAATAATAATATCCGTTCGGGAGGTACACCTTTTTTCTCTAGAGACTGGATGCAGAAGGGCATTTATACATTGAAAGATATTGCTGGTCCTAAACGCATGTTAAGCTTTCAAGAACTGTGTGAGAGGTATGGACCAAAGTCCTCTTCTTTGTTTTTATATCTGCGCCTAAGGTCGGCCATGAAGGCCTATGGGGTGCCCTGGGGGGAAACACTGCCTATACATCCGATCATTGCTCGGTTTGAGTCGTCCTCTTCTAGTCACTTCACTTCTTGGATGTATGGGAAGGCCTTAGAGGCTTCAGCAAATCGCCTAGCTATAAAGCGCGCATGGCAAAGAGACTGTGAACAACAGGAGGATGTCACCGACTGGGGAAGAGTATGGCAGAACATTTTCACTTCATCTAGGAATCCCAATCACCAAATGATTCACTATAACTTCTGTCACAGAACTTATTGGACCCCACTGAAAAGACATCGTATTGACTCCTCCTTCAATCCTTTTTGCGATAAATGTCCTGACCAACAACTTGGTTCCTTTTTCCATATGATGTGGGAATGTGAAAAAGTTAAACATTTTTGGACTGAGGTATGTGGTATCTTATCGAAAATCATTGACTATCCGATTCCGGTGATACCATCTGTATTATTGCTGAATGATGACTCTGAGTTTGACTTCTCTAAGCTGCAAAAAATTGTCTACCTTGCCGGTTTAACGTCTGCAAAAAAACTCTTAGCTCAACACTGGCTCCCACCACATACCTTGGATATATTCAAGTGGTTGTTTCAACTTCAGGACATTATAATGTTAGAAATATCCACAGCTCGGGTGAACTTGGCTCAAATCTCAACACTAAAAATTTGGACAACAGCCGCTGATAAGGTCTCCAAGTATATTGCGCAAAGCAATGTTCAGGACTCAGTTTGAACACTTTACCCCATTTCTCTATTTTTTATTTTTATTTATTTATTTTTTTTAAATGTTTTATATTTCCTGTGACTGTTTTTCTGTTGACTTATCTGTCCATTTTGTACCCCATTATAAAGAGACCGCGGGGTGGGTGGGTGGGAGGGATTGGTAGATAGGTTGTTGTTTGTTCTGTTTCTTTTTGGCGTGTTTATTGTCAATTTAAAATCTAATAAAAAAAAAAAAAAAAAAAAAAAAAAAAAAAAAAAAAGAGATGAATGAGAGTAACACGTGACCATTCTTTAGCTCCTCATGATTAGCTGGTACAGCAGTGAAATGTTCCATCAAATACTGACGAGACAGTCCAGGCTGAGGAGAAAATGATCCCCACTTGGACTTTTTCTTAGGTGGCATGACGGTATAACCTAGGGGAAAGAAAGTTATTTAATTTATATCCAATTAAATTCATGGATATTGAATGCAGTTCCAAAATTGCTATCTTTAAGAAATTTCTATTTTGTTGTTGTGGAAATATAAATATGCAAACACAAGGGGTGGAACGGTGCAAGTATTCGTATTGAACCGAAGCGGTACGGGCGTCACGGTTCGCTGCATGAATTTGCACACAGAATACACGGTATAAAAATAATTAAAACTCTGGATAGTGATACATTTCGCTCATTTTGCATAATGATCAGGCTGCGATGTCAAGATTGCAATGCTGGTGTGTGTGTGAGAGAGAGAGGGAAGCACGAGAAATAAAAGCATTTAAAAAAATACAAGACTTAAGGATAAATGCCTTCTATACTTTTGTTTTGCCCCAAAATCATACCAAACCATCATGATAGACTCTGAACAGTTCGGTGTAAGCCAGACACTCTCTGTTGAACAGACTGGTGTACTTGGAATTTGAACCTTTGGTGTGATTTTAGGCAATGGCAATAGATGATGCCTATTCCTCCTGATGACTCCTGACGGGCTCTCCACGATGTATGAGCGGGGTGTAGACTGAGGTGAGATGACAGTCCCTTCACTCTTGGTGTCTGTGATCCACATAGGTTGTCCTGGTGAGAGCTGAGAGCTGTCCTGGATTTGGCAGGCTGGGAATGAGCAACGAGGGAAGCTGAGGAACTGGCTTACGAAGTCTCCGTCCCATTAATAGTTGAGCTGGGCTGTATCCATTAGCCAATGGGGTCGCTCTGTAGGCTAACAGCGCAAGATATGGGTCTTTGGCTTTCTTTAGTAGTCTTTTCACCGTTTGGACATGACGCTCAGCCTCCCCATTGCTTTGAGCAAACTTTGGACTGCTGGTTATATGTCTGAAACCATATGCTGCAGCACAGCTGGCTTGAAAACTGAGGTCCATTGTCACTGTAGAAAAGCTCTGGAATGCCATGTCTGGAAAAGATTGACTTTAGGTGTACTATAACATCTTCTGATCTTCAGTTTTGCTAACTCCACAAATCTGGAGTAGTAGTCCACCACCAGAACATAGTCACTGTTGTTAAGAGTAAAAAGATCAGCTCCGACTTTTTTCAATGGTCTTTCAGGGAGCACACTGGGCATTAAAAGCTCCACTGAATTGGCACGTTCCTTAATGCATGGGGTGCAGTTTTTGACAAGCTCATTGATTTGGCCACTCAGTCCAGGCCATCACACTGTCTCTCTAGCTCTCTCTCTGCACCTAGACATTCCCTGATGTCCCTCGTGTAAGGCTGTGAGAACAGAGTTGCGCATAGTGGTAGGAATCACGAGTCTGGTGCTTTTCAGTAACAGTTCATCATGTACACTTAGAGTGTCTCTATGTGGCCAGTATGTTTTGATTGGACCTGTGAGATGGCTGTAATCTGGCCAGCCTCTCTGACAGAAAGACATGACTTTAAAACATGTGCTATCTGTCTTTAATTGTTCTTTCAGTTGTGTGATGTATGTTGGGCTAGCAGGTAGGCTTCTGACTATTTCATCGACGTAGATTTTTGCGTCAGCCATTAAATCTGCTGCAGCTTTAGAATCTGAATCTTGCATGACATGTGCGCGTGAAAGGGTGTCCGCTGTGAAGAGTGCTTTGCCTGGAGTGTGTGAGATGGAGTAACAGTACCTCATGAGCCTGAGTCGGACTCGGAACCCCTGGATCCTGGGTGGACGCTCGGTTCTAGGGCTTGTAGTTCCAGCAGACTGACAAGTGGCTTATGGTCAGTTTCCAAGGAGAAGTGTCTCCCGATGAGGAAGTCTTTAAATCTTTCACATCCCCACGTTAACCCAAGTGCCTCCTTCTCCACCTGTGGGTACCTCTGCTCTGTCTCAGTTAAAGAGCGTAAGGCGTATGCTACCGGTCTCCACTGCTCACCTTCTTTCTGAAATAGGACTGCTCCGAGCCCGTAGGATGAGGCATCAGCCGACAGCTTCAGATCTTTGTTTGGATCATAGAGTGTAAGAACCGGTGGTGATGTCAGATCACTTTTCAGCTGATCAAATGCTTTTTGTTGTGCAAAGCTCCAAACCCACTGGTTTTTCTTTGAAAGCAGATCTCTTAGGGGCTTATCTTTTTCAGCCAGTCCTGGAATAAATTTATCTAACTGGTTGACCATCCCAAGAAAGCTGCGAACTTCGCTGACATTTGACGGCTCTTTCAACACTTTGACTGCCCTGATTTTGTCTGGGTTAGGTTGGACTCCCTCTGCAGACAAAATGTGTCCAAGGAACTTTACCTCATGTTTGCTTAATTCACATTTCTCCATATGAAGAGTTCAGATGCAAAAGCCTCTAAATGCCATTTGAAATTTTCTTCTTTAATAATGATTTTTATCAAACTTGCATATTTAAGTTCAGTAATTTCACTTAAATAACAATTAATAGGTAATTATCATTGCCATTTAAGTGAAATTACTGAACTTAAATATACAAGTTTAATAAAAATCATCATTAACGAATAAAATTTCAAATGGCATTTAGAGGCTTTTGCATCTGAACTCTTCATATTTAGTGTGACACCAGCCTCTTACAGTTTGTGAAGCACTGTGTGAAGTCTGACATTATGTTCCTTCTGGTCCTTTCCCCAAATGAGTATGTCGTCCATGTGACAAACTATGCCTCGCAGCCCATTGAGAATCACTGACATTCTCCGCTGAAAATGTTCTGGGGCTGAGGCTATCCCAAAAGGAAGTCTGTTAAAATGGTAGCGTCCAGAAGGGGTAATGAATGTTGTATAGTGTGCTGACTCAGGTGACAATGGGACCTGCCAAAACCCTCTGTTTGCATCTAACTTACTGAAGACGATTGCTCCAGCCAGAGATCCAAGTGTCTGTTCCACTGACGGTAAGATGTAATTCTCTCTGCACACTGCATTATTGAGGTGAGTGAGGTCTACACAAATATGCACCAAGTCATTTTTTGTTGGCACTGGGACCATACCTGAGCACCATTCAGTTGGCTCTTCGACTCTGCTGATTACTCCCATGGACATTTTTTTCCAGTTCCTGTTTCACTTTTCCCAACAAAGGAATGGGGACACACCATGGAGTGGCCAGGGAAAAAGGAACAGCGTCAGGTTTGAGCTTAATAGTATAAGGTTGCTGCATTAACCCCAAATCCTGACACAGCTTTGGGTATTTCTCATTTAACACTTTCATGTCTATACTATCTGCTCTAGACACAAGGTTTAGTTTGACGCTAGCTGGCCTGCTCAACAGTGCTATGTGCAAATCTTTGATGAAATATACGTTTTCTTCAATTTCTTCTTCACCTTTGCACAAGGTTTCTCTGCACATACCCAATACATTTAGAAGAGTGCCCCCAGGTCCAAACAATGGTCTGTCTGGTTTGCGTAACTCTGTCACATTGTGATTGATACTGTAGTACATCTGGGCTGGGATAACTGAAACGTCCGCTCCAGTGTCTATCTTAAATCTGACTTTGTGGTTTCTGATGGTAAGCTCCGCATACCATTGATCTGTCCCTGTGTCTACAGAACCAAGGAACATGGGTGTGTCATTATATTCCTCTGTTTCTATCACATGCACGGATTTAGCAGACTTACACACCTTACTGTAATGTCCTCTTTTACCACAGTTATGACAAGTCACATCTTTTGCTGGACATTAAACGTTGGCATGTGCAGGCATTTTACCACACCGGTAGCAGGATCTCTCATTTAGTGTTATGTACTTTGTTGAGTATTTTGGCTGAGATTGGGACTTGTAACTTGGATACTGTTGTTTTGGATGCTGTTGTTTTCTATATTTCACTGTAGGGCTGTTTTCGACTAAGGATTTTCATAGTCGAATCTGATTCATTAGATTTTGCCGTAGTCGACTGCTAGTCAAACCTTTTTTTTAGATAGGTCTAGCAGCTATATTTTTTCCATTTCAAACAAAAGAGATGAACGTATGTGCATTAGGCTATTCGTTCTGTGTTTTTTTCTAAACAATTAGGCTATGTTTAGGTAGTATTTTTCATGTTTTTATCACACAATCATGTTTTTGATGCGGTGGTGAGCTTGTAACTTGTGTAAGAAATTACAGTCTCCTCCGATCAAACTTCCACTCCAATATAGATTATATTGAAATGTTCCTTCACTTAAAAGAGCTTATTTATCATAGAATCAATTCCTTACAATCTTAAACGCACCTATAGTGTGGGAACGACGGCGGATATTCAAGAACCATCTTGATTAGGGAGTTTCTGAGAGATATTATCACCTTTAAACATTTGACCGTATCACTCTAACACTTCGTTCGTATTGTTCTCTTCTATTTACATTTAAAGACAGAGTTTGGAATAACAAAGACATAGACACGTAGGCACCACTTGTATCGTTCTCTTCAATTTACATTTAAAGACAGAGTTTCAGCTCCACGCTAAAAGAGAAGACGAATTTGATTGTCTTGATTTACATTTAAGAGAAAGCTTCATTTACATGTTGAGGGGGAAGACGGATGCAATACCATATAAAATGTTTGCGCTGGGATGAGTTCGGGGTTCATTCTGACGCCGGTGAACCCAAGGTGCTTCATGTGCCTTGCCACTGCTATGCTGAAAATAAACTTCATTTTTGAGATCTTCGACGTCCACTTCAATTTTTCTTACACTTGTAACTTAATGCTTTAGCCTAAGGGCAGCAGCGGCGCTGCCAAAAATAAAAAGCTGTCACAAAGAACAAATATAGCAAGGAGACATTTTAATTGTTTATTAATAAAGATGAAGTTGACGATGCTGCGCGATCTTCGCATAGTGCATGGGCCAGAGAGAAATGCACAGTTCATTTCATAAGCAGAGAGCATTACGTTTTCTTTCGTTTTGAATCGTTCTATTTACAAGTAGACATTTCAATATAGATTTCAATAAAGTAGACTATACTTATACGCTGAGTTGCGGTAGCTATATTTATGAGACGAGCTCCAGTTCACACATCGGTGCCTTCGTGCCTTGATTATCAGTAGCCTAATTGTCTGCTTTTCCTTTTTATTTTTTAAATCCAGACAATTGGTTGATGAAACATTAATTAAAATCAAGAAAAAAATTATTTATAAAAAAAAAACGAAATTCACTTTTAAGAAAGGCATTGGCCACCCCTGAAAGCTCATTGGCCACCCCAGATCTGATAGGTAGTTGGTCAAGTTCGTCCACACAAGAAACAAGAGAAATGCTGTCAATCAATGGTGACCACTGATCAACCAATTTAGGTCCAGTTTTACATTTTTAATAACACAGTAATGGTCGTACTGAGGCTGTGAGAGCTGATTTCTGCTCAGCGGACATTTGGCCATGCAGGTCAGGTTACTAATGAGATGCTCACGCTGGCTGCTGCTGCTCCGTGAAACAGGTGGACGTGGTCACAGTTACAACAGCAACAAATACAACGATAAAAATGTGGGAATCTGTAGATTGAGAGGTATGGTAATTTAATGTTTAGTTATACCGTAGTTCCCTGTGAATGTGTAGGAAAACTGAAAAAGTCGAACTACACTGTACTAGCTAGATTAGCATCCTGAAAGAGTGCAGACGGTTAAAGAGGGTGCGCGCAGCTCTTAAAGGGGACACACCTTATTTCCACTCATTACACCGCCATGAAATATAAAACGCTATTTTTCTGGACTGAAGACTGATGGTGGTTTTTGCTAGCCTGGTAATACCAGACTCTGCGACTTCACTTTGCTTCGTAGACAGAGTCTGGAATGGCATAATAGAGAAGTGTTTTCTCTCTCGCAAGGGGGCGCTTCTCTGAAGTTTAAAATCATTGGTTACCTATAAACCAATCAGATAAGTTTATTTGTGACGTATGTTATGCGCCGACACAACCGCATCGAGACATTATGCATCGAACTCAAATCTATGATCGAACTTCCACTGTAAACAGGGAGCGGCGCTTTTGTAAGGGCTGCAAAATGTGTGCCAACCGGGAATGACTAATTCACAAACTAGGTTGTGGCCGCCCCGCAACGTCGGTGTGCCCACTGCCCCGCTCTCACGAGTCATGACTGATTTAGCTTCCGCAGCGCCGCGAGGACGAGCCAAGGGAGTAATCCATCGACCGGAAGTTGAAGCCTCGCGGGAGCTGACATCTTGTAGCAGAACTTCACTTGCGTTAGCATTCCCATTGACTCCCATTCATTTTGGCGTCACTTTGACAGCGAATAACTTTACATCTGAGGCGTTTGAAGACCCCATTTGTCCTTTATTTATTTCTAAAGAAACACAACAATGTATAAATAGCTCCATTACCTTGTAGCTTATGTTATGGCCCCGTAGAAGCAGTTTTAGTGAAAGTAGGCTAACGATTGCGTCATCCCCACGCGACTCTCTGTCGCACGTAGAGAGATTACCGTATGGACAGGAGAAGAAGCTCGCACGCAATCGGGGAAACGTGGAGGCAAAATGACAAAATAATTAATCAGAATACCTAGCAAAAGTGTCTCCTTCTCCTAGCTCATGGACAGATCCTATTCACGTTCTCCGCCTCTGCATGTTTCGGAAGGGAATGATTCAGATTTCGCATGCCACAGTACTAGAAGACAGACGGGTCACTAACGTCCCACTACGTAGTGAAGCTCTGTTTGAGTCTGTGCGTCAGGCACGGAAGTGCCAAAAAATCGCCAAAAACAGGCTTCAATCATCTCAGTGGAGTTCCAATGAGATCGCTCTGTCCATTTCTTTTACTGTCTATCAGGACGAGCCGCTGCTCTCGCGAGTCATGAATAGGAAGTTCATTTTACTGATTTTCTGAGTCATTCGAGTCATTTCGTTTATTTAAGTGGCTTAATGTTTTAATTTTAACAGCCAAATTCCCCGATCACATCCACCTATGCAATGTTGATCATATTACGTATTAAGAAATCGTAATGCAGTAAAAAATGATTTACAGGGAACATAAGAAGAGTTCAGATGCAAAAGCCTCTAAGTGCCATTTGACATTTTCTTCTAAAATGATCATTTTTATTAAGCTTGTATATTTAAGTTCAGTAATTTCACTTAAATGGCAATGAAGATTACCTATTAATTGTCATTTAAGTGAAATTACTGAACATATATATACAAGCTTGATAAAAATGGTCATTTTAGAAGAAAATTTCAAATGGCATTTAGAGGCTTTTGCATCTGAACTCTTCAAAATAATCACTTTACCTTCCGAGTCTTACGTACATTTGTCACGTGACATACGCAATGAACAGATCGTTCATGAATCACATATCTGGGACTAATGCAGCAGGTTGTCGAAACGAAATATGGTGGATTATTATTATGATAATAACAATATGATAATAACAGCGCACCAGGAGCGTTCACAGCTGAGGAGACCGATTCTCTTGTCATGGCCTTAAAAGGTTCTTCGGAGAACTGACGTTGAATGGGGTAAGTTATGTCCTTATAGTTATGCATATGGCCAAACAGGTCTAATCCATCATTACTACAATTATAATTGGGTAGCTTAAATGGCTTGAAGTGTTAATATTTTTCCTTGTTATAATGATTTGCAAAAATAAAAACGGCTGCATCTGTGTTGATGAGAGAATCAAAAGTGTATGCGCGTTGTGCAAGCTACATAATGGCCAAGCATGCTGGTTTTTGCTGGTATACGTTGCAAATAGAGGGGCAGAAGTGCACGTGCCGGTCCTAGCTGTAAACACTGATGATGCGAGCGAAATACCGGAGTGAACATGTCTGTAAACGACCTTTGCTTCAGTTTGAAAAACCCCGGAATGTTCTCCATAACAGAGCGAATTGCATCCCGTGTCTTGTTTCCCATTTCTGCGGTTGTTTCGGTTTTCGATTTCTCTAACCTATAATGTACACTCGGCGCTTAGTGTCTACGTCGCGGCTCTCAGCCCGCCTTCTGTTCGTTGATTGGCCGGCTGTTTTCAGGCAGGTGGAAAACTGAAAGATAGGCCACTATCTCAGACTCACTACAGGAGCGAAATGAAATTAGCGGAAGTAGGAAGTCTGACGTAGTCAGGCTAGGTTTTTGCAGATGTGTGTGTTCAATATAGCTAATGTTATATTCTTCGCCAACCAGTGTGTTAAATATAGTGTGACAGTCTAGATTTAAGTTAAAACAAAAAAAAACAAGCTGTGACCTATTTATTTGCTCTGTGGTTTGGGGTGTTTAAAAAGGACTTTTTGTTTGTATCAATTAGCTCATTTTCACAGTCCACATATGTTTAGAAGTTTAAATAGGCAGAGTAAATTGCATTAAAATGGCACAAATGTCATAGGTTAAATTATGAAGAAGCAGCTTGACTATTTATAATTTTGAGTCTTAACTGTTTGATTTTAAAAACTTATTAATGATGAATCAAAGCCAACATTTCAATTTATACTTTCATCAAGGCCTTGGACATGAATACTGTCTGGGTTGAAAAACACTTTTTGCACATTTTCATACATCAAGGCATCCTAATGAAATTATTCAGTCATCAGGCCATTCTCTGTGTTACTGTACCTGTGTTTGCTTTACTTATTTAAGTCCCCTCCTGGCAAAGAACAAACTAAGAAATTCAAATTCCAGTATCTCTAACAAATTATATCTAAATAATAACATAAACTCAGCATGTAAAGAACAACAAATGTTTTGTTTTTTTCCTCACAAACTTTGTTTTTTCTTTTGCTTTTACAGATACACTTTTTAATAAGGTCCTATTTTTAAGCATTTTGGTTTGTTCTGTTAGATTTCTGTGTTTTCATGTAACCACAAGATGGTGCCTCAATTAGTAAAGCAAACTCAGGTAACAATACAGGTGACACAGATGATGAGCTGACGACTGATACATGCTATTCTATAGGATGAGTTAAGAGCAGTTATATTTTGCTAATCTAATCTAAATTGTGAAGTGACAAGGACTTAAATACACTACGAGAAAATAGCTCTTAGAAAATATTTACCCTATCCTTCCTGACCATAATTACTAATTAAAAATAGACATGTTAAAATAACCAGAGATACTTGAGGACTGTCTGTGATTGGTGGTTAGGACTGTTTTTAACAGGATAGACACCTTTATTTGACAGTTATGAGGAAATCATAGGAGAGAGAGAGAGAGAGGATGTGACATGCAGCAAAGGACCGGGATTTGAACCATGGTCAGCTGCGTACGTATACGCATTTAACTTCGCTATGCCATGGCCACCCCACTCTAGCTTTGTGTCCCATCTTGGCCACCCCCCAAAAAATGTCCTGGATATGCCACTGAAGAAAGGCTTTGTGTTTTTCTGTTTGAGGTCTGTGAAAGTTTTAAAGCAGTCTTTAAGTGCTGCTTCAGAGCGCTCGTGTCCGTCGGAGAACTGTCACGTCTGTAAATTGTTTTTTCCTCTGTGAACACGAAAAATAATATTTTATGTTTTGTGGAGAGCCAACCCTTCCTCATCTTTGAGCAGTGTAATTCACAGAATTACAAAAAATATATTTTGCCTCCTAAAACGCATGAATGCTTGTCTATTTCAGGGTAAATATAAAAGGCATGTATACCGTATTTTCCGCACTTTAAGGCGCACCGGATTATAATGCGCATAAGATATTGCAGTCAAACGTTTGACTGGGTTTACGTTATGCATCTAGTGTTGGGAATGTAGCAAGTGCGCGGCTTCGGATGTGAGGCGTTTATTAATGTGAGTGCACTGGGGCGGGCATGTAACTTACATTCGCAGCCTGACTCATATGAGTATTTAATGTGCGGCGGCTCGCTGTTTTAAATGAGACGACCCTGTTACTGTGAACGGGGAGTGCTTGATGAACATTCTGTGACGCGCGAGCAGCGCCGGGGACAGTGTGTCTGTTCGTGTGTCTGTTAAGAGTGAGCGCTCGTGAGCGGGAGACACACATAACCTGATTTATACGAGGTTGAACTGGTCGTGTAGTGTTCGACTATAACGTTCATAGTCGAATCAGACCTCTCCGAATTGAATCGTCAAATCCTCGACTATTAGAAGTCAGCCCTATTTCACTGACACAGCATCTATTTCCGTGTTATTCTCTCCTCTAATGTCTGTTTGCTGCCTTTTTACGACTTCTGACTGCCGGGCTTGATTTACTGCCTTCTCCAGCATCAAATCCTTGTCCATTTGTAATCTCTCAGCTAAACTAGTGTTTTTGAGTCCCACGACGAGGCAATCTCTTATTAGCTCATCGTGTAGAGCACCGTAGTTGCAGTTTTCAGCCAAAGCATAAAGCACGGTGACAAACGAGTGAACAGTCTCATTAGTTAGCTGTACTCTTTGATTAAAACGGGCTCTTTCATTGATAATTTTATTCCTGGGCACAAAATATATGTCCAAAGTGTCTCTTACCGCTTGGTACTGTTGTCTCTGCACGTCCGTTAAAGCTTGACCTCGAAGAATGTCGTCCGCTACATCCCCCATACAGTAGATGAGCGTGTTTACCTGGATAGCCTCGGAGCTAAGATGCAGATTGCTGGCTAGACGGAATCTTTCAAATCTCCGTATCCACTTTTCCCATTGCTGAGGCTTAGAAAAGGCAAACGCTTTGGGAGGCTGAATGGTGAATGTGGCGTTGGGGGGTGGATTTGCGTTATTGTTGCCACTGTTTACCTGTAGCTGGGACGGTAGCCTGCGAGGCTGCGTATGCGGTGCGCTTGCTCCTGTTTCCTCTGCATCCGACATTATTTTCTTCCGAGAAAGTCTTCCTTTTCACTCCCAGAACAGCTTACTTTCACTCCCCAGCAATTAAGCTCTTACTGCCGCCCGACTTCTGACACCATGACACAAAAACACCATGTGTTTTTGGGCATAGATTCAAGCGACACATTGTAGAGCAACTGAACAACATTTATTCATGTGTCATTTCACAACTCACATTCCCCGCGTGAACCCCCCACAGAGCACCTAGTAGTTCCGGTACTTCCTGTTGAACACTTCTTAATAAAACCCCCTTTCATATTAAAACCCATTACACCACAGTGTGTACTTTTCTGTTAATAAAATAAAAACAGTTATAATCTGTCACGACACACACTGGAGAGAGACAGCAGATCCAATTGCAGTAATATGTTCTTTTAATAGGGTAATCCATAAATCATAATCCAGTCCAGGCAGGGGTCAAAATCCAATAAGGCAATTCAAATACAAAACAAGAACAGAAAAATACTAGAACCACCCTAGAAATCACAACAGAAGTGTGGGACAAAATTACAACGACTACGTACACATACTAACACAGACAGGGAATATATACACATATCTTACAAGACTAACACAGAACAGCTGGGAACAATGATTACGGGGAACAGCTGAGTGCAATGAACTGATGAGTGACAGTGACAGACAGAATGCTGGGAAATGCAGTTCCAGAAGTACATGACACCGAGGGGAAGGAGGACATCTAGTGGACAAACAAGGGAACACAACCAGACACTGTGACATAATCACATTAAAAAGAACAAATTCTATCACAGAGTCTCTCTCTGTCCCTCACCTGCAAACACCTCGACTTCACACAGTGTGAGGTATTCCTTGCGCCCAGGAATATTAATGTTGACATATCGTCCTTAAAGGCTTAAACTCAATATTTTTGTGACTCCAGCTGGGATGGACAGTCGCTCAACAGTCGCAGCCCTGTGAAGAGATACAGAGAGAAATAGATGCAACTGGGGCAGTTCAGAAACGCAGGAGGCTGAGCGGCTTTATTCTGTAATGTCGTCTGCACTAGTCTCAAAACGTCTCCGTTAAATTGTCTTTTTTGGCTAGTACGGCATTTTGCATCAACACAACCTTGTTTTTGACTTTCATCATGTTTCCTATAACAATGTCTGAAGTTTACGTAATACGTGCCGTGAGAAACATAGGCCTAATCATGCAAAATCCGATCAGAATAAAATAGGTCTCCAGAAAAAGCGATTTTAATAAGATATCAATCCACATATGGATGCTCGAAAACGGATTTGTAAAATGCTCTAAATGGATTTGTAAAAATCTAGGGCTTTCAAACGCAACACAACACAACACAACACACATGCTTGTATATATTTAAGAAATATTTTCTTGTTTGTATATGAAGAGTTCAGATGCAAAAGCCTCTAAATGCCATTTGAAATTTTCTTCTTTAATGATGATTTTTATCAAACTTGTATATTTAAGTTCAGTAATTTCACTTAAATGGCAATGATAATTACCTATTAATTGTTATTTAAGTGAAATTAATGAACTTAAATATACAAGTTTGATAAAAATCATCATTAAAGAAGAAAATTTCAAATGGCATTTAGAGGCTTTTGCATCTGAACTCTTCATATACGTAGATTTACTTATAATTTATATTATATATAAATATAAATATTTTATATATAAATAATATTTTTTTCTTAAATATATGCATGTGAGTTCTTTTTGTAATATTAGTATTTGTTGAAAGCAACTTAACATACAATATTAAGGCAGGTTCATTATTTCAACCTATTCTGCACTCTACTATCATCATCTTTTATTATAAGGGCAGAAAGCTTTCTAGAAAAATTCTAGTTCTGTTTATTGAAAATGGAGAAACAATTTGTGTGAAAGGAAATGTTATAAAACATGATTTACAAAACTGTTGTCTCAAAATATATGTGATAATTTGAGGGGTTCTCATTAGGGGTTCTCATTCTCACAAACCCACAATATTTTAAAATCTAGCCTACATTAAATTAAATGCAACTCATCCATGTGTAAACGATGACCTCACAGATCTCATAAACGTTTTGAATGTATGTGCTTTTTGTTACTATTAGATGGTTTCGAAGGGAAAGAAAATCAAAAGAATATTTTACCATTTGGGATTTTTACCTTTCACACCCTAGAATGTACATTTCCAGAAGAAAATGTGAAGTGGTGCTTGCAGTGGCAAATCTCACCACCCGGTTGCTAGAGTGTGGTACAAGCCAACAACCATGCCGAAATAATGAACTAAAATCTTAACTCTCCAACGGATGTCAAACTGGCTTTCCCACTTAACTCGCAATGATCTGGAGCTGCAGTGCGTAAGCAGATTGCGCCACCTGTCGGTGAAACAACTGGCCACAGTAGGCGCAAGAACCTTAATTTTTCATGGTCTTTCTACCATTAGCTTGCGGCCTCGCTTTTCCGACTTGGAGAGATTTTCGTCCAATCAGAGAGAGCTAATATATTCAGCGGCCCCACCCCTCCATTGCACATAAATAAATTATTTGACATAACGGCCTGATTTAGACCTTAATTATACCATATTTTCTTATCTCCTATTCCCCCCCCCCCCCACTACTACTCCTTCCTCCTCCAACTTTTCCTTCCTTGATTTCTGTTGTCAGGCATTTTAGTAGCATTTTATTTGCTCTATTATTGAGTTGATCTCAGCTGTGTTGCGCCCTACTTCAATTTCTACAATTTATTCTTGTATTGTTTTTTGCAGGTCTATCAGCTTCTTCCTTTCATTTAATTTTATTTCCGCGTGAATAAAATATAATGAAAAAAAAAAAAAAAAAAAATCAAGAAATCTTCTGTACAACAAGCCCCATGGACCTTTGCGTATCCACGTGACCCTCAGACTTCCGGCTGGCTGAGTAATATTGTTTTCTGTCGCGAGTGTCGGTTGCCAGGGTGAGGATGGATCACACCTCTTTAACAGAGAGATAAACTCAAATTGTATCTTTTAAAGACATCTGTGGTATCTACACACACAGGCAAAGACTAACAGGGAGGAGTACCATCACAACGGGTGAGTTTACGGAGCAGAACTATGCGGAAATTCACGCGAATAAGCAAAACATTTGCAGTCAGTTGACAATAATCAAATGCAAACACATTTCAGATGAATAATGGTGAATAACAATGAATAATGCAAAGCTAATGACTTTTGAGACGTCTTTATGTTTTCTTTAATAAATAACCCTAACTGTTGATAGATTATGCTGGTTATATTTAACGTTAAACGCATTCTCGGAACACTCGTAAAATCATGTTTCTATTTAACGTTAGTGTATGTTTATAGGTTGATTTTCTGCCCCCCATGTTATTTCACACGTGTTTAGCTTATTGAGTGACCTTGAAGAGTATCTTAAATCCATGTCTTCTCTGTTGATCCACTAATACCCCTTAAAGCAGATTACTGATAGAGATCTGTTTTGAGAACATATGTACGTTTAACTTCGTTTCACATACAGAGCACCTTTCATGTTGCATTTAGGCATATTTATAATATGAGGATTTTAAAATCAATCTAATGATGTTATCTGTTGTTTTTTTCTTCTCTGTGTGCTGTTTAAGTAATTTTATCAGGATGAATTGACCTGAATGATGAATTGACCTGACTTTAGCCTGGCGGATGTAAAGGCCTTGCATTAGAATGAATCTAATTGAAGAACATATCAATCTAGTTATAGCAAATCTTACGAGTCTATGACTGGGTCATTATTGCAGTGATTATTATGTTTTTTAACATGTTTTATGTTTGGCAATTCTACAGTTCTTCTTCTAAAGTGTGTAGCTTTTCATTTCTTTAACAACCATGTTTGAAGACATATCATGGCCATATTCCAGGATGACAATGTCAATATTCATCAGTCTGAAATTATGAAAGAATGGTTGAGAGGGAGCATGAGTAATCATTTTCACACATGCATGGGCACCTCTGTCCAAACCAGAGTCCAGACCTGAGTCTAAAATTTATTTGAAGTCTTTGGGATGTGCTGGAGTAGACAGAGTGCTTGTTAATACAAGATCCTAACCAAAAATACATGCACCTCTTGGTGAAAATAAATGTCAAGTCATAGGGGTGTAACAATATATCGTGCCACAATATATGCAACAATATGTATCGTGGATAGTCCCCTCAAAATAAAAATGCCTGCGCGAGTCAGTCAGTACTACATTAAACTACTATATAATGTTGATTATAATGTATAATAATGCAATGGGGGAATATTTGTGGGTCCTGATAATGCCAAATGTCTGATGTTCCCAGTTAAAAATGTCCTAAATTATTTTAAATATTTCTAGCCAGTGAAAGAGTGCAAGCATATTCATCTAAATAATTCTGTATTTTCAGCTTCAGAATCATGAAAATTTTTATTTTCCTTGGGTTACAAGCACCAAGCCTATTCATTTAAACCCACAATGTAAAATCAAATTTAGCATTTTAATCAACAGTAAATTTTTTGTTAACCTTTTACCATATGTCTTGGAGTATCGCAATAATATTGTACTGTGAGTTCAGTATCGTGATATGTTTCGAATCGTGACATGAGGGTATCCGTTACACCCCTATCAAGTCACCTTTATAGACCTTATGCACCAGAGAAACGTGGGCGCCGTCATCTTTAGAATATTGTCTTTGAACTCTGTATATTTCTATGGCATCGCTGTCGAGGAGTAATTAGCTGGTGAAGTGTACTTATTGTAGAGTTAACAGAAGTTATCATGAGCATTGTAATGTTTATCATAAGCATTGTAAAGCAGATATCTTAACAAATGTCGACCGGGAAATTATTTACGAGCAGTTCATTCATACCTATGCAAGATTGCTGTGGAAATAGAGACCGGAAGTCAAAAGACAACGAGCACAGCGCTGAAAAGGGGTGGGGCTACATAAGGTCTATACATACAGTCAGCAACGCGTCATAGTTGGGGGGCGTGGTCGGCATGGGGGAAAGCAGCGTAGAAACCATCCTATGTATTTGAATGACAAAAATGTCATATTGCGAGTCATTTATGCCTGCCGACCGGCAATGGTACATTGCAAAATGAACTGTAATAGGTTATGATTGCCCTTATTTAATTAAAAACTGGGTCAATGACCCGTCACCCAACCAAATGGCCGGAGGTGTCGTTTCCAGACTATTATTATCTGGTTCAATCTCCAGGTAAGACATCGCGGAAGCTACCGGCAACATAAGCCTGTAATTCAATCAACTTGCGTATAAGTTACTATAAGTCCATAAAACCCAATTGTACGTATGCTTCACTCCAAACTATTAATCCTTTTGTAAAACGGTGATCAGTTAGTAGCTACGAAGTTGCAGAGGGACTTTGCTGACAGTTATCCTCATAGATGATCTCCTGGTCTCTGATCACAATCCTATTTTATTTACTGTCCTTCCCCCATGTCAACCGGAAAAAGTCTGCACTACAAAGAGACTGGCTCGGTCGATTAAAAATATACATGGGGATTTTAATAAATTTTTTATGGACTTTTAATTGACCTATTATCACCCTGGTTTAGCGTGGAGGAGTCGGTTAATATTTTTAACTCTGTTTGCTCAGACACACTTGGTCAGGTAGCACATCTTTGGCAGGTGAACAATAAGCGCAAACCCACTCCATGGTTAAATGAACAAATTAGATCCCTAAGAAGGGAATGTAGAAGATGTGAACGGAAATGGAAGAAAGATAAGTTGCAAATTTCCAATGAAATGTTAAAAGACTCGCTGTCTATATTTCAACGGGCTGTAAAATCTGCTAGGACGAGCTTCTTGGTAAATGTTATTGAGAAAAATCGCCAAAATCCGCGATTTCTTTTCTCAACAATTGATTCTGTTTTGAATCCTAAATTGGAGGTACCTCCGTTTTTTTCAACTGATTTATGTGAACGTTTTTTGCACTTTTTTTATCGATCGTATATCCTAGGTCCGGAATAATATACAGCAGTGTACATATGATGGTACATCTGTGCCATCATATGCACTAGAAACGATCATTAACTTATCGAAATTTGAGCCTACTTCTATCCCTATTTTTAACAATATGGTTTCTAAGCTGAAATCCACTTCTGCTCCCCAAGAAATTATTCCGACATCTCTGTTAAAGCAAACCATAGAATTGGTTGGCCCATATATGGTTGCTATAATTAATAAAAGCTTACTTTCAGGGATTGTTACCGAGTATTGTAATGCCGTAGTTCAGCCTTTGCTGAAAAAAGAAAATCTAGATAGGAGCGCTCTTTGCAACTATAGACCTATCTCAAAACTTCCATTTCGGGCAAAGATCCTAGAGAAATGTGTTTTGACTCAATTTGGCATTTATTGATGAAAATCATGTTGGTGAAGTACTTCAGTCGGGATTTAAGAAGCACCATAGTACTGAAACAGCTCTATTGAAGGTTTTTAATGACATATTTTTGGCAACTGATCAAGGGAATGTGACTGTTCTCCTGCTGTTGGATCTCACAGCGGCGTTCGATACAGTTGACCATAATATTCTTATCTCCCGGCTTGAAACATGTGTAGGCATTTCTGGCAATGCCTTAAAGGAACACTCCGACTTTTTGGGACTTTAGCCTATTCACCTTACCCCTCAGAGTTAGATAAGTCCATAGATACTTTTTTCATCTCCGTGCGTGCTATAAGTCTGTTTAACGCACGCACCGCTAGCCTAGCTTAGCACAAAGACTGGATGTGAATGGTTGCAGCTTTCATACTAATCCAAATGAGTGGCAAAATAACGCAAACGTTTTCCTATTTACATGTTGTGATTTGTATAGTCACAGAATGTACAAATAACAAAGTCAAATGAGACACAGACATCTTTTAACCGTATAAAACCTGGGAACTATTCTCTGAAGGCGAAGCACTGCTACTTTGACGGCGTAATAACCGCATCACCGGAGACACGCCGTGGTGAGGAGAGTTCGCTCAGAGTTTGGGTAACAGAGTCAGCAATTTATAAATAGTAAAAGCGTAGTTTAGTCATGGGTTTTCGCTCTATTGTAAATAGCTGCGACAGTAAACAGGGGAGGTAATACCATGTTTCACAGAATTCCAACTAAAAACGCTGACTGGATGAAGAAATGGCTAACTTACTCTGGATATTTATCCAAACACACCTAAATAGATTATCAAGGGACATTATGTTTGCTCGGTACATTTCAATGGACGACTATTTTGAAAAAATGGAATTTGCCACACGGACCATAATGTGCTGAAGGATACGGCCATCCCATCTATAGCACAGACAGGACAAGTAGATCACCTGCGGCTGAGGTAAGTGTTCCGTTATGTTTTTAGATGACCTACTGTAACAGTGCCATTAGCCAGAGCTAATGTAACGTTAGTGACACTATTATATGATTAGGGTATGAATATGTTTTTATCTTGATGCGGTGCGGACACGCTTGGAAAAAAAACGAGCGTGTTCACCGCGTTGAACTTGCACCCTGCGCGCGGTGCGCCTAGTAGCCTAAATTTGAAATAACCATGGAAATAACGAACTTGAGCGTGCAAAAGGGTACGATAGGCTGTGAGTTCATTGTGCAAAAACAATTTGTGCTATTACTTTCCCCTTATTCTATCCTATAGTAATGCAATTATACTGTATATTATATACTGTTGAATACATTTGGTTCAGCTAATAAATTGCATTTAAAATATATTGATTCCTGTAATAATAATTATTTATTCATGTGATATTTATAAATCTGGGTGCGTTTTTGGTTGGAAATCAATGAAACATGGTACCTGGTCCCCCCTGTTTATTGTCACAGCTCATACAATAAAGCAAACACCCATGATAAACTATGCTTTTCTATCTAACGTTAGTAATTGCTGACTCTGTTGCCCAAACACTGAGCGAACTCTCTGCTCCTCGTCACGGTGCGTCTCAGGTGATGGTTATCACTCTGCCCAAGTAGCAGTGCTTCGCCTTCAGAATTATTTATACGGTCAAAAGATGTCTGTGTCTCATATGGCCTTGATATTTGCACACTCTGTGACTATACAAACCACAACATGTAAATAAGAAAACGTTTGCATTATTTTGTCACTCATTTGGATTAGTATGAAAGCTGCAACCATTCACATCCAGTCTTTGTGCAAAGCTAGGCGGTGGGTGCGTCAAACAGACTTATAGCACGCACAGAGATGAAAAAGGTATGTATGGACTTATCTAACTCTGGGGGGTAAGGTGAATAGGCTAAAGTCCCAAAAAGTCGGAGTGTTCCTTTAAATTGGTTTAAGTCCTATCTCTTAAATAGAAGTTTCTCTGTTCGTATCGGTGAGTGCACATCAGCTTCGACACCTTTATCATGTGGCCTTCCACAAGGGTCTGTTTTAGCACCCCTTCTTTTTTCTTTCTATATGCTCCCGTTGGGCTCAATTTTGCGGAAATACAGAGTGTCATTCCACTGTTATGCAGACGACATGCAGCTGTACCACTTAAATCAAATGACCCCACTGCCATAGATAGACTGTTGGCATGTTTAGAAGAAGTTAAGGCTTGGATGTCTACAAATCTCCTGAGCCTAAATGAATCAAAAACAGAATTGATTGTTTTTGGTCCCTCTGACCTTGAAAACACATCCGAAAACAAATTGGGTCCTCTGAGCCTGTTTAGAAAACATGTAAAAAATCTGGGGATGATTTGTGATAGTGCACTTAAATTTGACAAACAGGTAAATGAAATCGCTAAAACGAGCTTCTTTAAACTGAGGATGATTTCAAGAATTAAGCCTTTTTTATCCCATAAAAATCTGGAAAAAATAATTCATGTATTTATCACTTCAAGAATAGATTACTGCAATTCTCTATATTATGGTGCCCAAAATAAAGTCTTAGATAGACTTCAGATGGTACAAAATGCGGCTGCAAGACTGTTGACAGGCACTCGCAAATTCGACCATATTACTCCGGTATTAAAAGCACTACATTGGTTGCCTGTCACTTTTAGGATTCAGTTCAAAATGTTGCTTTTTGTATTCAAATCCCTACATGGGTTAGCCCCATCTTATATTGCAGATCTAATCCAGGAACAAAAGTCGATGAGATCACTACGATCAAATTCTCAGAAACGCCTTGACGTTCCTCGGTCAAAGATGAAATCTAGAGGGGATCGCGCATTTGCAGGACTTCGCATCCCTAAATTATGGAACAGTTTACCTCTATATATTAGGGACCTTCCTACACTCAGTCAGTTTAAAAGTCACTTGAAAACGTATTTATACATGTTGTTGATTGATGAAGCCTATATTACCTAATTAGATATGTGGATGTACATTTTTCTTTTATTCTTCTGTTTATGGTTTTACTGCCTGTACAGCACTATGGTCAACTCTGTTGTTTTATTCAGTGCTTTATAAATTAATTTGAATTTATCCGAATTCTCACAGACTGCAGTCTGATAACCTTCAGCTGATAACGCTAATGTGACTGAGACATTCCTTATGAAAAACAACTAAAGGAATCTTGTAGTATTTTAGGACAAAATATTATAGTATTTTGGGACATAACCTAAGTACTTCATTACCCACAATCCTGATCAATCCCACAATTCCACTTGATGCATCTGATTGGTGGAAGTTGTGTCACGTGTCTGAAACCCCGCGAAGGTACGTGAAGACTGAAGATCGCATAATGACGTAGGGCTAAGTTCATTGGTCGCACCTCTGAGACGCCCCCGCGCCATTGGATGTCCAGTTGCTCATTGAAGCCAATGAGCGAGCCAGATGCTCAATGTTTTAGCATGTGCATAAGCTTCAGTAAATCGAGGAAAAAGAGTTCCCTTTCGAAGGGAACTCAACAATACATGGAATGGCACAATGGGGAATGCCTCAGGCGTGACAGGTGTCTGAAATCAAATATCAACTCATCAGGTTGACCGGCGACAGCCCATGCATCATCAGCTTGAATGATGAGCGCATCAATCTGGATGTACAAGAAGGGCGCCTTGAAACCGTGACAACATCCTTTTCATCTTCAGAGCCTGTTTGTCTGTTTGATAGTATCAACGATTAAGCGTGCGGGGACGTGAATAAGTAGACTAAAGCTTTAAATGTCCAATTTAAAACGAACAAATTCGAATGCGGTGGCTGTTTCAGTTCTCGCGCTTCAGTTCACAGAGATCATGAAGCGCGCCTGTTTGTTAAAGCACAACATTTTCTTGTTATTGTGAGTTTACGCAAATAAATGTATTTGCGAATAATGTATTATTATTTTCTGTATGACCAGAAATGAAAGAGTATTTTAAGTTGTTTCCACTGAAAGAACTGCAATGAAACTGCAAGTGTTCACATGGGCGTCTCGCAGCCTCCACACACACTGGATATGCGTCAAAATATTGTGTTTATTTGTGCTTTGTTCCTTTTTTGGATAAAAGCGTCTTCTATGCAGCCTAATAAAATGTTACAATAATGATGATTATTATTATTATTATTTGCGGACACGGAGTTTTTGCGAAATGGACGTGTTGCCAATGTGCTTATTTTCAATTGGCAATTTTAGTTTGAAGGGTGATGGAAACGCGCCTACTTTAACTGCTCTGAACTTACCACTGCGTTTTATTGCTATAAATTAATTTCGTTTCAAATGGGGTCCAACCAGTTATTAAAGGTGTTAAAAATTAACTCTGTATCTCGAGGTTGCGGCGCGCACATGGTTAACCGAGTATTAACCGATAAGGGCCTCGGTTAATGGTTAATGAAAAACTTGAAAACGTGCAGCCCTAATTATTATTATCGTCTCGTTTTCGTCTTTGAAAAAATGTGGTTGACGAAAATAATTACGAAAATTATTCGTCAATGAAATAAACACTGTTTTGAATCTAACGGTCAAAATTACCATTTGTGGCCGTTCTAGTAGTTTTGGAATTCTGGCACTTCTAGTGTTAAGAGCTAACTTCTGGAAGTAGCTCCCACTTGGTGTGGTGTTTTCAGGTAAAGGCCTTATCAGGTCTTCCTGAAAGTAAGCTCCCACAGGTTGTGGTCACCAGGTTAGGGCTTACTGACCTTCCTGAGTATGAGCTCCCACCCGATGTGGTCACTAGGTTACAGGCCTTACCAGGCTTCCCTGGGTGTGAGCTCCCACATATTATGGTCACCAGGTTTTAGGCCTCACTAGGCCTTCATGGTTATGAGCTCCCACATATTGTGGTCGCCAGGTTACGAACTCCCACATACTGTGGTCGCCAGGTTACAGGCCTCATCAGGCCTTCCTGAATTCAGAGTGAAGTACACAAACCCATACTCACCTATTATTGTGGTAAATCACATGACGAGATGTCTTGTGTACTTTCTAAAATACATTTCTTATGGTAAGGGTCACGCGCGGTATGCTTCGGTCCCTTCTTATGTGGCTCAGACCCCGGTCTTCCCTTGGGTCCCACTTTAAGAGGTGTCCTGTCACTTAAGTAGGCTACAGGGACGCCCTTCTCTGGCTAATTTCTGGAAGAAGTAGCTTCCACTTGGTGGAGTAAGCTCCCACAGGTTGTGGTCAGCAGGCTGGGTCTCACTGACCTTCCTGAGTAGGAGCTCCCACCCGACCTTTTTAAAATCCATTTCTTATGGTGAGGGTCACGCGCGGTATGCTTCGGTCCCTTCTTATGTGGCCCAGACCCCGGTCTTTCCTCGGATCGTACTTTAAGAGTTCTTAAGAGCTAACTTCTGGAAGTAGCTCCCACTTGGTGTGGTGTTTTCAGGTGCAGGCCTTATCAGGTCTTCCTGAAAGTAGGCTCCCACAGGTTGTGGTCACCAGGTTAGGTCTTAATGATCTTCCTGAGTACGAGCTCCCACCCGATGTGGTCGCTAGGTTACAGGCCTTACCAGGCCTTCCTGGTCATGAGCTCTTACACACTGTGGTCACCATAGACATATACACTAGACCTCACCTTGGCTACGGAAGTTCATTGGAACGAATGCGTCAATAGAGCCGCCATCTTGAAACAGGGGAGCCCCTCCACTTTAATGCATCTGCGTCAATGTAGTAGACACAGGTCTAACGGAAATAAAATCACCATAAATCATCATGAATGTGATTTTTCTTGTTTTTTTGGTTTGTTCCAACGGTCAGACATGTATTTATCATTGATTACAGAAAGAATTTTTTTTTTATTTTTGGTTTTTTAAAAACATTCTTCCTAGTTCAGATTTCATCCGTGAACATCATACGCTGCACAAAAGTCCGCCACCATCAATGAATTCGAAGTAAAAGCAGAGATAGCAGCTTTACCTAGCTACTTCCTATGACAAGACCCCTGTTCCAAGATGGCGGCGGTTTTGACGCATGCTTAGAACCCCAAGGTGAGGTCTATGTCTATGTGTGGTCACGAGGTTACAGGCCTCAACAGGCCTTCCTGGCTATGAGCTCCCACATATTGTGGTTGCTGGGTTACAGGCCCCACCAGGCCTTCCTGAATTCAAAGTGAAGTACACGAACCTATACTTCACCTGTTATTGTGGTAAGTCACCCGACGAGATGTCTTGTGCACTTTTTAAAATCCATTTCTTTTGTTGAGGGTCACGCGCGTTATGCTTCGGTCCCTTTTTATGTGGCCCAGACCCTGGTCTTTCCTCGGGTCCCACTTTAAGAGTTCTTAAGAGCTAACTTTTGGAAGTAGCTCCCACTTGGTGTGGTTTTTCAGGTACACCAGGCTGGGTCTCACTGACCTTCCTGAGTACGAGCTCCCACCCAATGTGGTCGCCAGGTTACAGGCCTTACCAGGCCTTCCTGGTCATGAGCTCCAGGGTTCCAGACACGTTAGACCATGACAAGAATAGCGCGCGTAAATGTCTGTGGGAAGGAGACGGAGACAAATATCACATCCTGATGTGCGTCTGAGCAATCAGCGATCTATCGACTCGTTAGTCGTTACCTAGCAGCGAATGCAAACAAAATGAAAGTGGAACGAAAATACACCACTCATATATGATTAGGACCGTGGAGCAGCAGCAGCGATCCGAACCATTGACAGTAGGCTAAAATAAAGCCCTGAACTTGCCAGTCGCGGGCCGATCTCGCTCACGCAACACTGTTACTAGGAGATCTATTGAATTACACCACGAGATCCAGTGAGAAACACTCCGATTCGGCACAGAGTTCTGTTATAAACCATATCAGATTAAACAGCGCTGATGTGGAAACCAGGAGAAACACTTATTGAAGGCTTTCAGTCCACAAATCACCTAACAGAACCATGGATTTAGGCTAATGTAGTAAGTTAACTCTAACCATAAATATGATAATGTGTAAGAAATAGTCAAATGCTTACAAGTAGCCTACTACACAATTTTCCCAGCACTTCAATAATATCATATTTGTATTTTTTTATGTGATTACCAACACATGTTTTGTTCATCCATTAAAGATTGTCCTAAAACGAAAAATTTTAAGATGTTGGAAAACTCTTATTTAAACACTTAAAAAATAATAATAATAGGCTACCATTGTAAACAGTATTACAGTTATTTTGGGATAAATTTGAATAATTGCATTGCAAGCTGATTTAAGGTGTGCCCCTAAATTTTCTGCTTGCGCTCCTAAAATCTTAAGTCAGGGCCAACAGCACTCCTAGTAAAAAAAGTTAGTCTGGAGCCCTGAGCTCCCACACACTGTGGTCGCCAGGTTACAGGCCTCAATAGGCCTTCCTGGTTATGAGCTCCCACATACTGTGGTTGCCAGGTTACAGACATTACCAGGCCTTCCTGGTCATGAGCTCCCACACACTGTGGTCGCCAGGTTACAGGCCTCAACAGGCCTTCCTGAATTCAGAGTGAAGTACACGAACCCATACTTCACCTGTTATTGTGGTAAGTGAGATGAGATGAGATTGTGGTAAGTGTGGCAACAAGATGTCATGTGTACTTTCTAAAATCCATTTCTTATGGTGAGGGTCACGCGCGGTACGCTTCAGTCCCTTATGTGGTTCAGACTCCGGTTCTTCACTTTGGGTCCCACTCTAGATGTGTCTTTGTCGCAATACATTACGACAGGCACTTCCCTTGTTTAAGCTATCTCCCACAACTGGTGGTTTTAGGTCTCATTGGACCTTTTTCGAAGGTAGCCTCACATTGTGGGTCTGTCAGGTTTCTAGCCTCTGGCTTTCCTGAAGGATGAGCTTCCACATGCTGTGGTCGTTGGGTTTCAGGCCGCACAATGTACGACCTTCCTGACATGAGCCCTCATGTTTCAGAGCTCCCCACACAGGGGATCTTCAGGTCTTAGGTCTCATTGACCTTCCTGATTTTGATCCCTCTCCTACTTCTTCAGTGCTCAAAAGCGAGCACTGGGTGGAAACTCTTGGATTGAGTGTACGATTCCCATGGTTTTGAGGTTGAGTCGCACTCTCCGGAGGATCCCGTCTCTGTGATCTGAAACTCGATGGTTTCTGCCAGCTTTGCGGGCCTTCAGTTTTTGGATGCCTTTCCTAGGCAATTTTCAGAGACTCTGTCTTGGACGGACAGGCTATGACCAGACTGTGTGTCTTAGTACAAATCACCAGGCCAGCCTGGTGGCATTTCAGGAGGAGTGTTCTCCTGAATAGTGACTGGCTGGGGGTCCCTTTGGCTCCCTTGCCACACTCCCTAGAAGGGACCCCTTCTATTTGGAAGTTGTGGTCCTAAAGCCTTTGAGCTGGCCCAGATTTACCCACGTTATTAGTTCTGGTTTTTCTTGGTTCATTAGCTTGGGCTATGACCGGTAGGGAGTGCTGTCACTGACAGCCCGATGTAACGTAGGGTGAGTGGTTTCAGTGTTCATTGGAATTACTGGTTCTGACAGTTGTAACTGCCTTTTCGGCATGCACTCCCCTCAGCATGGCGGAGTGGGTATTTCGTTCCCCATTGCTTCATTCAACGTATTGTTGAGTTCCCTTCGAAAGGGAAAGTCTCAGGTTACGACTGTAACCTATGTTTCCTGAGAACAGGGAACGAGACAATACGTCTCGTTGCCATGCCTCGGGGCCTGCCTGCAACAGTCCCTTCAGACGATAGGATGTTGTCACGGTTGTTGTCAAGGCGCCCTTCTTTTACAACCAGATTGACACGCTCATCATTCAAGCTGATGATGCACGGGCTGTCGCCGGTCAACCTGATTACTGTGAGTTGATATTAGGGCTGTCAACTTAAGTCGTTTAGTCGACTCATCAGTCGTTGCCGTCTTGGTCAACTGACATTCTTATTGGTCGACCAGTCGCATTTTTTTTTTTTTTACCAATAGAAATACATTTTCAATGATTTACTCCTTGATATTTATTTCTTTATAAAGCCTATGTTTAGCCTATGTTTTATCCCCAATTTTAAATGATTTAATTTAGGCTATTTTTTGTAACTGCGCCACAGTTTAGCGCACACACACACTCGAGAACCGCACGTGTCTGGCTGCGCTGCTGCTCGCGCTCAGTAAGGGATATACCGGTAGGTAGTTTTGCTGTATTCATTCAGTCCACGCTACTCCTTTAGTCGACAAAATGTCCAAGAAATCCAAATCTTTTGTCTGGCTACATTTTTGTGGAGGTAGGTGACCGCGATCGCGTTGCTCCATTATGAGCGCGCACATCGCGTGCCTACATTTGAAATCGAACTTGACCGCACAAAAAGACGTGAGCAGCCCATTTAACGGCTTTATCATGCTGACTCAGATTGTGTTTTCTAAATATGTTTTCGTTTTTATTTGTACACTTTAGGGCTGCAGCTATCGATTCTTTTTGTAATCGATTAATCTAGCACTTAATCGATCGATTAATCGAGTAATCGGATAATTTGTTTGTGTGTTTTTAAGCAACCAAAACAAATAATGTATTACGAAAATGATAAGGTGTTTGGCTTTTAATTCCTTAAAAAAATAGAGGTATTTATTCCAACTGCAACATTTGGCTCCACAACTAATTATTGCAATTTTTACCCATTTAGTGTTTATAAGTGCCAGTGCCAACAATTATATAACAATACAGTTAAAATAATTTACTGTAAAACCTGTTACATGTAAACAGCCCATAACATGTAAAACTTTGAATAAAAACTAGTAAAGCCCATTTGGCCTTAGTTTTGTCTTCTTAATACAACATTACAAAAAAGGATTGCACCTTCTGCAAATTACCCACCTGGAAACAAAAATAAATTAATATAAAATATCAACCCAAACAGGTACACAAATGTGTACAATTTATAAAAAATAAATGGAAATAAAACAATTATAAATAAGAATCAGACTTTTTCAACTACAATCTCAAGACAAACATCAGGGTGTGTGTGTCTGTGTGTCTCACAATATTTGTTCCTCCATCACGTCCCGGTGAATGTATGCTGAAATTTTTGTTGCGTGACTACATAAAAGTTTAAGCATATGATGAATTGCCGCAATTGGTCTGACTGGCGCGTGAGAGAGACATGGGTGCACGCGCTCGCTTACCTCTCCGCCGTCGTGCGCAAGCCACGGGTTAGGAGCTCAACATCTCGCATGCGCGCTCGCACTAGATTACAGGATATTTTAACTTGCGAATTAATATGCGGCGGTAAAACTATTCGATCACGAGTGGCTCAACAGGTAGATCTATAGACGAACTCATCTTTCAGGCATTTGACCGAAGGGATTGACACTTCAGCGTGAGAAATCGAATTGGGCAAGTCGCTGAATGCGTGAGAGTTGGCAGCCCTGCCAGGTATACTTTGCAGACACATTGCATCTTGTTCTCTCCCTTTATAAACATATAATGAATCCAAACTTTAGACATTCTCTGTAATTTATGAAGTCAAATGTATCATGCGCTATGGTGTGCTTCCTGAATAACGGTCCGTGTGAAACAATCAGATCCCTGCGTGCGCGTAAAGTCAAGTCAAGTCACATTTATTTATATAGCGCTTTTCACAATACAGATTGTATCAAAGCAGCTTCACACTGATAACATGAAAGTAGCACAACACAGATCAACAACATTGCTAAACACTAAATAACCCCAACTGAGCAAGCTCAAAGCAAGCCAAAAGCAAGGCGACAGTGGCAAGGTGCGCGTCATAGGAATTTAACGAGGCTTCGAGGCAGATCTTTTGCCTCGAGGAATTTTTGTAATCGAGTAACTCGAGTAACTCGAGGAATCGTTTCAGCCCTAGAGGTTTAGGTTCTGCGGTGGTGGGAGGGCATCATATGTTGACCTTATAAGGAAACTGATCCTACTCTCTTCCACTGACCAAAGGTCTTGCCAGCCCAGCTTGCGTTGTTCCACACTCTCCCATCTCATCCACTCTCCCTGCTTGGCCTGGGAAATGGCCTTTATACACCTCATCCTCTCCTCCTGCTTTCACACCTCGTTGACTACCAGCTTCCTCCTTTGAGCTGGACCTGCCTTGTGCCATTTAGGAGGAGCTATACTAAGCCCAAAACCCCCTCTTCCATGCTGTACCTGTCAATATCCCCAATATGAAGGGCAGCCTACGCCTCTACTACAGACTAATCTGCTGACCACTTCCTACCAGTTTTTAACACAGGGGCTGCCTCCCTTACACATTTGTCGCGTGATTCTACTAAGGTCATTTCCACCCTGACCTTGGCACATTTAAACTCCTCGGTTAAAGCAGAGACTGGCAGCTGCAATATTCCTTTACTATAAAGTCCCACTCTGATGAGGCAGCGTGGAACTCCCAACCATTTCCTGATGTATGAACTTATTAACGCTTCCAACTTATCCACTGTTGTCAAAGAAACCTCGTACACAGTCAGTGGCCACAACAACCTCGGCAGCAGACCAAATTGAAAGCACCAGAGTTTTAGCTTGCCTGGTAGAGCACAGCTGTTTATGCTCTTCAACCCTTCCACTGCTTGCCGTCTAACTTCAAAGTCAAAACATAAAATGTAAATTTATAAATGAAAATGAGTAGGGTTTGAGGAGTCAGAACACTCACAGTGATAGCACCCACACTCACTGCCATCATGCTCACAGATCACGTGCCTCCCTCCCAACACCAACATGACATCATGACTTTCGAGTCAGGTGGCGTGTTATCTCTACGCATTTTGAGCTATCCGCGTGTATACGTATATGTCTACGCCATTAATTCCGCGTGTCTGAACACGCAGTCAAATCACCGGTCATAAATGCCATTAACCCAAGTGACGGTTAAGTTTAGGGATGGGGTTGAGGTACTGTAAGTCATATTTTTTTTTTACCTAGGATGGTAAGGGAACAGTCAAAAATGCCATTAACCCCAGTGACGGTTAGGTTTAGGGACGGGGTTGAGGTAAGTCATATATTTATATAACGTTAAGTCAGCGGCGTTCATAAACACGCTGAAAGGCGATTATGCGTCTTGATAGCACGCAAAAAATGGAAATACGAATTGGCGTGTCATACACACGCTACTTCATGAGATCAGTCTGCCAACACCGTGACAGTGACGATGGCATGGACTTTCGTATTATGTGTTACATGCATAGTCTTTCTTTGCAAAGTGACATTACTTGTCTGGCATGCATAATACTGTGTTTTAGTCATTTCCGCGGATGCGTGTGAACAATAATTATTTTGATAATATTTATAATTTGTACAGAGGAAAAACCTTTGTCGTGAAAACAACAACTACAGCCTTTTGTCATGTCTATGGGACTGTTTACACCTGGCCACTTCATGGGTTTTCTGGGATCGGTTAGCTATCCAGTCTTGAAAACACCAGGTGTAAATGCCCTCCGAAAAACAAATTCGAGATGGATTTAAATCCGATTGCTCAATTTCAGGAGGTCGTTCGGGGCACATTCCAGATGAAACTGGACAAGTGTAGATGCATTTGTTTTTTGAAACCACATGTAAATTTGACTCCTCCCAACAATTCTAAAAAATAAATGTGTGAGAGCATGTTATAGGCTATATCTCATGTTACAGCCAGATATGACAGCACTACTGCAACACATCACCACAGCTGAGCAAGCCAATGCACAATCTACCCCATATCGCTTTAAGGGTGATTCTTTAACTATGGTACTTTTCTTGTCCCTGGATGAAATAATAAAATCTAAATAACATTTTTTTTATTAAACAATCAAAATCATCTTACAAATACATATCTTCAATATAAAAACAATTTAAGATTTGTATAAACACTATAAATAAATAAATAGAACGTAAAATATCACAGAGGTCTAATGAGTTATCAAATTGTGCATAATTTTGAATACCTCCAATGCTTGTCTTGTTTTATATCTTTCAAAGCTTTATTATACAAAGTTAAAAAACAAAACAAAAACAAAGGTCTTACCTTCCTAAATCTACACGTATGTATAAACTGCTTAGCTAAAATTATTAAACTGTTATACATTAAATTGCCCATAAGTTTCCAGTATTATTTTTTCACCATCATGATCAGGAAGTAACTCATAATACAATGAAACGAATAACTGAAACTATATACAATTATATTACACAAAATCAATGTTTTAAAATGCTTATTGTACTGTAATGTAGTATCATAACATACGTAGAGAGTAGGACTAGGACGTTTCTTGTTCAATAAAAGCTGTTTCATGTGTAAAATACCCTCCAAATTACGTTAGGTGGCGTTATTAGGTTTCAAACCTAAGCTCCGCCCCTCACTTACGTTCCTGGCGCTGGTATTGGTTAGAACGTAACTCCGCCCCTTACTTCCGGTTCTGGCGCTGGGGTTCTGGCGTTGGGGTTCTGAAACTGGTGGTGCTGCGGGTCTGCAGCTGGATACTATAGGTCTACGAAGCAAAGTGAAGTATAGCAGAGTCTGGTATTACCAGGCTAATAAGATATACACTTTAAAAAAAACATGATTTTGAGCTATGATAAGCAAATTAAATGTTCCAGTGATCTAGTTTTAGGTGTTTTTTATTGTAAACATTGTGAACTCTTTACAGTTACATTTCTGAAAAATAAATAAATTGCAAATTTGATCAGAGATGTGTGTGCTATTTAATCAAATATATTTATTACAGAAGATTTTTAATTATTTTCCCTTCAAAACATGTTTTTTGCTATAATAATAATAATAACTTTAATTTATATAGCGCCTTTCAAAGTACCCAAGGACGCTTAACAAAGGACATGAAATGAGAAGGGGGAGTTAAGGAGGAGGCACGGGGCCGAGGCAGCTAGAGCCCAAAGGCCTCAGTGAAGAGGTGTGTTTTAATTTGATTTTTGAAGGTTGAGAGTGATGAGGCAGAGCGGATCTCGTGGGGAAGTTTGTTCCAAAGTGACGGAGCACCAACGCAGAAAGCTCTATCACCAAATGTCTTAAGCCTGGACTTAGGGACAACAAGCAGGTTCTTGTCAGAAGAACGCAGGGACCGTGACGGAGTGTAGGAATGGAGAAGATCAATAATGTACTGGGGTGCAAGTCCATGTAGGGACTTGTATGTCAGGAGGAGGATTTTATATTTGATGCGGGACTTTACTGGCAGCCAATGTAGCTTCATAAGGATAGGAGTAATGTGAAGACCAAGTTTTGTGCGTGTGAGCATCCTAGCCGCAGAATTCTGCACATACTGAAGTCTATCAGTGGCTTTGCTGGGTAGACTGAGCAGGATACCATTACAGTAGTCAAGTCTAGAGGTGATGAATGAGTGGATGAGGGCCTCAGCTACAGAATTGGTGAGGCACTTTCGAAGTCTGGAGATGTTCTTGAGATGATAGAAAGCAATTTTAGTGACGTTTTTGATGTGTTGTTGGAAGGAGAGAGTGGAGTCCATGATGACGCCCAGGTTGCGTACTTGAGGAGATGCAGAGATTGAACAGCCATCCACATCCAATGTGAAGTCATCAACTTTTTTAAGAAGTGACAGCGGGGCGAACACCATGAGTTCTGTTTTGTCTTTGTTCAGTTTGAGGAGGTTATTGTCCAGCCAGTGCTTTATGTCCTTCAGGCAGTTAGTAAGTGGCACTGGTGGAAGCGAAGTAGAAGGCTTAGTGCTGATGTAGAGCTGAGTGTCGTCAGCATAGCAGTGGAAGTGTAATCCATGCTTTCGGACAATCATCCCAAGTGGCAGCATGTAAATATTAAATAGCAGTGGGCCTAGGACCGATCCTTGTGGCACGCCATGCAGGACCGGCGCCAAATTAGAGCAGATCCCCTTGAGGGTGACGTATTGTTGCCTGTCAGTGAGATAGGATTTAAACCAGGAATACACTGTACCAGTAAGGCCAATGAGTTCAGAGAGACGTGTAAGAAGAATGGAGTGGGAGACTGTATCGAAGGCTGCAGAGAGGTCAAGGAGTATCAGGATGCTGACATGGCCAGAGTCAGCTGCCATGTGAAGGTCATTTGTGATTTTGATGAGGGCAGTTTCTGTGCTGTGATGTGTCCTGAAACCAGATTGGAAAGGCTCGTAGAGATTGTGCTGTAGCATGTGATGGTTAAGTTGGGAAGCCACAGCCTTTTCCAATAACTTAGATATGAAAGGTAGGTTTGAGATAGGACGGTAATGGTTTAAGTCGTCTTGGTTCAGGCCCGGTTTTTTAAGTTTAGGGATCACCACAGCAGTTTTGAAGCTGGTGGGGACCATCCCAGATGACAGCGAGGTGTTAATGATGTTGACCAGTGTTGGACCCAAAGTTGGAAGACATGCCTTAACCAAGGCTGTCGGCATAGGATCATGTTTGCAGGTTGTGGCCTTTGCTTTTGATACTAGCTCAAAAACTTGAGCTGTATTGAGCGGGGAGAAAGAGGAGAGGCAGTCCTGAGGCGCGAGAGCTGTTGAAAAATTTGTGTCAGACAATGGCAGTGTGGTTGACTGCGATAAGCTGGACAGCTGCAGTTGTTGGTGGATGGTTTCAACCTTATCCTGGAAATGAACCAGGAATCTAGAGCATAGCCCAGCAGCATCAGAGGGTTGAGGAGGGTCGGGTGGACAGAGTAGGCGGTTGATGGTGGAGAAAAGCTGTTTAGGATGATGTTGTTGGTTGCCAATGAGTGTAGTGTAGTAGTTATTCTTCGCCATGGATAGAGCATCTTTGTAGCTCTTAACGTGGTTCTTGTAGGCCAGCTGGTGGACAGTCAGGCTAGATTTTTTATAGTACCTTTCCAGCCTCCGTCCTTTAGCCTTCATGGCGCGGAGTTCAGCAGTGAACCAGGGAGAAGGAGAGGAGAATTAGACGGATCGAGTGATGAGGGGGGCAACAGAGTCCAGACTATGTGACAGGGCCCGGTTGTAGTGAGTGACCAAATCATCAACGGTACAGGATGGAGGACGGCTGATAAGTTGGCCTGCAAGGGTATGATAAATTATCTATGCACACTTGTTTGATGTTTCGATATGCAATGGTCCTTTTCACACACTTCCTGTGTGTGTGTAGAGAAATAGAGAACATAACGGCAAGGTGATCAGAAATAGCTAGGTCGACAGTTTGCAGATGGGTTGGGGTTATACCCAAGGAGCATACCAAATCCAGTGTATGACCTTTAGCATGGGTTGGGCCATTGACATCTTGTGAAAAATTAAAACAGTCCAGTAGTGACAAAAATTCTACAGTGTAGGCATTACTGGAATCAACATGAATGTTAAAGTCACCAAGTAAGACAGTAGATGGAAAGGTGGGACAGATTAGAGCAAGGAGATCAGAGAGCTCCGGCAGGAAACTAGGAGATGCCTTTGGCGGGCGATAGACAAGGACCACTTGTAGCCGCAGTGGCCCGGTCAAAGCAAAATGAATGCACTCAAATGAGGAGGTGTGTACTGGAAATTCTTTTATATGGAAATCTTCATGATGGATAACAGCCAGTCCCCCACCCCGTCCAGAACTACGTGGCTTTTGAATGTAACTATAGCCTTGGGGCGTAGCTTGGTTAAGCGCAATTAAGTCCATTTGGTTCTGCCAAGTTTCAGTTAAACACAGAAAATCCAGTTTCCTGTCAGTTATAATGTCATGTATGAGTGGTGCTTTGTTATTTAGTGATCGAGTGTTCAGCAACATGAATGAAACAGACTTCAGGACAGATGAATTGGCATGAGAAGTGGCGTCAGCAGCCTGTTCAACGGGCTGGAGATTCAAAAGGTGTATGCGCGGCTCGTTCTGATGACGTTGCCGCCGGGTAGTGATAGACCGAACAACAGGAATAGTCTGGGATGTATCCACGTAAACAAGCTTATGCCGAACAGCCCTGTGCACATAGGGGGGGCGGCGTAAGAGATGGAGAGATTTAATGATCACAAGGCTACCGTTGCCCGGTACGATGTGCGAGTTGAGATTCTTGAGTTCCAGAGCGCAGTATCTTAGGAATGCCATGGCACCAGAGGAAAACGCTAGCTTGCTCAACACTAGCTAGTAGCTTACAAGCCGCAGATCATCACGACTAGGCTTCAGCAGAGAATACTGTGGAGGATCAAGCCGTTGACGGAGGTAATTACAGTGTTCACAGTTTGAAAATCGTCCGATTGCAAGGAAGTGTAGCAGCTGGAAAAACCACAGGTTTAACGGATCCTGTAGCACAGCCAGAGCACAACAGCTAAAGGGTTGCAGCATGTGAGGAAATTAATCCAACTAGTAGCATGAAGTATAGTCCAGCTTTGATAAAGCAACGGAGAAGAATCACAGAGTAGCTTGGAGTAGTGCGTTATTTTTGTTTGTGTGCGTGAGAAGCGGCGACAGACACGCCAGCGTCCTCTCATTTAAATGTAAAAACAAACAAAAAGGTTTTTTTGTTTTTTGTTTTTTTGTTTTCTATGTGATGGAAATGACCGTTTGACCGTTTGCCAATATATATATATATATATATATATATATATATATATATATATATATATATATATATATATATATATATATATATTATTCAATACAAATAATCTCAGCCAACTTAAGGGAAGGTTTTTAGACATATTGAGAAACCAATGATACTAAAAAAACTGTTTGTAGAAATGTTTTTATTTTCTGAAACTGTCTAGCTCAAAGAGTACCATAGTTGAAGAATCACCCTTAAACACAATAAAAATAATCTTCATTAAAAGTAAAGAAACAAAATGATCTTACCAGGGCAGTTGCCACTCTGCTGATGATCAATAAATTCCAGCTCATATCTGTTGCTTTTTGGTGGAGTGAACTCCATTAAATCTGCATTTAGCGTGGGAATTGAAGATCAGATTAACAGTATATCCGTTTTGCGAAAACACATTTATGTGACCAGCTGTAAATGGAATCATTTAGATAAATCTAACAGATAGCTATCTGATCTGAGACAACGCATAAAGTGGCCAGGTGTAAACAGACCCTATGAGGCCTTTTCAGGATAGTCCAGTTGACACTGTCTCTGCTGACACTTCAGGGCTGTGTTGTGGTCGTGTCTAGGTGCAGGTCCTTCATCTGATCAATAATTGAAGAAATTTATGTAATTGTCCAATAACCTCTTTATCAGGCATGTGTTCAGTTGCTGTAGTGTGCTGTCCCATACAGCAATAATGCAGGAACACATGAGATGGCATTTCTCAAATAACCAGTCGAAGGCCAAAATACAACACTTAGAAGGTTCACTGTGCTCCCAGGCAAGTTTTATTTGTAAATGTTTGATTGTTGTATAGCATCTCCTTTTAGAGATCTCATTAAATTGGTAATGACATGGGTTTGACATGCTGTGCTCCATTTTAAAATATCTTTGACAACACTTTTCTAATTTCCTATAACTATTCATGTGCCTTTTATGGCCTCATATGAACTAAGAAACTACATGGCATATTTAATAAAAGGCAAATGATGAAAACTTAGTTTATGTCATGATCAGATAAGTACTTTATATCAATTTTAATGTTGTCATGAAATCAAAATTGACCCTATTTATTTTCAAGCATGTTGTTGCTAATGTTGTTTATTATTTTTTAAAACCATTGTTTCATATAACTTGTTTGATAGCCATTTCACACGGAAATACTGTAGTAAAGTCGGTCGGAACTTCAATTTCATCCAGACCATACTGAAATGTAAAAAAAAAAAAAAAAAAAAAAAAAATGTCTATGGATATGTTATGCGTCAACAACCATTAATAAACAAACTACATACAAACTGTGCACATACATCAGAAATAGTTCTTCAAATTAATTTGCTATCAGTAATATTTTCAAGCATTGATAAAAGGGGTACTTCAGGATTTAGCATTACAAGGTTTGTATTAGTAGAAAACCTGTTGTATTTTCAAATTACCATGCTTTCCACCCTCATATCCCCCTGAGACGAGAGTATTTATGTATTTTTTATTTTTTTTTTGTCTGGAAAATATCCTCCGATGATGCAAAAATCATCATTTTTTTATCGTCGGATGATTTTTTGGCCAGAGGCTAAAGACTACAGTCAGTAGTAGGGGCTGTTCCCCATGTTTACAACCGAGGGTGGGATCTCACTCACAGAATGTACAAAGCTTTTGGAAACTAAGCTAGCAGGCTCTTGTTCTGTGGAGAAAGCTGAGTAACTTAGTAGAAGAAATCCGAGTTGTAGGGATTACCATTTTTTCTTTTTCTAGACTTGTTGTTTAACTACTGCGCTCTGTTACCGGTTGCTGTGGCTAGGGCAGCGAAGCCAGTGCATTCTGGGAGTTGTTGTCTTTCATCCACATAAGCCAAAAATACATTTTCTGGCTTTTCTCAGTCTAGAAAGCTCCAAATTCAAAAATAATTTCACATTTCTTCTACATAAATGACCAATTTTAAATACACATTCATCTTTTCAGAGGTGAAGTTGTGACGATCAGCAGCCGTGGTGCCCTCGAGAGCCACTAGAGGGCACCCTCTCCCCATGTTTGTTTCCCCTGGACTCTTTGTGTTTCATTATGTTCAGCTGTGTTTCATCATTGGTTATTGAGTTCCTTATTTTAGCCTGAGTTTTCCCTGTGTCCCTTGCGAAGTCTTGTTACCCTGTAAGCGTACAATTCCGAGCGTTATTCCCTGTTCTGTGTCTCCGTGTTTCCCTGGACTCTTGACCCTTGCCTGTTTCCTGGACTGCTCTCGAACCTGTGCTGCCTGCCTCGACCATTGCCTGTTTAGACCACGAGTTTCTGGATTGCCCCTTTGTTTAACTGTTTGCCAGTTTTCATGTCTGCTTGTCTTAATAAAGTGCTGCACATGGATCCGACCGTCTCTGTCCGTACGTTACAGAAGACTTCGCCAAACGAGGATCCAGCAGACTTTCAGCATCTATCCGCCGTGGTCAAGACCCGAGCTTCAATGCTAGCCTCTCATAGTTCTCAGCTGGCGAGACTAACTTCTCTCCTCGAGGAACTAGCAAGCTCCGTGCAGTCATGGTCTCCGCAGAGCACAAGCACTAATCAAGCCCAAGCTCCCGCTGCACCTGTTCCATCGCAACCCTGTGTGAGTACCGCATGCAGTAATTCCAGTACGCCGTTTCCCGAGAAGTTTAATGGCTCACCTGAAGCGTGTGAAGGATTTCTTCAGCAGTGCAGGTTATATATGAAACATCAGCCCCAGTTATACGCCTCGGATACCGACCGCGTTTCTTTCATCTGCTCACTGTTGACTGGGAAGGCTCTGGAGTGGGCAGGCACGTTTTGGGAACCAGGTCGGATGTCGTTTCCTCCTTTCGACGTGTTTACCGCCCTGTTCAGAAAGGCTTTTGAACTCCCCGCAGAAAAGGAGGGTCTCGAGGAACTGCTCTTTTCCCTGCGCCGGGGAGTTTCGTATGCGGCGGATTTCTCTCACTCACTCCGCACGCCGCATAAGCCTCAGCTCGCTAAACTGTTTGATCCTCCCTTAAGGACCGTCAGAGGCGCTTCTAAGCATATCGTTCCTGCCAAAACCACTCATCATGTCGGACCCCTCGAGCCCGTATCCCGCACTGGCCCTGTTAAAAGTGCTGTTTCTAAGACAGCGGAGGTGTCGCGGGTCGAACCGGAGTTTGAGCGCGTGCCAGCCGACTCGAGTGAGTCAAGTGCCGAGCTGAGTGAATCAAGTGAGTCAAATACCGAGCTGAGTGAATCGAGTGCCGAGTCAAGTGAGTCAAGTGCTGAGCCGAGTGAATCAAGTGTGTCCAGTGTTGAATTCAGTCTGTCCAGTGAGTCTTCAGTTCAAGTAATTGAATCTCCTCTTCAAGTGAGCGCTGAATCTCCTCTTCAAGTGAGCGCTGAATCTCCTCTTCAAGTGAGCGCTGAATCTCCTCTTCAAGTGAGCGCTGAATCTCCTCTTCAAGTGAGCGCTGAATCTCCTCTTCTAGTGAGCGCTGAATCTCCTCTTCTAGTGAGCGCTGAATCTCCTCTTCTAGTGAGCGCTGAATCTCCTCTGCAAGTGAGCGCTGAATCTCCTCTTCAAGTGAGCGCTGCATCTCCTCTTCAAGTGAGCGCTGCATCTCCTCTTCAAGTGAGCGCTGCATCTCCAGTTCAAGTGAGTGAGCTGTCCAGCCCAGCGAGTGTGTCTAGCCCTGTGACGCGCCGCCGCAGGAGGAGAAGGAGGACTCGTTTGGTTCGCCAGGCCCCGGTGAGCGTGCCCAGACTCCTCGCTCTGCCGGCCCCGCCTCTGCGCCTCGCCCTGCCGGCCCCGCCTCTGCGCCTCGCCCTGCCGGCCCCGCCTCTGCGCCTCGCTCTGCCGGCCCCGCCTCTGCGCCTCGCTCTGCCGGCCCCGCCTCTGCGCCTCGCTCTGCCGGCCCCGCCTCTGCCGGCCCCGCCTCTGCCGGCCCCGCCTCTGCCGTCCCCGCCTCTGCGCCTCGCTCTGCCGGCCCCGCCTCTGCGCCTCGCTCTGCCTGCACCCTTCAAGCTCCGGGAGGCCTTTCCTGTACCAGTTCACCACCCAGAGGCTCCTCCCGTGAATTTCCCCAAGTATTTTTTGGGGGGGGGCAGTAGGTACTCTGTGGGGGCCATGGAGGTGATCCTGACATGGACCTCTGAGTCCGTGAGGGCCATGGAGGCGAGGCTGTCATGGACCTCGCCTGTGTCTGCTCCGCCCTGGCCGCCATCACGTCCTGCTCCTTCCTGGTCACCCACGCTCCACGGCCCCAGGCCTCTCCATGTGCCTGGCCTCCTGCCTCTCCATGGGCCTGGCCCTCCATCCCAGCCCCCGTCGACCTCCCCCCGGAGCTCTTAGGAGCGTCTGGAAGCCGCTCCTTAGAGGGGGGGTTATGTGACGATCAGCAGCCGTGGTGCCCTCGAGAGCCACTAGAGGGCACCCTCTCCCCATGTTTGTTTCCCCTGGACTCTTTGTGTTTCATTATGTTCAGCTGTGTTTCATCATTGGTTATTGAGTTCCTTATTTTAGCCTGAGTTTTCCCTGTGTCCCTTGCGAAGTCTTGTTACCCTGTAAGCGTACAATTCCGAGCGTTATTCCCTGTTCTGTGTCTCCGTGTTTCCCTGGACTCTTGACCCTTGCCTGTTTCCTGGACTGCTCTCGAACCTGTGCTGCCTGCCTCGACCTTTGCCTGTTTAGACCACGAGTTTCTGGATTGCCCCTTTGTTTAACTGTTTGCCAGTTTTCATGTCTGCTTGTCTTAATAAAGTGCTGCACATGGATCCGACCGTCTCTGTCCGTACGTTACAGAAGTATCCCTTTAATGTCAATAAATTACATTTACGCAACATAATACAGGACTTTTACATACCGCATTATTCCGAATATAAGACAACCCTGAATATAAGATATATATATATATATATATATATTATATATTATAATATATATTAATATATTATAATATATATATAAAATATATTTTCTTTGACTGTTAAAATTAAGACTGTCTTTTTGGGCTCGACATCATCTAACATTACGCTCTGACACAACGTATTTCTTGGCTGCTTAATAAATTGTTTGATGCTGCTTTTATTTGTCCTGGGCGGAACATTCGTTTTACTCGTTGCAGGTGTATTATTGCAGCCCATTCTCACCCCCAAGGTGTCACCTAACTGACGCCTTGGGAAGCATTTTGACCATGCTTCAATATCTGACGCTTTAGGCGCCCTTTAGCGTCAATTAGATGACGCCCTAGGATCGCGTGTACCCTACCCCCACCCCAGACATAAACCTAACCGCGTCATCTACCTGACGCTTTCCTTTAGCGTCAGTTAGATGACGCCGTAGGATCGCGTCATGTAACTGACACTAAAGGGTGCCTAAATAGTGTCAAATATTGAAGCATGGTCAAAGGTGACGCCTTGGGGTGAGAATGCGTTGATTATTGACATAAAAGTTACAATACATTAACCAGTGCATGATCTTCCATTTTCTTTATTTGTTTTTAGTGCTAAAAGTGGGATGGAGTGGCTTTCACTGCTGGACTTCTATTAAGCTCGTCTATAGGACAGGTATGATCAGGTAATTTGTGAGGAGAGACGTCCATCTGGTGAAGGTTAAGATGAACCGTTACACAACACACAAGCAGCTGGGCGATGGGACCTACGGCAGTGTTCTGATGGGGAAAAGCAATGAGTCTGGAGAGCTAGTGGCCATAAAGAGGTGCGTCAATCAAAGAAACCAAAAATGCATCTGCACAGACCTCCAGTATCTTCGGATTTTCTCTTTTAGTGAGTGTAGTAAAAATAGTTACCACAGGGCTCCAGACTGCGACCAAATGGTCGCATTTTGCGACCAAAATTTGAGAGTGTGCGACTGAATTTTACATCCAGTTGCACTTGTGCGACCAGTAAATTTGCCACACGTTAAACGCATGGTAAAGCATGGAAGGGGCGCATCAATGAATCCATGACAAGAATAGCGCGCAAAAACGTCTGTGGGAAGGAGACGGAGACAAATATCACAACCTGATGTGCGTCTGAGCATTCAGCAATCTATCGACTCGTTAGTCGTTACCTAGCAGCGAATGCAAAAAAAATGAAAGTGGAACGAAATTACGCCACTCATATATGATTAGGACCGTGGAGCAGCAGCAGCGATCCGAACCATTGACAGTAAAATAAAGCCCCGAACTTGCCAGTCGCGGGCCGATCTCGCTCGCGCAACACTGTTACTAGGAGATCCAGTGAAGAAATCCATTGAATTCGCCTCAGAATTAATGACATCAACACCACGAGATCCAAAGAGAAACACTCCGATTCGGCGCAGAGTTCTGTTATAAACCATAGATATCAGATCAAACAGCGCTGACTTGGAAACCAGGAGAAACACTTATAGAAGGCTTTCAGTCCACATATCAGCCTAACAGAACCATGGATTTAGGCTAATGTAGTAAGTTAACTCTAACCATAAATATGATAATGTGTAAGAAATAGTCAAATGCATACAAGTAGCCTACTACACAATTTTCCCAGCACTTCAATAATATCATATTTGTATTTTTTATGTGATTACCAATACATTTTTTGTTCATCCTTTAAAGATTGTCCTAAAATGAAAAATTTTAAGATGTTGGAAAACTCTTATTTAAACCCTTAAATAATAATAATAATAATAATAGGCTACCATTGTAAACAGTAGGATGTTTATTGGCTATTTTCACTCCATAATCCATATACATATTTTCACTACTTTTAATAATGAATATTAAGACATTATAAATGATAGTAACTAAAGTTAATTTCATCTACACCCTAAATTAAGCTTAGTGATTTATTGTCAGCCCCAGTGCTACCAGATTTTTTTTTTTTTTTTTTTTTTTTTTTGTAGAGCTCGCTGTGAGTTCTCATTTGAGGTGATGCTGCCCTCAACTTTAAGTCTGGAGCCCTGTGAACTTAAAATGAAACAGCATATCATAATGTTAAGTCTATTTATTATTAAAGAATTTGTCAGTATTACAGTTATTTTGGGGGAAATTTGAATAATTGCATTGCAAGCTGATTTAAGGTGTGCCCCTAAATTTTCTGCTTGCGCTCCTAACATTTTCAGTCATGGGCAACAGCGCTCCTAGTAAAAAAAGTTAGTCTGGAGCCCTGTACTACCTCACCCAGACTTACCTATGGGATGCAATTATGCAGTTCAGGTTCACCCAACACGTACTTCTGCTCATTGAATGGGGGAAGGTGATGTGAATTATAAATGTCCCTCTTAGGTGTAGTAACTGTGCCGGAACAGGCGGCCACTTTGCAAATGGATACCTGAGTGACGGTGAAAGCAGTGAAAGTGGCCAAGTCCGTCTCAGTATTAACACTGCTCTCTCTTACATAATTCTAATTGGACTTTCAGGCTCAGCTCTCATGCAGTCCTGTATATCAGCTGCTGGAGAGGGGCTATTACAAGATACTAAGAATTCTAGACTTTTTTTTTTTTGTATATTTTAGAAACTGGAACATCTGCCATGGACAATGGCTGGCCGGTGTAGAAACGGAAAAAGTACAAAGTAGATTTTAAAAGGTCAATGCAATAACTAAAATACTGTAAGAATCTATTAAAAATAAGTACAGAATGTTTTTCACTAAAGGGAACGCAAGCAAGAGTGAAAATAAATCCTATTCATTTATATGCACCAGCAGAACAGTACATAATAATGAACAGCAATACCAACATAACTATCTTTTTCTACAAACATTAATGTATGAACAAAGCAACACAGAGACTTCTGTGAACATTTTTAATGATGACACTGACTGACAAATTGTTGAGTCAGAATTTAGAAATGATTCTAAGACTAAAGAAGTGATTCTATGTAATCATGAACATACCTGATGAAATCATTTGTAAAGGTATATTAGCATTGTTCCATTAATAATGGGGTGGTAGATTCTGATGATTGACAAGCTGTTTGTTAGCAATGAAACCATGGAGATGAGATCAGTCATTGTGTTTCTCACAGAATGAAGAGGAAGTTCTACTCTTGGGAAGAGTGCATGAATCTGAGAGAGGTCAAGGTATGAACTTGGAGTACACAAATTCACGAATAATAATCCAAAAAAGAAAAATTGTCATCAGAACTTTAGAATCTACACTGTGCCTTAACCAGACATGATGCGACAAAATTCCAGCAATAAGCAATTTGTCCACACCAGACATGACAAGGCTACAAGACATGGCAAAATCTCAAATAACAGCCAATCAGAAGAGCCTGTGGGTGGGGTTTACAAGTGCTGTCTTAAAGGGTTAGTTCATCCAAAAATAAAAATTCTGTCAGTATTTACTCACCCTCATGTTGTTCCAACCCCGTAAAACCTTCGTTCATCTTTGGAACACAAATTAAGATATTTTTGATGAAATCTGAGAGCTGGATCACTCCTCCATACTAGTCCATACAGTATAGGCTTCTTGAGGAATTGAAACTCGCTGGCCTCAAAGTTATTAAAGACATCGTTAAAATAGTCCAAGTGACTACAGTGGCTCAATCTTAACTTTATCAAATGGCGAGAACACTTTTTGTGCGCAAAAAACAACAAAAATAACGACTTCAAAGATAACGACTATTTCAACTATTCATTTACTTCTCTCTCTCTGCCTCGAGTCAGGTTACTAGTTTAACAGCGTATGATCTGTTGTTGTACGTCACACCGCATCACACACATGACCAGCGTTGGCCGATAGTGAGCCTACGTGTGACGTAGCTCTACGCTATCACACTACGTTAACTGACTAGAGGCCCATAGAGAAGGAAGTGAATAGTTGAAATAAAGTCGTTATTTTTGTTTGTTTTTGCTTACAAAAAGTATTCTCGTCAATTGATAAAGTTGAGATTGAGCCACTGAAGCATCGGCAAGTTTCAATTCCTCAAGAAGCCTATGGACTAGTATGCTGGAGTGATCCAGCTCTCAGATTTCATCAAAAATATCTTAATTTGTGTTACGAAGATGAACGAAGGTATTACGGGGTTGGAACAACAAGAGGGTGAATAAATACTGACAGAATTTTCATTTTTGGGTGAACTAACCCTTTAAACTCGTAAATAAGTAAATAATTAAATTATCAAATTTATACAAAATTTAACTTAATTAAAAATACATACCTATTGACGTATACAATTGTCATGCAATATAGTTGTTTATTCACACAGAGTTCAGAGTTTGAAAGTTCTTTATTTTTTTTATTTCCAAAATCTGATATACTGTATGCTATCCATTGTTGCTTTCATGATGGGTGTTAACGTCACGCACAGTAATATTAAAACTACAATTAAACATTTTTATGATTATACAAAGCACATAATCAGTACCTGAGATTATCATTGTCATTAGACACACACAGTTTTTTTTTTTTTTTTTTTTTTTTTTTTTTTTTTTTCTTGGTCCCAGCTGTGATGTTGCAGAAATAGAGACCATTTCAAAAATAAAATGCCTTGTCACAAGGCCTGTATCGCTGTTGTACTGGTTAGGACACTGTGTTAAACTGTTAAATCTGGGTGTTCATAATGTTTCTGCTGTTTTTCTTCATGTCTGTGTTGCAGTCACTGAAGAAACTGAATCATGCTAATGTGGTAAAGTTAAAGGAGGTGATACGAGAGAACGATCACTTGTACTTTGTCTTTGAATACATGAAAGAAAACCTCTACCAGCTCATGAAAGACAGGTATGAATAGATTCCATATTACATCTACCGTTTTCTATTATTAAGTGCCCATGATGCCTTTGACATACTAATGAAGTCAAACTTAAACTTGGTCACAATATTTTGAAATGATCTTTGTGGCTTCTGAACAGCACATTGATTTTTTGACAGCTGTGCTGATTCTCTATCTCCAGAACCAAATTGTTCCCAGAGTCAGTCATCAGGAATATAAGCTTTCAGATATTGCAGGGACTATCATTTATTCATAAGCATGGTAGGTCACAGGGCCATCATATTCATGTCCAACAAACTAGAACAACTGAGTCTGAGTCCAGTATCAAACAGACCTACTACAGACTGAATCTTTATTGGGACTGTTTCTGCTAAAGACTCAGTTGTTCTTGTATCTCTGTGGTGACAGGATGTGTGAGTATCTCAGCTGCCAAAATATTAAACTAAATCTGAATCTGAAATGCCAATGACTTTCCATCAGACACCTTGTATTATAAGCAGTTAAAGGGGTCATATCATGTTTATTAAAATATTTTTTTGTTATGTCGGTGCCTTATGATTAGCTAACCTCTTGCCATGAGAAATGGTTCAGTAGATGTGTGTTGAGTATTGCTTTATTGCCCCATCCCTCAATAACATTAAGAGTTGTCGCTGAAATGTGCCGTCAAACTGTTAAGATCAAACCAAAATGATTAGGGATTGTATTCAGAATTAATTTTAGCAACTCCTTTCCTTTCTCATTCACACTGGACCAACAGGCACTAACCAACGGTATTGGACATGTTTTATCTGGTTTTGTTGGATCAGCTTTTTTTTTTTTTTTTTTTTTTTTTTTTTGTTGCCATTGTTAGGCTATTTATGGTATTCCAACATATTCCAAATGCATTGGTCAGTGCCTGTTGCAGTGTGAATTAGCATTAGTGTTTCTGCTTATTGGAAGGAAATGATAAGCAGCAGTTTCTTCTCACAGCCAGAAACAGCTGTTTCCATTTTACCATTTTTACACATTGTTTGTTTTTCTAGGATTTATCCTGCCTTATTATCTTATCTTGAATTGACAGATTGAATTACTAAACTTTGAAAAAGGTGTTGTGGATGTGAATGAGGGATTAGTCCTATGTTAATGTTTCAAGTTTCTGACATCAGAAAGGTCGGAAGCCATTTTATAGCTTAGTTTCAATAAATGTTCTTTTTGTACTGTGAAGGCCATTTATAGTTCTGCAAGTGGCAGTCTGTTATCATAGACCTCTTAAAATCGAATTTATCATTCCATGATATGATCTCTTGAAAGAAGATAATACATATTTTATTGGTAGCTTTCTCAGCTTGTCCCATTTTCCCAAGAGCTGTAACAAAACAGAAAACCATTGAGTCTCACACATCTTGTGGGTGAAATAATGTTCCTTATCTTCTGCCTCTGTTTCTTTTTTTCCTTTTCTCCTGTCTCTTTTCTCCTCTCTTTCTTGTCTGTGTGAAATTCTCTGACATCAGGGAAAATAAGATGTTTACTGAGAATGAACTAAGGAACATCATGTTTCAAGTTCTTTCTGGTTTGGCATTTGTGCACAAGCATGGTAAGATTTCCCCTTTTCTTTACACTTTTATTTGTTCTTCTCTAATGCTTTAAGGAGCTTTATATAACACCCTTCTAAATTCTTAATTGGTACATTTTAAATAGTTTTAAATTTTAAAACTTTAAATTTTAAATGCATTTTAAATTTTGCCGCTTTCTTAAAAAAAAAAAAAAAAAAAAAAAAAAAACTAAATCTTTTTACACCCACAGTCAGGGGGTGAACCCTTTGCCCACCAGACACAGAGGCTGGTTAATGCCCAATCACCTTAAGACATTATATATCTTAAAGGGGCCCTATTATGATTTTTTTTTTCTTCACTTTTTCAACTTTACTGTGTAATGTTTGAGCATAAAAAAGATCTGCAAGATTACAAAGTTCAAAGTTAACTCCAAAGGAAGATATTTTATTGAACAGAATTCCCTTTTCAAGAACTACAACAAACAGCTCTTTTAGACTACAATGCACTCTTTCTTGATCTTTTGAAGTCATAATGTTCCTCATTTAAATAATCCCCACACACTGAATAAAAGTTGCAGAGGCCTGGTTGAGTTGGGCTAGTGAAGATGAAGAGTGTTAGAGTGGTGTCACTGTTTTTTCCACCCCGGAAAATTTTGTCCTAAGGCTGATGAACTTAGAGAGGTTAAAATTTATTTTTTTAACACTGTTCCTGAACATTATAACCTCAAAGTTTGTGCGCTTCACATTTTACGGAGAACAGTAGACAGAGTACATGCAGGCTATAAGCACAAAAGCTTCTCCTGAAAGACGTAGCCATTCCCAGTTTGTCTGGATAATCCGTTGTTTATGAATCACAACTTATGTCTGTGAGACATGATATGACATGATATACATATGTATTATCATTTGTAGTTGTTTTTCTATTAGTAGTTCCAATTATAAGCTTTATGTAGCTGCTATGATAGTTAATGATGTAAATGATGGGCAAAGTTTTGCCTCCGCTAGCCTGCTAACCTGCTAACCAACATTATAGCATTGATGTAGTGTTGTTTACTTTAGCTTTTGTAAGCTCTTGCTTTTCTAAGATTGTTCACCACCGGCCCTTTGGAAAATGATCCAATTATCCAGTTGTGATTAGGGATGCTCATTTCGGTTAATTTTCCTGACCAACAACCGCCACTCGTTATCTGTTAACTGATAAGATTATAATAGCCTATTGAATTAAATAAAAATAAAATTTACGAGTGTCTGTGACTCGTTAAAAATAATAATAAAAAAAAAATTAATGTGCTTATTTTAATGTGCTAACAGCAGAATAGATCAACTACAGAACCTGGATTCACATCAAATTTTCACACTATTCTGCCCTTACTAAAATTTGGGTAGGACTTCTAGCTTGGCAGACAGCTAACAGGTTCTGCAATAAACACCCAGGAAGCAGTAGGATGTTTAGGATGCATTATCAGAAGCACTGTGAAACTGCAATACAGAAATACAAAATGTACTTATTAAAAAACTTGAATAGGTTAAATTCTTATTAACACAGGATTAATATCATTTTGAAAAACACAAAATACAGTAACATAAATTTACCCATTAACCACACATGGTTGTATAGCGATTAGCATGAATGCTAACTTAACATGGAAAACGCCATAGACAGGTTAACCCGATTAGCATCTTTACCATTTTCAACACTTTTCACACAAATATGTAATTCAAACGATCTTCACTTCACAGCCGCTGAAAACACCGCTCTGATAAGGGGACTGACGTTGCCGGGATGCACAGGTAGCTCCGCGCTAACATGACCAGCCCGGGGAACACGTTCACTTTCCACTCACACTACGCAACGCAGCAGCATTAGTTTAATGATAATCGATAACAAATTGACGTGATCGACGAAATGCTTAACGATCAATAATCGATCGTCGATTAATCATGCCCATCCCTAATGAGCATACCTAATTGTGATCGATTTCTGTTTGTATTACCATAGTTTTCCGACAAATGTGATTAAATGGTGGATAACATCGTAGTTATAAGAAAATTACAAAACAAACATACTACTCTGAAATGTCTTGTGAAATCTGTGCTACTTGCAAAGTCTGTGCTTAAATTTGTTCAGCACGATCCTCTTGTGTAACATTTTCAGGGTCTGAATTGGGCTCGAAATGGTTTGAAATTGACGCCATCGTTAATATTTACATCTGAGTAGAGATCACGGTTATGGAGGGGCGTTACATTTCCTGAACAAGTGCTAAACGCTGCCAATCACAACACACTGGGCCAGCTAACCAATCACAGCCCATTTCGGAAGTAGGGGCTTCCCCGAAACAACATGTTTATCCAGACTAGAGATAATGTAATAGTGTAATTAAAAATATTCTAGTTAGTACACCTCAAAAACAAAATCAAGACTTTGTAAAAGGGCATAATAGGACCCCTTTAAAGATATGAATAATATTTTTGAAAAATCTATTTAAAATATACACATTTTCACAAGATGAATTTAAGCATAATGAAGCTTAATGAAGCTTAATTAAAGCAGTTCACTTCCGAATGGGAACTTGCACTGCATCCTAGGATGCTAATGGTTAATGCCTCCGGCATGACAAAACACAACAATAACATTGGCTGAAGGTGCGACCTGAGTTTATAATGGTGCCTCTAGTACACGTCATCCTATTTCGTGTCTTCAGGAGCTGTATGTGACGTGACGTGACGTGTCGAAGGCAGTTATGGCAGTGAAAGCTTTCAGGAAGTGTGTTGTACATCTTTGTCGGTTCACCTGATGATACTTCTGTACTATCTGTACATGACTTACTCGGTCGAGGAGCATGCTTGCTCTGTCTTCGAGGGGGATGTGCTATCACTCACATCCTATGATCCAGCAGCGAGAAGAGCAGGATGTGGCTGTTAATGAAAATGTTGTCTCTGAATCCTCACACCCTGCCTTCCCCACATATGACAAGTTGCTGGAGGTTATGTCTTGTGAAACAGACAGATTAGATCTGTCATGGCAGCTTGAGAAAATATTTGTAATAATAGTCATCCAGCTCTTGTAAGCCTTCTTACAAGAGCTGATCTGCTGATCTTCCTGATCTGCATGCTGAGATTGAAATATCATGGAAGACACCATATTCGGCCTGCATTCATCCATTTCAGCATGCAAATTATGCGAGAGTGGAGGGGATGCGTGAGAGGATATCAGTCAATGCCACGAGTTGAAGAGATGCTGGCCAGCTACCTCTTGCTGGGAGAGGCATTGACGTTAAAGACTCCCACTCTGCCGAAATGGTAAATGGACTGCATTTATTTATAGACCTAATGGCCACCAAAGCGCTTTACATTTGCCTCACATTCACCCATTCATACACTCATTCACACACCGACGGCGGTGTCAGCCATGCAAGGCGCCATCCAGCTCGTCGGGAGCAGCTGGGGTTAGGTGTCTTGCTCATGGACACCTCGACACTTGGTCAGGTGGAACTGAGGATTGAACCACCAACCTTTCGGTTCGTAGACAACCCACATGAACCACTGAGCCACTGCCGACGAACGTCTGCCGAACGTGTGATATCACATTTGAATGGCAGAGTGTAAACTGCAGTTGGTCAGACCAGGGCTTTCCTGCACACAAATGTGATGCTTCCTTCCATCTCCAATTCCCTCCTTGGCAGAACTGGTTAGGTCTACTCTCATTTTAAAGGGGGGGGTTGACTGCTTTTTTTATTTGCATGATTGTGTTTATGGGGTGCAATATAACATGTATTCGTGGTTTTTTGTTTTTAAAAAGTCTTATTTTTCATAAACTTCACGTTTATTGTCAGCCGCGCTCTCCCCTATCCTCGAACGAGCGGTTCACTTCCTGATTCTATGAAAACACTCCCTCAGAAACACGTCGTGGGCTCAGATTGGTTAGCTTGGTCCGGTGAGTTGTGATTGGCTAAACTGTCGCTTACGTTGTCCGGAAAGTTAACCCCCATTACCTTTACGGCACGTCATGAGCTCCGGTCCAGATGTAAATATGCGTCGAACTGCAGTATCATCAGTATGACCCAGAATCAGACCGAGAAAGCCGCGATGAAGCGAGTCAAACAGAACCACACCACACACGGCTCTTAATAAACGTTTCTGAATGATAATTTGCTACATTTTTTAACTTTATACACGTTTGTTTAACACAATAGCATTTGACTGGCAACAATAGCAACTGACTGGCTACTAATAATGTTATACTTAAACAGCGGTGGCAAGTTTACGTTCTTGATCAAATCGAAAATAACGTCATAAAACATATATACATGAAAAATACATTTACAACATTAGCACAAAATTCATGTTTGTACGTGTTTGTCGTAGACACAAAATAGCATAACTAATAGCCTAGTAGCAATAAAGCTAGCGCTGGCATTTGAAGAAAACTAAAACACAAGGCTAACGTTACGTTACGTCTGGAATTATACATGCAAATACATTTAAAATGGTTAAGTCTTAGCCTACTTACAGGTTGTGGCCCAACAACTGTGGTTTTAAAGTCGGAACTGCTTCATGTTTACAGTTTCTCGTTGAATCCCGGTGTTGAACTCGTGGAGATTCTGGAAGCTGTCTTCCGTAAAAAGGGAGTGGTTGATGCAAATGTGTGGGTTAGTGACGTACCATAACCCAGATGTAGTCACAATCCAGTCGTTTTTGTAGGCAATATACTTCCTGATTTTTAAAAGACGATATCTCTGCTTACACTGAACTTTCAGCGCTGCAACTTTGCAGATACTGTTCATGCACCAACAGCAACATTACACACTATTTAAAATGAAAAAAGTGAAATCGCAGTCAACCCCCCCTTTAAGAGTCATTATGTTAAGAATTTTAATCTTTTCACAGCTCAGCCTTGGTGATGCCTCAGATGTGTATGGCTCTATGAGTCTCCCTGGAGTGACTTCCAGTGGAAGCGTAGTTAGGTCTCCTCTCGTTTTAGAGAGATATTTTATTGAGACCTCCACTCCCCAGAGCTCCGCTAGGATAACAGTATTAGGTTGTAGATCTCCCTTTGAGCATCCTTGATAAGCAGTCTTGGCATAGAATGTAGTTAGGCTTCCTCTTGTTTTAGAGAGGTGACATGAGGCCTCCACTCTTAGGAGGGTGTGAACAGTGATGCTAGTGAACTCATTGGTTATCTGTGGAGTGTTGTTAGGTGTCCTCTCGCTTTAGAATGTTGAGGCCTCCGTTAATAGACCCCTATCAGGGGTCCCCGCACCGGGTTCTATGGCTCTCTGTGAGCCTCCTTCGTGGAACACCCCCCCCCCAAAAAAAAGGGAATGTTGTTAGGTTTCATCTCGATTTAGGGAGTTGTCATGCTGACATCTGCTCCCCAGAGCTACACATTAGATAACCTGTCCAAGTTGTGTGGCTCTCTGTGAGCTTTTAGCGTAGAGCTTTGTTAGTTTTCCTCTCGCTATAGAGGGTCTTTATGCTGAAGCCTCCTCCATGAGAGCTCAATGGTGGCACTGGACTGGGTTGTAGGCTCTTTTTGAGCCTCCCTGGTTAACTGTCTTCAAAGTGGGTGTTGCTAGACTTCCTCTCGCTTTAGAGAGTCTTCTTCTGAGGTCCCCAGAACTTCTTCTGTATAGCAGTATCAAGTTTTTGTTCTTTTTTTGAGCCTCCTTGGTAAGTGGTCCTAAGCATAGAACATAGTTAGACCTTCTCTCGCTTTTTATCCTTGGCCATATTCCCTTTGGGGTATTCTTTTAAAACCAGGCCTTGAGCTAGGCTGCTCGATATAGTCAGGGTTTCTGGCCCTAGGGAATAAAGTCAAGGTGACCGCTGGTTGCTTACCCTTAGGAACTGTGACACCGTATTAGTTCCGTTGAAGTCATTGACTTATGTCAGCCATACTGTACTCATTTCTTCAGCATGGTGGAGTGGGCATTTCTTCCACATTAGCGTCCTTGGACGCAGTGCGAGTTCCCATTTAAAAGGGAATGTCTTGGGTAACAAATGTAACCTTGGTTCCCTAAGTAGGGGAACAAGACACTGCATCTCGTTGCCATGTTTCAGGCATGTCTGACCACATCTCTTTCAGGCAAGAAGTGGACGACGTGTATTACAGGCACTCTTTAACCTTTGGTCGCACCAGTAGTGACGTCCTAGGTATAGGCAGCAAGCATGCTCCTCGACCAAATAAATCATGCACAGATTGTAAGTATCATCAGATGCACTGACACATATATATACACACTTCCTGAAAGCTTTCACTCCCATAACTGCCTTCGAAATGTCACAAACAAATGGCTCCTAAAGACATGAAATAGGATGACGTGTGCTAGAGGCACCATTTTAAACTCATAAGCTGTCGTCAGCCAATGTTATTGTCGTGTTTTGACACATGCTTCAGACACCGGTCATGGAGGCATTCCCCATTAGCGTCCTAGAAGGCAGTGTCTCGTTCCCCTTCTCAGACAACCAAGGTTGCACTCGTAACCCAAAATGATTTATATGGAGTAGGTCATCTTTTGAACAAAACTACTGACTATCAGGTTGACCACCACAGTGTCTGGCAGGTAAGGAAAAATATCAGCCACTGGCAAAAAAATACCTGGATTTGACTGGTATTGGGTATTAATTTCCCACCATGTACACAATCGAAGTATAATGTGGTATTTGTTATTTGTTACTTAAAATCTTAAAAAGCTATGGTGTTATATAGGCTCCATATCTTTGTATTTGCATTGGGTGCAAATAATACAGATTAAGATGCATTCTAATTTGCATGGTGACTTTCACTATCTTTTTGGCATTATCCTGTAGGATTTTTTCACCGGGATATGAAACCAGAGAATTTGCTGTGTATGGGCCCAGAACTGGTGAAAATCGCTGATTTCGGACTGGCTCGAGAGATCCGCTCTAGGCCTCCTTACACAGACTATGTCTCAACAAGATGGTAAATGTATAAAAATAGTTTAATGGGACATCACATTATCACTATTTAGGAGGGCTGATGATTTTTTTATGACATTGTGAATTATTATTATTATTTTTTTTTACAACCTGAAAAATGCACAACAACATAAACCAGCAAAACTAAGTAAATTCTTTGTTAGAAAAATTGTGTATTGAGACGCCCGTAATGTTAGGGGATGGCCAAGAGCAGTTTAATTTTAAAATACAAATCTGCCTATTATCTTTTAGTAAAAATAAATAAATCTGGTACTAATTCCTCTAACTGTCAGGTATATTATGTGTTTCAAGCTAAAGTCAAAGTGGGATATAAATTATAAAAATTGTTTTTACTAAAATATAGATAAGCTAATAATTCAAGGACAGCCATGATTTTTCAGCAACAACGATGCTTTTGTAACAATAGATTTGATATAAAGTATGAGTGATTTGAAAGACTGAATCTTTAAAAAATAAAACTAATATCATTGGTAACACTTTACAATAAGGTTTATTAGTTAACATTAACTAAGAATTAACAATACTTCTAAAGCATTTATAATCTTAGTTAAATTCATTTCAACATTTACTAATACATTGGTAAAATCAAAGGTTGTATTTGTTAACATCAGTTAAAGGTGCATTGCGCAACATTTCATGTTAAAAATAGCCGTTTTCTAACCCATACATGCTTAAGCAATCGCCTGATGGGCTGAATGAGCCCTTCTTTGATCACTGAGATTGCCTCTATAATCCTGTAAAGTAAAATAAATAAGTCATGCGCGTTCACGCTCGCCTGGCTATGTGCCTATGTCTTGCAGGTAGTGTATTCGCCGCCATTCTGCGTATCAGAGAAGGCAACTCAAGCGACACAACTTAAGTCAACTTTCCACAAATGTACAAGATGGATTCAAAGGGGCTGTTTAGCCTACACCTGGTCACTTCATGCGTTTTCTGTGATCGGATAGCTATTCGATCGTGAAAAGACCAGGTTGCCCTCCGAAACGCATTCGAGACGGATTTGAATGCATCTGGTTGTTGAAAGCAGGCTATAGGTTATGTCATGTTATTTTAGTCATATATGTCTGTAACTTACTTTCACTTTGATTTGCAATAGATTGCGGATTGATGCGGATAGATTAGCTCCTTTAAAGGAGTTAAACGCAAGTATCTGAGTTTTGGCAGAACTACGCCCCCTCTGGCGACAAGCGAAACTGCATGCGCGCTCACACACACATATACACGTACGTTTGCACGAGCTGTTCATAACCAAAGGATCATCAGCCGCACACTGTGCGACACACATCTTTTGTTACAGTCATAATGAGGTAATACAGTTATAAATCTGCAGGACATTTAAAATATATGAAAAGAAGGGCATTCAAGTACACACTTATGTGTGTGTGAGGGGAAAACAGGGGTAGTAGAAAACTTCGGTTTCTGTTTCCATCTATCTCCATATTGAACTGTTTTATGTGCTTACTGTATCCACGTATGATTGTATAATTATGGAAACACGTTCATGAACAATATAAGTTATTACTTTGTATAGGACCCGTTTGTCACAGACTAGAAGGACACAGATGGATGAGTGTAAACCAGGTTTATTGAGACAGGTGATATGGTAGACAGCAGGTGAGTATATAATGGAGAAAGTTCGGTAATGGATCGGGAAACAGTCTGATGATGTATATCTTATCTTGAGCAGGACTGGAAGATGGAGAGCTGAGGCAGCGGACAGATGACCAGAGGAAGACCGGGGACCAGGAGCGGATGAGGAGCAGACAGGACTGAAGTAAGCGGATAAGTATATCTCAAAGCAAGTTGTAAAGTAGCGGGAGTCTGTAGCCGATGTGTCGACGAGACCAGACGGTGAGTGACTGTGAGGAGTGAGTTTATAAAGGGAGGATGATTGGGACGGTGATTGAAGCGGACAGGTGACAGTGATTAGAATGCTGGGGAGCTGGAACGAGTGGGCGGAGTGAAGGTGTCTGGTGCTGACGCAGATGGATCCGTGACAGTACCCCCCCCCCACCCCACCCCCCCCACGGCCAGCTCCAGCTGGCAGACGGGACCGACGACGGGGACGACCACGGCTCCGGGGCGCTGGGCGATCTGGATGTGTGGTGTGAAAGTCCCTCCCGGTTGACCCAGCATCTCTCCTCAGCACCGAATCCCTCCCAGTCCACGAGATATTCCAAGCGGCCGCCCCGTCGTCGGGAGTCGAGGATCTCATGAACTCGGTAGATGTTGTCGTCTTCGGGGTCAGCAGGAGGAGGGGGCACCTCCACAGCACCAGACCCTGGGGGAGAAGGAGTGAGAGGGTTAGTGTATGGCTTGAACAAGGAAACATGGAAGGTGGGTGCGATGCGGTAGTGTGCGGGGAGTGCCAGTCGGTAGGTGACGGGATTGATCTGCCTCTGTATCGCGAAAGGACCGATATATCTGGGACTCAGCTTCCGACAGGGCTGTCGGAGACGGATGTCCCGGGTGGAGAGCCAGACCAGTTGTCCGGGAAGGTAGGGAGGGGCGTCGGTACGGCAGAGGTTGGCCTGGTTCTGGTGTCTCCGAACAGCCCGCTGGAGGTGAGTATGAGCTGGGTCCCAGACTCTCTCGCTCGTCTGGAACCAATGGTGGACTGCTGGGACGTCAGATGGTTCTCCTGACCAGGGGAATAGAGGAGGCTGGTAGCCGAGTATGCACTGGAACGGAGTGAGGCCGGTGGTGGTTTGTCGGAGGGAGTTCTGCGCATACTCGGCCCAGGGCAGGTAACGGCTCCAGCAGTCCTGGTGGTCGTGGCAGTATGACCGCAGGTATCTCCCAATCTCCTGGATCTTCCGCTCAGTCTGGCCGTTTGACTGGGGATGGTATCCTGAAGTGAGGCTGACGGTCACTCCCAGAAGGTTGAAGAACGCCCTCCACACTCGGGAGATGAATTGGGGTCCTCGATCGGAGACGACGTCCTCGGGGATCCCAAAGTTACGGAATATGTGTTGGAACAGCGCCTCTGCTGTTTCAAGGGCTGTTGGCAAACCTGGAAGGGGAATTAGTTTGCACGCCTTGGAGAAGCGGTCCACTACTACCAGAATGCAGGTGTGGTTGTTAGACACGGGCAGGTCGGTGACGAAGTCCACTCCGAGATGAGACCAAGGTCGAGTGGGTATAGGGAGAGGGACCAGCTTGCCTTCTGGGAGATGACGGGGAACCTTGGCCATGGCACAGACTGAGCATCCTTTGACGAACCGGGAGACATCCTGGAACGCCCGGTAGGGAGAGGGGATCTCGGAAGAAGGTTCCACTGGGGGATTCTCCACGGAGGTGGTGGAGAGCGGAACTGGCGGAGTGGTGGTAGGAACCGGGGTTTTCATCAAGGAGGGCAGACAACGCTGGAGACAGTCCTGACCCCACCGTAGAACCTCGCCGGTAGACCATTGGATATGAGGCGAATGGGTCTCCAACCAGGGGCGTCCCAGGATGATCTCAGCCGTCGAGCCCTCCAGCACCAGAAAGGATATCTCCTCCCTGTGGAGCCAGCCGATCTCCAAGCCCAGGTCGGGGCTACGATGTCCAACCCGGCCGCGTCCTAGTGGCTGTCCCAGAATGGTTTGGACTTGAAGTTTTTGTGGGATGGTTCGTTGCTTGGTTTGGAGCCGGTTTAATGTGGACAGGGCGATGAAGTTGGCCGCTGATCCGGAGTCGATCAGCGCCTGGACTGAAATGGAACGGTTCAGATAAGTGATAGTGGCCGCAGTGAATTTCAAGGAGGAGATGGGCAATGGTAACTGGACCGTACTCATAGTTGGTCGGGGAGGGCGGACGGGACACGAGGCGAGCAGATGGCCGGAGGCTCCACAGTATAGACACAGCCCGTTGGAGATGCGACGATTTCTCTCGGATACTGACAGATGAGTGGTACCGACTTCCATGGGCTCTGGTGCTGGAGTACTGTGGTGGCGGGGCACTGGACGAGGAGTTGGAGGTGCAGGGCTGTCGAGCTGGCAAGCAGTGCGTCGCTGATCAATGCGAATGGATCGCTGGATGATGCTCTCAATACCAACGTTGTCGTCATAAACCGCGAGCTGGAGGCGGATATCGGGATTTAGACCATGACGGTAGGCGGTGATAAGTGCAGACTCATTCCAACCGAGAGTAGCGGCGAGGGTGCGAAATTGCAGCGCATATGAGGCGACGGACGATCTCCCTTGCCTCAGACGGTACAGCTGATCCTGGACTGAGATGGAGTGTGCAGACTGCGAAAACACCTCGGTGAACACCTCACCTCTGGGCTGCGATCTTTCCAAAGGGCATGAGCCCAGTTGAGCGCTCGACCTCGCAGGAGTGAGAGGAAGAAGGCCACTTTCGATCGTTCAGTGGGGAAGGATAACGGGTTCATTTCCATATAGAGCTCGCACTGCAAGAGGAAGCCGCTGCACTCCTCCTCCTCACCAGAGAAGGGCGCTGGTTGGGCCATGGGACTGGCAGAGGCAGATGAGGAAGAAGTGGTTACGGTGGACGTGGCGAGTGCTGAAGCGCTGGTCTGGGGAATGGTAGGAGAAGGCGGGGTCGGTGTAGCGCTGGTGCTCGGGGTAGACTGCAGCATTTTGTAGGTCTGGTCTTCTGTCACAGACTAGAAGGACACAGATGGATGAGTGTAAACCAGGTTTATTGAGACAGGTGATATGGTAGACAGCAGGTGAGTATATAATGGAGAAAGTTCGGTAATGGATCGGGAAACAGTCTGATGATGTATATCTTATCTTGAGCAGGACTGGAAGATGGAGAGCTGAGGCAGCGGACAGATGACCAGAGGAAGACCGGGGACCAGGAGCGGATGAGAAGCAGACAGGACTGAAGTAAGCGGATAAGTATATCTCAAAGCAAGTTGTAAAGTAGCGGGAGTCTTTAGCCGATGTGTCGACGAGACCAGACGGTGAGTGACTGTGAGGAGTGAGTTTATAAAGGGAGGATGATTGGGACGGTGATTGAAGCGGACAGGTGACAGTGATTAGAATGCTGGGGAGCTGGAACGAGTGGGCGGAGTGAAGGTGTCTGGTGCTGACGCAGATGGATCTGTGACACCGTTTGAGCCCTAGAGCAGACCGGAGATCTCCGACGACTGGCACTGGACAGACAGAAGTTGTTTTCTTTGTCTCACGTGGAGTTTGCGTTGGGGTTTGGAATGAACTACAAGCCGGTCTCTTTGGGGCTGTTTACACCTGGCCACAATGTGTTTTCTCAGATCGGATAGCTATCTGATTTATCAAAACAATTCCATTACACCTGGTCACATAAATGTGTTTTTGCAAAACGAATACAATCTGATCTTCAATTCCCGCGCTATATAGGCTACAGAATTCATGAAGTGCACGTCACCGAAAGCAACAGATATGAGCTGCATTTTATTAATCATCGGCTAATTTCAAAATCAGCAAAGACAGCAATAAGAGAGAGCGGCAACAGCCCTGGTAAGATCATTTCATTTCTTTACTTTTAATGAAGATGGTAGTGCTAAGCATCTGCGACTTACTTTCACTTTGATTTGTGATAGATTGCGGCATGCTGGCTTTATGAATAGACGCTCAGCTGCTCATCTAAGGTGATGCATATATGACTAAAATAACATGACATAACCTATAGCCTGCTTTCAACAACCAGATGCATTTACACTTGTCCAGTTTTGTCTGGAATACGGCCCAGACCACGTCCTCAAGTGATTTGAGCGATCGGATTCAAATCCGTCTCGAATGCGTTTCGGAGGGCAACCTGGTCTTTTCACGATCGAATAGCTATCCGATCACAGAAAACGAATGAAGTGACCAGATGTAGGCTAAACAGCCCCTTTGAATCCATCTTCTACTTTTGTGGAAAGTTGACCAAAGTTGTGTCGCTCGAGTTGTCTTCTCCGAGAATGGCGGCGAATACACTACCTGCAAGACATAGGCACATAGCCAGGCGAGCGTGAACGTCCATGACGTCACGGCCAGTCTCAGATTCAAGCCCGAATCCCTCTTATTTATTTTACTTTACAGGATTATAGAGGCAATCTCAGTGATCAGAGAAGGGCTCATTCAGCCCATCAGGCGATTGTTTAAGCATGTATGGGTTAGAAAACGGCTATTTTTAACATGAAATGTTGCGCAATACACCTTTAATGTAATGTGAACTAAAATGAAGAAACAATGAACAGCTGTATTTTTATTAACTAGCAGTAATTAAGATTAATCAGTGCTGTAACACATCTATTGCTTGTTGTTAACTAATGTTAAAGGGATAGTTCACCCAAAAATGAAAATTCTATCATTATTTACGCCCTTTATGTGTTTATTTGTTCTGCTGAACACAAAGGAAGAAATTTGGATCTCAATCCCCATTGACTACCATAGTATGTATTTTTTCCTACTATGGAACAGGCTTGTGCACAATTCAGAATTGAATTGAGAATGACTACTAAATTCCTATTCAATTTTGAATTTGAGTTTGGGGGGTGTCATCACAATGTCTTGTAGGGCACAATTTCCCCTGGCAACATGTCTTGTAGGCCAAATAAGCTAACGGTTTTACTGATTTAAACAGAATTTGTTTTAAAGTTCATAAATTATTGTTCTTTCCCATATAATTTTAACTATGTTGAGAGCTGTTCCTCTAGGGGGGTTCGGGGGCATGCTCCCCCACAAGAAAATTTTGTAAATTTTAAGGTTAAATGCATCAATCTGGTGCACTTTGAGAACTCAAAATTAAGAGCTTTAACTGGCTTCAACCCATGAACTGTGACATTGAAAAAAGGAAAAGCCTCGACTTGTACCTGGACATTAAAGAGGGATCAAACATCTTTTTAGTTATGATATAATCCTCTGTTTTAGGATGCCAAACGATTATTATAATGTAATAATGATTTATATAATTATTCCTATTACGTAAAATCCATATACTGTAGGCCTAGCCAATAAATGTACTGTATAAATGAAATTGAATATTTCAAAAGCATATTTTATTTACATTACTTTCAAGTACCTCACGCCCTCGCCCTACGCCACTATAGATATTCAGTGAAGAAGGGTATCTTTTTTGCTAAAAAGACAGGCACGTAGTGCAAATGTACGCTCTCAACTCACGTTCAAAGTCCACTCAAAGTCATAGGCAGCGCAGCGTCTCTCTGTGCATCGCAAAAGCCCGTGTTGACAGTTTGTTTAATATAAAGCGGGAGATTACCAGATACAGTATTTTGCTCGTGCCCTGTGGGTGTTGTAGCCTAGGCAACTGTATCACGTGCTGTTTGAACTGCGATCTGTCACATTTAAAAGCGCCAAAGCATTCCATATCAAAAGTAAACTTCTCTGTCTGTCGGTGTCAGTGTCATCCTTTTCCGCGATTTTTCTCTGCGTGATAAAATGCAGTGGTCCAATCAGTAATTAAGAGCCTGAACTTGCTTATAGTAATACAAAAAAATACAGCACAGAAGAATTTCTAATTTAGCGTGAGATTCCTTTGTTGAGCGTGAGACCGTGAGATTGAGGCTGAATGCGTGAGTGTCACGCCAGATGCGTGAGACTTGGCAACCCTGAGAATGTTTGCAGTTTGCACAAGTTAAAGATAGACTGGGTTGTATACATAATGTTTGTGTTTACAAATAATATGCATCTTATTGTTGCATACTACGTTGTTCATTGCACTTTAGCAATTTCTCAAATAAAGCCACAATTGCCAAAGTAAGAATGTTTTTATCCTTGGCTTTTTTGGAGTAAAACAGTGATTCCACTGTTACCACTTTATCTGTGTACAATGTTCTAGTAGCTCAACATTTTTGCTGTTTAAACTTTAAACCATTCCTTTATTCCTTTATTACTTTGATAACTGGTGAAAATAGCTTTTAATATTCAGGGGTCAAACTATAACTTTATGGGGATAAAAGGTTTCTGCCCAATGTGACAATGAAGTACAGCTTGGCAATGGCAGCACTGCATCTCCATCGATGAGAAAGTCTAGTTTGTTCTGCAAAGGCGGTTAGCTTGTTTTATGAATTGCAACACTTGCTAAATCTGTCAAACCTAAGCCCATTTCCACTACTTTTTAAAGTAAATTCATTTGTTAAAAACTACTTTTTTTTTTACTAAAATTGATTAAACTTGACTAAAACCTTTTGGTGTTTTCGTCGACTAAAACTTGACTAAAACTATTAAGTTTATAAATGACTAAAATGTGACTAAAACTTAAAAGCATTTTTGTCCAAAAGACTAAGACTAAGACTAAAACTAAAAGGGCTGCCAAAAACAACACTGAATCGCAGTCAACCCCCCTTTAACAGTTGATATAGTTCTTTAATGCTTTGCTAGCTAGCAGAAGATGCTAGCAGGGTTTAAACCCCAGATGTGCCCCTATTAGAAATATGCTATTATATTCTATACTTTTATTAATTATATTGAGAAAACATGAGAAACATGTAAATAAAGACTGAGAGTCAATGTTAAAAAATGGTTAATTATTATTTTGTTTCAAACTATGCTGTATAGCTGTGTTTTCCAGTGTGTTTTGTTGTCAAACTCCAAAATTAATTTATATTTAATTATTAAAAAATGCCATTATTTTATATTAAAATGTTAATAATTGTATTTTATTAAGAAAAATATTTTGGTTTGACTTGTATATTTTTTGATTAGATAAGATAGCATTTTAAGCTGTCATATAGTTTAAAATGTTAAAATGTGCCCCTCACATGTTACAATGTACCCCACCTATGGGGCATGTTGTCACATTTCTTTCTGGGTAAATCAAGAAAAAAGTATACACTGTTTTAATAAAACAAAACTACATAATTGTACGAGACATGTGGGAAATTAATGTGGGAAAAAAATAAATACTCTAAATAGATTTGCCACAAACTGAGAAAGTCAAAAAGCTTTACGTTGTGCCCCGCTCTCCCCTATGTGAGATTCAACACATTCTTTCTGTTGTGTGACTGTGTGGAATTTCTTTGAATTGCCATGAATTTAATTTCACTATCTGTCATTCCAATTCCAATTCAACTTTCTGTGGGGCGGAGTCAATTGAATTCAAATTCCAATTCATGAATTGAACGGAGGCCAATTCTGAAATTCTGAATTTTGCACAAGCCTATGGAAGTCAATGGGGATTGAAATCTGTTTGATTAAAACATTCTTCCAAATATCTTCCTTTGTGTTCAGCAGAACAAATAAACACATAGAGGTTTGGAACAACTTGAGGGTGAGTAAATGATGAAAGAATTTTCATTTTTGGGTGAACTATCCCTTTAACTAAAGAACCTTATTTTAAAGTGTTACTAATAATATTAGTTACATATTTGAAAGTTTCAATCTTTCAATTCAGTCATACTTTATTTCATGTCTACTGTTATAAATGGTGCCTGCTAATGACAGTGATGGAATCTGCAATTCACTTTCAACCAACAACATAAAGATAAAAGAGAGAGCTTAAAAGTTCAAAATTCCTCAAAGTGAAACTGAGCATGTGCAACTTGCAGCAGTTTCCACTACTGGCTGAAATGTGTGCATTTCAAAGCTCTCTCTCTCTCTCTTATGTGTTTGTGGTCAGGTATCGAGCTCCAGAGGTGCTGTTGAGGTCACCAGTGTATAGTTCACCCATAGACATCTGGGCAGTAGGCTGCATTATGGCTGAACTCTACACGCTAAGACCTCTGTTTCCTGGCAACAGTGAGGTGGATGAGATCTTTAAGATCTGCCAGGTCCTTGGTACAGTAAAGAAGGTATGATCACATATGAAGATGAACCAACTTTATCAGGGAATTTAGAGCATGTCACAGCAGCTTAAGTTAATTTGAAACAACTTGATTTTGAGGACAGTGATTTGTCTCTTTTTCTGTATGAGAAAAGGCTAATTGGTCACGATCATGAGAGTCAGCCCCAGTGACTGAATACTAATTTCAACCAAGTCAGTTGTTGACTTTGAGTTGGTTGGGCCATTAATTCATTAAATGAGAGTTGAGTCCTCTGGTCATTTATATATTTTGGTTGGAAAATTAGAGTATGTGAGCGGGGTGGAGTGGGAGCGGAGCGTGGAGTGGAGCGGTTTGATTTTGAATGGAGTGAGGAGTTTTTAAAAGTTGGAGTGTCGTGGCTTTCACTCGCTACGAGAGTGCTCCACTACCGCTCCCTCACAAGTACAATTCATCCCCTACAACAGCACGTATTATAACTGCATTTTTAGCAAGAATTCACACGTTAAACACATTTAGCTAGCTTGATACAGATGGATCACTAAATTCAGAAACAAGATGAAGGTCATGATGACAGCAATGGACATGAGCGGTGGTTATAGTTCTCAAGGAATTTGTTTGTACCTACTAGATAGACTACTAAATATGATAAGATAAGCACATTTTAAACAGGTCGCTTTTATTTACACACTCAATTATTCTCTCACTAATGCAAATGTAATCTTACAGTTCTACTTTATCTGTATACTATTTCGAATGAGCAGAAATCTGTAAGAAATGTAGTCAACCGTAGATAAAATAACTGATGAAATCGTCCTGGTATTTTCATCTTTGCACACAAAATTTGCACTGCATAAAGCAGCAATGATATTTAACTTTTAAAGCTGATAACCATCTAACAGAACTTTGTGAGATTTCAAAGCATACTTAAATACTTTAGCCATGAATTTCCTCAGGGAGTGGAGTGGGAAATGGTGAACCTGGAGTGAAGCTGGAGCGGAGTGATTATTGAATGGTTAGAGCACAGGCGGTAAATTGTTGCCGCTCCACCCCGCTCACATACCAGTATTCTGGTATGTGAAACATTAAAGGGCACCTATTATGGAAAATTCACTTTTACATGGTGTTTGAACATAAATGTGTGTTGGCAGTGTGTGAGCAAAACCACCCTAGAATGATAAAAATCCACCCAGTGATTTTTTTACAATCTCAATAAATCATATGCAATCATATGTCTCGGAACAAGCTGTTCTAAGATTCAGCTCTTTGTGACGTAGAATTGAGCAAGGGGTTTGATTGACAGTGTGGTTGTGGCCTAGACCCCACTCTTGGTGATCTGTACACACATCCTCCATTGTTTCAACGACAGCCGGTAATGTCTCTTGGAAACATAAACGTTCTGTCGTGGGTTAATTCTGTTGTTGTAGCTTAAAAGTTAATCCTCAAGTGTGGATCGTCATCTACTGTTTGCGATCCACCGTCACATCCAGTAACAGTAAGTTTATTTTATGATTTTTTTTATGAGCAAATAGTCTTTTCAGTCAATGTCAGCCAATTCAACAACAAATGCGTCTAAAGTTGTTGACGTCGTAGGATGTCTGTGTAGGCTATATAATTTAAACCTTGTTTGTATTGTGTGTAACCACACGTTTATAAATATATATATATTTTTAAAGATATTGTATTAAAAACTGCATATATGTTCTTGTTCTGTAAGTTAGCCATCTCCTCACATTTGCCACAGAAGCACCTGTATGACAAGTAAACATGACGCCACAGGTCCCTGCATAAATCTAATTTCGCTTGTACGTAGCAAACTTTATCACAGTATGTGTATGTAGTTTCAAAAAATTGCGCAAGCATTAGTGTTTGTGAGTGTGTTCCACATCCATAATTGCAAATGGGACGCGATTACAACAAATAACCATACCGAGACGTACTGGTCCATTCTCATTTATTTTTATTCTGCCGGAGTCTCTTCGTACTATTTATATATTCCGATTCAAATGTACGCTGAATGACATTCAAAACAGCGGTTTTCTCTCACTCTCTAAGTACCGACTGCCATGGGTATCAAGTTACGCCGTCATCCAAAGGCAGGGCGGGGATATGCAGCTCATTTGCATTTAAGGTGGTAAACACACGAAACAGGTCATTTTTAATCAGGGCCCAAAATGACATTTTCAAATGGTTATAATAAATTAACTATGGGGTATTTTGAGCTGAAACTTCACAAAAACATTCTGGGGACACCAGAGACCAATATTACATCTTGTAAAAAGGGGCATAATAGGTGCCCTTTAACTGGTAGCATAAGATTTTGGGCCAGGAGCGACCAACCTCCAGGTATCCTTCATATGTGATTGAGCTAAATGCGACTTTAATAATCATTTGTTGTCTGTGATCAGTTTATGATGCGTTTTATTTAATTATTCTCTATTAAAATATTTAGTTTCATGGGTAAATGGGTAAAGAGTGCTTGATGTAATAAGCATTGATTATTTTGCCTTGCAGTCAGACTGGCCGGAGGGTTATCAGCTAGCTGCTGCGATGAACTTCCGTTTTCCCCAGTGTGTTCCTACACCACTGAAAACTCTGATCCCCAACGCCACCAATGAGGCTTTAGACCTCATGAGAGACTTCCTCCACTGGGACCCAAAGAAAAGACCCTCTGCTGCAAAGGTACATATTCTTGTGGACTCCAGGCCAGATTGCAGTTTGGTATGTAATCTGACAAAAGTTTCAGAACTCGCAGTCGACCACTATTAATCCTTTCGCATGTTCGTTTAAAATATTCTAGCTGACCACCCCCAACGTGATTTTTTTTTTTTTTTTTTTTAAAGGCAACCATTATTTTAAAACACATCACCTTTATTATTTCCTTGGTGGGCTTGTCAGGCTTGTTACGTGACACACCACAGCCACAAATATTGTTAAAGACATTCAATATTAAAATAAGAACAAATTACAAATAGTATATTATGTGCAAAAATGAGTTAAAATCATATTACATTCTAACATTGTGACATTATAGTCTAAAAACAAAAATAATGATTTTATTTTTAAATGTGTTCAAATTACAAAAAAAAGCACAAACTAATTTACCTACATTTGATTAGGTCTACCCCATTACAATAGTCACTTTACAGTTACTGTTATCATAAAAATACACTTACTTGTAGGTTCAAAATTCTACATATGGCACATTTATTGTTAAATAAATATAAAATATTTGCATGAGTTTCTAACATTTAAGATAAAGAATATATACTTTTGAAATATAGGTTATGCACTGTGGAAAGCACAACATCTCGAACACATTACACAGCAGTACAAATATTTATCTGTCAGCACATGCATCTGTCAGAGTGTCTAACGGGGCAAGCAGCTTCGAACTGATAGTAAACGTGTAGTTTGTAGCAAGGTATGTTGTTATGATAAGAAAGAGGGGGGAACCAGTGAACATTTAAACAATTTAATGAAAAAAAAAAAAAACACAAAACGAAAGAAAAGGCGAAAGCCCCTCATGGACGACTGCCACACACAAACAAAGCATACCATATCCGTTTAAGCTGAGGGAGATGTATTTACCCACTGTGAAACGTGCGCTTTGGATGTGCAGTATGTTGCTGTGCACACAAAACTTATCACACATTGTGCGAGTACCAATCCGAGAGACGCTGGTACTTTAGTGTCTGCGTGTGCTTGAATGTTGAAATAGACGAGGCTTATCTTGAGATTGGCATGGCGTACTTTCCATAAGATCATCTCTCAGTGCAAATCAAAACAGCTATTAGGCTAACTGAAATAAACCATGCCAATCTCTAGGTATGGTGAAGGGCTTGTGATGATGTGGGGCTATTTTAATTCCAAAGGCCAAGGGAACTTTATCAGGATACATAGTATCCTGGATCCATGAAATAACTGGCCTTTAAAAAAAAAAATCTGCCTGCCTGTATGGGAATTTAACAATTTAAATTTGTCCTAAGATCAATTTCCAAAAGATGATTTTTTTTTATATTCCTCTTTTTAGTCAACTTTAGCATGGGTGTGTTCACTTATGCTAAGCACTGTACGACAAGCACTGAGTGCTTCCGTCTCTGGATCAGCTCCAGTCAAAGCATGAAAGCACATTTTAATTAAGCAGTTGATCTTGTGATGCACTGAACGTTCTAATCACACTGGTGTGAACTTATGCTCCTGGCTGGGACCAGCCTAGACTGATCACAAGTCAAGTCACCTTTATTTATATAGCGCTTTTACAGATTATATCAAAGCAGCTTCACAGTAATAACATGAAAATAATATAAGTGTGTTCCTAGAAGTAAGGCAGATCAATAATATTGTTGAATATTAAATGTCCCCAACTAAGCAAGCCAAAAGCCAAGGCAACAGTGGCAAGGAACCAAAACTCCATCAGGTGACAGAATGGAGGAAAAACCTTGTGTTTGCGTCAAAGGTTAATGTTGTAGAAGTATTACATTAGTGTCTACTAATAATTACATAATTCTTCTTTCCACAGCAACCATCTCACATTATTTGCATCTAAAATGACTAATCAAATCAAAACAGGTGCCACTAGTATTAACGGTGATCTGTACATCTGAAACGAAAGTGTCACTGTTTAGACCCTTGTAATAAAATGTAATGTATATAATATGTAAAGAGACTTGTGAGCAATGGAGGAAGGGGGTGGTTCATCAAGCCAAACCTAACACAAACGGTTTTGAAAGGATTATTATTTTTATTTACCTCATTTTAGACATTAACAAGCAACGTTTTTGAATCTTTGTTTGTGTAAGTAATTGTTTTTAAACATCATTTTAGGCACTCAGATACCCCTACTTCCAAGTTGGACAAGTGTTGGGTCCCCGTCCCATGACCCCTGATGTACGGAAGGCTCAGATAAAGACCGTCCTGCCCAGTGAACCCAGATCAGAGCTGCAGTGTGTCTCAGAAACAGTGCTGCCATCACAGACTAAAGGCCAAAGTAGAAACTCCCATCAGCCACTGCAGCAGATTCCTTTGCCTCAGTCTCTCCCTCAGACAGACCCTCTCGCTTCATACACACAAAAGGTACAAAACCTCCATATCAAATTTAAAGTCACCATTAAATCAAAATAGGCAATCCTTATTTTATTATTTTATGTAATATTGCAGTATTTAGTATAAAATATGTATCTGCACATTTTTTTTAATTATGTGGCCTCACAATATTTAATCAAAACATTGAAAATCAATGTGACTATTAAACAATACCATTAATGAATGTTGAAAATAGGCAACTCATTGTCAAGTTGTTAACATACAAAAGTCTGTACATATCAATAGTTTGGAAAAAGTTTTTTAATGTGTTTATTTATCAAGTAATCATATTAGAATGATTTCTGAAGGACTTCACAGGAATAAATTGCAAAATAAATTACTAAAATGACTAAATTGTGAAATATTTAGTAATTTAGTTATTTTAATCAATAAATGCTGCCTTGGTGAGCAAAAGAGACTTTTTGACCTGTAGTTTAACCATGTCACTACAGGCTGATTTATACTTCTGCGTCAGACCTACGCCGGAGCTTCTAAACTGTATGCTATGCATTGGTTTTCATACTTCTGCATCATTGTCTATAAAGTATAAAAATAATAAATTGGGCTTAATACCTTTTATAAGTTACTATGAGACAGTTGTATTAGAATTTGCCAAGCTTGTCTTTGCAAAGTTAGTGCATATCCAATCAACTCAGTTCATGATCATCAAAAAAAAAAAAAACAAAGCAACCCAGTTACTCTTTGGTTCCCACTTGAGGAAAGGGACATGGAAGATATGCATTTTTCTATACAGCCCCTTTTCCTTTTTCATCAATAACATCAGTAACACAAACCAGAAACAGACATCCATGCACCTCTATGATGGGTGAAATTATTTTCTGTAGTAATGTTACAATTACATTACTCAGTTTGATTCAGTACAGATTTTATAGTTTTTTATTTTTTATTTTATAGCGATACTGTAGTAGACGGTTGCATAGTTATAATTTTGTCCCTGATATTATCAATCTTATAAGTGAAGAAATTCATAAAGTCATTACTACTGTGTTGCTTGGACACTTCTGGGTTTGAAGCTTTCTTTTTCATTAGTTTAGCCACTGTTTCAAATAGATACCTAGAGATGGATACCAAATAGATAGATAGATAGAAGGAGATGTTATGCTTCCTTATGATGTTACCCAGAGGGAGCATATACAGACTAAAAAGCATAGGACCCAGGATGGACCCCTGAGGGACCCCATATGAAGCAGAAGATGAGAAATTGACAATCGATACTGAGAAAGTCCTATCAGTGAGATAGGAGCGGAACAAAAGTAATGCTGTCTCCCTAATGCCCACCTGCTGATCAGGACGAGTAAGGAGGATGTTGTGATCAATGGTGTCGAAGGAGGCACTAAGATCCAATAATATCAAGATGGCATTATCACCTGAATCTAGTGTGAGAAGAAGATCATTGGTTACTTAGAGCAGGGCTGTTTCAGTACTAAAAATGATTTAAAACTGTCTGAAAATGTTCTAGTATATTGTGGGTGGTTAAGAAGGGGAGCAGCTGTGACAGAACAGCTTTTTCCATAACTTTTGAAATAAAAGGAAGCTTAGAAATGGGACTGTAATTAGTTAGACAGTTAACATCTTATTACTCTCACACATCTCATACTACAACAAATTATGTTTTTTGAGCTGGGGTTGGACAACCGCATGCTTAAAACACATAGGGACAGTCCTGGAAGCAAGACATGAGTTTAAGATGACCTGAATGGAGGGGCCAACTACATCAAAGACATCCTTTAAAATAGAGGAGGGGATGGAATCATAAGATGAAGTAGTAGGTTTCATATGTGATACGAAATTCCTCAATTCAGTGAGTGAGATTGGCTGAAATTGGCAAAAACTAGTACATCTGAGCAACCAGATGAATTAACAGGTGAGGTGGGGGTAAACACTGATCTAAAGTTCTCAATTTTATTAGTAAAAAACGTACGAAATTTATCGCATGTATCGGTCGATACATCAACAACTGGGCAATTTGAGGGATTGATAACAGAGTTTATAGTGCTAAATAAAATTTTTGGTCTGTTTGAGTGTTTACTGATGAAATCAAGATAGGTGCTTTGCTCTGGCTATTCATTCGGTTCACGTGACGTCACTGTAGCTTTGCGCCGCCATCTTTGCGACCGACGGTCTCATTAATGCCTGCAATATGTTGTGGAGTTGCTGCAACAACAGCTGAAAAAAGGAACCCTGAACTGGTATTTTATTCTATACCAAAAGAAGTGACAAGAGAAAATAATTTATTTAAAAGACTTGAAGTCTCATGTTGCTGGTTTGTGGTTAATTATATTTCTATTATAGCTACACTCAGTGGCCAATACAAATAGACATCGACAGATAATGTTTTTTATTCATTTTATTTGTTGGATCTGTTTAAATGCACTTTATCATGGTAAGTTATTAGATTTGCACTGTGTCCCAATGTGAAGGCTGCGTCCTTTGAAGGACGCGTCCTTCGAAGGACCCAGCCTACCCAGCCTTCAGAGGACACGCCGAGTGTAGCCTTCGTGGGATTTCTAATTGCGCAACCAGGTTACGAGCTAACGAGCTAAGTAGTGCGAGATTACTGCTGCCACCCAGATCATTCATTTAATAAACTTGAGTAAACAGCTATGGGGACAGAACTGGTTATATTGTCATTTTTTATATATATATATATATACTATATATATATATATAACTGAAACTGAATGAATGAAACATGAAGGTTGCCTGTAGTAGTTATCTATTGCATTTAAATACACATATGAACATCAGCAGAATTATGCTTTGTTTTCCTAACATGAGGTGGTCGGGGGTGAGAACAGCTTGATTGGACTGAAGAACGGTCGAAGAAGGTGGGGACAGTCAAACATGAAACCATCAGACAGCTGGGATGAGTCTGACTGTTCTGATACTGCAGCTTCCCTCTCTAAAAAACCCAGCAAAGGCCTTGAGGAGGAGAAAACTACACCACAGTATGATTGCTATATTTAAAGATTAACATCAGCAGTATTTACACTGATTTCACTGATTTCATCCATAGCAAATTTCAATGAGCACACTATTCTCAAACCTAGAACGTGCTGTCTACTGACCTACAAACGTGCCAATGATAGCTACAAATAATATCTAATTTAATGGCTGCTGACTAGGTTTGAGAACAGGGCTTTTATGTTTCTCTATTTCACTTTTCATTTCAAATATTCCATTTCAGATTTCAATCTTTCCCTTTTTTATGCTATGAAAAACTTTGCAGGCCCAAGGACCAGAAACCCTTTTACACATTTAGCACTGTAACCAAGTTACCGAACACCAGCAGACTGAACCAGCCAGACTCTAGTCACCATATCACCTCTTCAGCCAGACAACATTACCTGCGCCAGTCCAGATACCTGCCAGGTAAGATCTCAGTTTGATTTAGTCGCTTCATATGTGGTGATTGATCTTTTGTGTATAAATTGTAGCAGTGCTCAATATATGAACAAGATGAATTATAGTCAATGCATATCAAACCCAAGCATAATGCAATTCCTGAATTCCTGACGCTTTCCTAACTATTTAAGTTGTGCTGAAAGCCATTTTTAGTCTGAATTTTTTGACTGAGGAGTGTCAGTGTAAGGCCCGCTTAATCGGCCCAACGACGGTTTCCAATAGAGCGGGTCAAGTCACCTTTAATTATATAGCGCTTTTTATAATACAGATTGTATCAAAGCAGCTTCACAGTGATAACATGAAAATTATACAACACAGATCAATAATAGTGTTGAATAATAAATGTCCCCAACTAAGCAAGCCAAAAGCCAAGGCAACAGTGGCAAGGAACCAAAACTCCATAAGGTGACAGAATGGAGAAAAAACCTTGGAAGAGGGTTTGGATTGAACCATCCACCTCTTCTGCTTCCATCTGGAGTGCTAAGCTCCATGGGGCCAAGGACAAAACTATTCACCGGTCAACTATAGAGATTTTGTTAGAAAAACTAAAACCTTGACATCCTAATTATCTGTATTTGTCTTCTATACTTTGGTCTGCAATGTCATGGCATCGGTTTGTTTTACTCAATTATTTTATTTTGGTCTGGTTAATTTCATGGCATCTGTTTGTATATAGTTAATTGGATCTGTGATGTATGTTTTTGATTCAGCTGAAACCTATACACATTTTTTTGATTAAAACAATAGCAGTTTCAGTCTCCCAAAACGCCGGGTCCATCTGGACAAAATGTCGAATACGATACAAAATGTTTACGTATACAGCTAAACGCGTCTCCGTGTGGAATAATACGCTAATAAAAAGGCCTTTGTTAGAATAACATTACAATAATCAGAGGTTGAGGCTCACCCTATTTAGATTTGGTCTAACAAGCCACTGTTGCTCTAAATAGAAACCCCATTATTAGCCTGTACAGACTAATGCCAATGTGTTAGTTGAAGCTCTAAAACATCAGTCAGAGTGCATAGATTTGTGGTGTTATGGACATCTATTACAGTTAATAATTTCAGACTACGTCAGAATAAATCCAAATGTTTGACAGGTCAAAACATACAGGGAAATCCTGGCAGTCCTCCAAAACAATAAAACAGTTCATGAGTGATTTTGGTCTTGGCGATTGTGAGGGACCAAGCAGTCAAGGGCAAAGAATGCTGGGTTTCCAAGCAAAGAAAATGATTTATTAAATACCAAACAAAGTTACAAATTAAATTACTTGAAAGCTTTTGCCCATTCACAAAGATGGTTGGCTCAGTATAGGGTTTCCCAGGAGCAGGTTGGTATAAGACTTCGGTCTTCTTTGTGCTAATTGTTAGGCCAAAGTTGTTGCAAGCAGAGTAGTGGTGGTCCATAATGTCCTGTAGATCTTTATTTGAGCTAGCAGACAGAGCACAGTCATCAGCAAACAAGAGTTCTTGAACAGTGACTTCCTCCACTCTAGTTTTGGCTTGCATCCTCCGCAGATTGAATAGCCCACCATCAAAACGGTAAATGTGACAGCTTCTAATTTCCACATGGCCTGGAAGAGATCGGTCAGTTTCTCGACTAAGCGAGGCCCTCCAGCCTTGTAGATTTCTGCTGGAATGGCAGCGGTCCCTGGAGCTTTGCCTGATGAAAGAAGTGTTATGGCTTTGCTGGTTTCCTCAGTGGATGGTAGTACAGCCAAGGACTGGTTTATTTCAACTTGAGGCAATCTCGCAATTGCCTCCTCATTTATACATGATGGCCGATTGAGGACTGTGCTGTAGTGCAGTGTTTCCCGACCCTGTTCCTGGCGGCACACCAACACTGCGTGTATTCTTTGTCTCCCTTATCAAACACACCTGATTCAACCCATCAGCTCATAATCAGGTGGGTTAATGAGCTGATGGGTTGAATCGGGTGTGTTTGATTAGGGAGACAAAGAAAGCACGCAGTGTTGGTGTGCCGCCAGGAACAGGGTTGGGAAACACTGCTGTAGTGTTCGACCCACCTTTCAAGTATTTTGTACTTCTTCGTAAGGAGTGTTGTTCCATCTAAGTTCAGAAGTTCTAAGTAAAATAAAGTGTTACAGAAAAGGCAGTATTCCAATTTACCAATTGACATAAACAAAATATTTGAAGAATACTATACAAAATTATACTAATTTGATCTGGACCCAAACCAAGAAGACATAACCCAATTCTTCTAACACCATTTTACCAAAACTTAACCTAGAACAATTTAACTCCCTCATATTACCAGTCACTGAAAAAGAACTTCTCTCCGCGCTGAAACGCATGCAAAATAATAAAGCACCTGGACCGGATGGCTTCCCTGCTGAGTTCTATGAACATTTTTGGTCTTTTTTTATACCCACTATTTAGTAGAACAATAACGGAAATAAAACATAATGCAAAATTCCCATCCCACATGAATACTGTTACTCAAAAGAATACACTTTAGAATCAATCCTCCGTTTATTAGATCACATTGCCTGTTACACCACCGCGGTGTACGCTCAAAAAAACAACAACCCCACACTTCCGGGAACTTCATAATAAGAGTCCCCCTTTTCCTTTAGTAAACAGTCATATGAAATCGTAAACAATATTCAGCACAGAGGTTCAATGTACATTAACACATTTTTTACTGACTTAAACTTAACAAACTCCCACTCTTCAAAAAAAAAAAAAAATATTATTATTATTTTTTTTTAAGTCAACATACTGACAGGACATACTGAACAACATCCTGCTTGAACAAAAATACGAACTAGTAAATTTCAACCAGATTTTGAGTACAAGTCAAAGATAGACTTTGTTTTAATTCAGTTTACATTGTCCTTCACTCAGTGCCTTGAGTAACTGGCAAGCTGATGCCCCCTTCTTGGTAAGACAGTCCGCAAGTTGTTCTTTTGTGTTGTACCACAGTACTCGCTCTACTCTCTGTGTTTGTACAAGTTCTTTGATGCTACTTATCTCCAGACGGAGTCTTTTCTCAGAGACTGACTTTGTGGACTTAAGTGCATCAGCAAGCGAATGATTGTCTGTGACACAGATTATTGGTGGAGCATGATCAGCATCACCAGCAGTTAGTTCTGAGAACAGTGTGGACAGAAAAATACAATTGTCAATTCCATCAGACATTGCCAAAGTTTCACCAGGAAGTGTGCTCCGCACAATCCTCTTGACTCTCTTTGATTGCCATGAAAGGGGTGAGAATTTTCCATTTTCTCCCATTAGAAGAATCAAGTGGCCTCCTTGAGTGCCTCCATCGGAAAGATTTCCAAACGAAGCATCGCTGAACACAACCATCTTAAGAGCACTGTCTCTGCCCAAGTGTTGGAAGTTTAGAATTACCTTCTTGGACTTAAGTTTGCACACTATCCGGTTTGCTTCATGAATTGTCTGCACAGTAGCATTTTTTATATTAGATGTCAAATTGCTTGCATCAAATATAACATCTGGCCTGCTCTGCCTTGCCACCCAGAGAATTTGGCCTATTTTGGATCTGAGCTGATCTTTTTCCTCCTCGCAGAGAGATGAGTCTTGTTCCACAGCTCGTGAAGGATCCAGATGTATGGGCTGCATGTGTTGAATGTAGCTCTCCTGGTGTATTTGTACTTTTCTGTCAATAGTCACAAAATCTATTCCCACATAACAGAAGTGATCATGTTCCTCACGTCCAACTTGGAAAACAGATCTAAGGTGTGGTATTACGGTTGAGGAGAAACTTTCCATGCCTCCCCATAAGAAGTCATCCACATGACAGGCAAGCACCCCAGTGACAATGCAGTCCTGATCTAGCCAATAAAAAACAGCTGGATCAACCTTGGACATTTTTCCTCCTGCTTTCAGCACTATGTCTTTGACTCTATTGTACCAGTACAATGAAGCATCTGCCAAGCCATATACACACTTTTTTAGCTTCCATAATGTTCCTTCACTGACGGCCTCAGGGGGAGGCCTGATGTAGATGTCACGTGACAACTCTATTCCCTGTAGAAATGCAGATTTTATATCCATAGAATGAAGTGACCACTGTTTTTGACAAATAACTGCCACCAGCAGTCGAAGAGATTCTGAAGCACATGTGGGTGAATCCTTTTGTAGCTCTGACACATTTAACTCCTCAAAACCTCTGGCCACCAATCGTGCTTTCGGTACTAGTCCAGTTAGTGTTTCCTTGAGAGTGCATACCCATCTGGTAGAGATGCACTTTTGTCCCTCATCCTGAACTTCCTCAAACACACTGTTATCTCTCCAACTCTTCATCTCTTCTTGTTTGGCTAGGTCAAAGGACAGATCTTTTGTTACCAATACATCCTCACTGACATTTGTGACACTTACATCTGTAACAGCAGGTTCTATTTGAAGACACTCTAAACATGATATGTCAACTGAATCTTTACTGCCTGCAACATTAGTGGGTTCTATGAGCAGAAGGTTATACCAGTCTTTGTATTTGCCAGTAGCTTTGCCTGCACGCCCTATTACTTTTGCTTTGTGAAAAGCCCCACTGTCTCTGTCTCTGTATTTTAGAACTTGCCCTGTTTTTAGACGGACCTCCTTTCCTTGCTCTGTATCACTTTGTGTCCCAATGTCATCACTTGTGGGTTGTGCTGCTACATTCTGCCCCATAGTGGACATGTTGATCTCCACTGTCTGGGTTTACTTTTCTTAGCCTGAGATAGTGTACCCTAATGCAGGTTCCTCCATGTCTGACAAACACCACAGCACCATCCTGGCCAATAACAACTCCTGGTCCTTTCCACTTTGGACAATCAACTCTCTTGTAGTACACTTTATCACCCATTTCATATTTCTCATATGTGTGACGCAGTTGTTTACGTAGTGCTCGCCGTATTCTTTCTGAGCATTCTGCTTCAGTGAACGCCTTTCTTGATGCATGTAAAGCGGAGATGTGTTTTGCCACCCACTCACTTTTCGTGGTGCCCTCTAAAGCTGGGGGCTTGTCGGTTAATACAGATGGCAGGTTGGGATTCTGTCCAAACACCAACTGATGAGGACTGTAGCCATGGACATTTTGCATAGTGTTCTTTGCCATAAGAGCCCAGTCCAATGCAGGGTCCCAGTCACAGCCATTACTTGTCTTCACTTTCATCATGATCTCAGTAAGTGTTTGGTTGTGTCGCTCTGTAAGTCCATTACTCCACGGGCTGTATGCTGCTGTTGTCTTTATTTCTATGTTGAAGTTTTCTGCCATGTCTCTAACCTCATCATTGTTAAATTCTCCCCCATTGTCACTAAACAGTTTCTGAGGTGGACCATGTACACTTATCCAGACATGGACAAAGTGTTTCACTATTTCAGAAGATTTCTTTGTGGTTAGTATGCTGCCGGCACTAAACCTTGTGAACTGGTCAATAATGTGGAGATACCACACACCTGGTTGAAGTTCATGCAGATCTACTGAAACAGTTTCATTGTACTGAGATGCCAGTGGTAGGCCAACAGCAGGCTTTGGTTTGGTCTTACTGTATCTTTGACATGTTTCACATTCACTGACAATTTTTTCCAGAATGACACTACATTCTGCATCTTTATTCCCAGAGCTAGTAAGAAGTCTCTGCAGTCTGTCAGCAGAAGCATGACCAAACTGTCTGTGAAGCTTCATCAGGATTTTGTGTTTTTCTGCTGAACTAATTTTTTCTGAGATTGTCAGTATTTCCTCTTCACACTGACTTTGTACATCCTCATTCTTTTGTTCTGTTAGAGTGACATCTTCAACAGCCACCAAGACACATTCGTCACCTTGAATGGTTTTCTTTTCATTGTCCATGATGTTTACACAGTAATGACCAGAGCTTGTAAAGTCAAGTTTTACAGGTTGACTAAACATCACCGCACTGTCATTCTCCATATCCAGCACTGTCCCTGCTCTTTTCATGGATGCCTTGCTCAAGAGTAGTGGAATCTTCGCTGGCACAACTTCAGTTTCAATATGACACTTAGTTTGTCCAATCTTTGCAGGAATTTTCAACTTTCTGTTGGAATAGACCACTTTTCCATCACCAAACTTAAAGGGTCTGTGACTGGGTGTTTCTGTCTTTCTCAGGTCTTTTATCTCGTTTTGGCTTAGTTCAGCGATGTAACTGTTTATCCATTCCTGTCCACACACAGTCCGTGTGCATGCAGTGTCTATTATTGCTGAGCCGAAACACTCTGTCATAAATATTTCTGCTTCAGTGGGACACTCTTTAGTATACAGAGTAATGTTGCACTCCTCTATATCATCTGTTTTACAATCTTCAGTAAGTTTGACTTGCTCACCTCTGTGTGGACAGTCTTTGGCCCAGTGGAATGTGCTTTGACAAACAGCGCACTTTGATCTGCGTCCATATCTGTCCAGAGGGTTGCTGCCAGGCAGTGGTGTTTTTTGCTGAACATTTTGTGACCATGGCTTGCTCCTTTGTCGCCTTTGTTCCGTTACATATGCTGTTTCCTGATTAATCCCCACAGTAGAAGCGGACTTTCCTCCGAAAATCCTCTTCAGTGCTGACTTCATTGACGCAAAATTCAAATCTGTACATGCTGTCAGAGCTAACTGTCGGTCTTTCACTTCTAAGCACGCAGTGTCCAGCAGTTTAAATGCTAATACTGCGTCGGGAAGCTCCATATTATATTTACGCATCCGCGAGTACCGTTGTTCAAAATCAATTATATAGTCTGTCATGGAAACACTGCTATCTTTCATAATCCGGTCAAAGCTCGAGTACGCCTCATAAACTTGGTCCTTTTCTTCTTTGAGAAACAAATCATCGAGTTTCACTAGTAAAGTGTTCATACCAGTGTCCTTATTCAAATCGTCTACCGGTATTTCCACGTAGTGTTCCGTAACCCTGGTCCAAATTGCGACTTCATTCTTCCAACTTTCATATGGCTTTCCTTCATCAAAGGTTGGGGGTGTTCTATAGTTGCTAACCATCCTCTGCTACCAATGTTACTCAAAAGAATACACTTTAGAATCAATCCTCCGTTTATTAGATCACATTGCCTGTTACACCACCGCGGTGTACGCTCAAAAAAACAACAACCCCACACTTCCGGGAACTTCATAATAAGAGTCCCCCTTTTCCTTTAGTAAACAGTCATATGAAATCGTAAACAATATTCAGCACAGAGGTTCAATGTACATTAACACATTTTTTACTGACTTAAACTTAACAAATACTATCACTTATCCCTAAACCTAACAAAGACCAGACTTTCACATCTAACTACCATCCTATTTCACTTAATGTCAATGTCACTAATTAATGTCACTAATTATCCCATAAAATTGAAAAAATACATACCCTAATCATCCATCCTGATCAAGCTTTATAAAAGGTAGACGCGCATCCAACAATACCTGCAGATTATACAGTTTAATGCATTACTCATCAGTACAACAGAAAGATACTCTCATTGCCACATTAGACTCTGAAAAAGCTTTTGATAGGGTCAACTGGAAATTTGTATTCACCACATTACAACAATTTGGCTTTGGAGAATGATTTATTAACTGGATCAAGATTTTATACATATCACCATCTGCCACTGTCACAACCAATGCATGCTTGAAGAGCAGGGACGCCTAGGTTGTAGAACCTGGCAAAGGTGGACAACAAGGACCAGCCGGCCACCGCACAGATGTCGGCAATGGATACTCCGCTAGTCCAAGCCCAAGAGGCGGCCATACTGTAGCAAACCCCCAGCCAGACAATGGTGAAGCGTACTGATGTTTCCAGAAGCCTTTATTTGTATTTAGCCGTCAGCCTTGATTAAACACAAATCTACTTTCGTTTCCATATTTCTCCTTGAAACAACGTAAGAGCTACAGGACAGATAAATAACATAAAATGAGCTCTTACAAACATAAACATTACCCGACTATTATTAACAATGCTAAAAATGTACATTAGCTTGCCACGAGAGAAAATAATACATTTAAACACTTTTTCACAGATAAATGAATTAACCTTCATATTACTGCACATAACCATAAAACAAGATAAACACACAATACCTTGTTCCCGTTCCAGCTAGGTGCTTAAATGATCCCTTTTGAGCTTTATAAAACCTCAGACCAAATTGTGTCTTTCCTTCTTCCCTCCGTGGATGCGTCTGACTAACTAGTCTTACCCTTATAGATGCGAAATTAACGTTCCACTAGGAAGCGCCAAAATAAAAGTCTCTTAACATTAACAGAGAAAATAATAAAATAAAGCTCTGAAATTATTATTTTCAATTTCCTTAGAAGTAGTTACACTCCCACCAATCATGAGTAAATAATGGAACTCTACACAGTCTGCATTAGACACGAATGATTTTAACAAAAAATTGCCTTCCCAGAACCTGTATAAGAACTAAACCAACTTATGATAATATATAACTATGAAATAGTATGCGCTATGAAGTGGAGGGAGCAGATTTAGCTAGTCTCCAGCAGCAGGACAAGATTCTGGATAGGGCGCTCAACTTCGGACACCTTGTGAAGACGCTCTCCCTTCTTGCCAAGCTTACGGTCACCAAGCCGGACTTTAACTCTCCTTACAAGTCCATCTTCATCAACAGTTCTTTCTGAAACTCTACCCAATCTCCACTCGTTCCTGTGCACATCCTCTCCCTTCATGATTACAATGTCTCCCAATTGAAAATTTCTCCTTGGAGCATGCCAGCGCTGTCTGAGAGCAATATTGGCAAGGTATTCCTTTCGCCAGCGACTCCAAAACTGTTCCGCAAGGTATTGGACATGTCTCCACCTTTTCTTGCCATACACATCTTCTCTGACGAACTCACCTGGGGGGGGGTAAGGCCTGAACAGATTTCATTGTCAGAAGATGGTTAGGGGTGAGTGGTTCAAGGCTACGAGGGTCGCTGAGGTTGTCAACAGTCAGAGGACGACTGTTTACTATAGCCATGGCTTCATAGAAAAAGGCCCGTAGCGAAGCATCATTTAGTCTACCAGAGGAAAGGGCAAGAGTGGACCTTAGAACACTTCTCACTGTCCTTATTTGTCTTTCCCACACCCCTCCGGCATGACTGGAATGGGGTGCATTCATGCAGAAATCACATTGCTTCTCTGCAAGAAATACAGCCAGACGGTCTGAATCGACTTCCTTTAAAGCTTCTCTGAGCTCATTTTTGGCACCGACAAAGTTGCTTCCTTGATCAGACTTAATCTGACGAACAGCACCACGTATGGCGATGAAACATCGGAGGCCGTTTATGAAGGCATCTGTCGACATGTCTTCAAGGAACTCAATATGAACAGCACGGGAGCTAAGGCAAGTGAAAAGAAGGCCGTACCTCTTGTTCTCCTTTCTTCCTTGTCTTGTAAGGAATGGCCCGAAGCAGTCCATGCCACAGAAGGTGAAGGGGGGTGATGGTTCCAACCGTTCAGGGGGTAGATCAGCCATCCTTTGCTCTTCCATAGGTTTGCGTTGCCGTCTACAGGTGACACATTGACGAATGTAGGAAGCGACCGCCCGGTTGATTCCTTTAATCCAGTAGCCGCTGCGCCTTATTTCATTAATGGTAAGACCTTTACCTTGATGTTTCATCCTTTCGTGGTGATAGGCAATAATCATCCTTGTTATGTGATGATCTTTGGGAATGATTGCAGGGTGCTTGACAAAGTAAGGAAGAGAGGAGTTGCAGTCTTCCTCCCACCCTGAGAACACCGTCGTCGTGGAGAAAGGCGTCGAGAGCATGTAACGGATTGTGAGATGGTAGAGGAATCCCTTTACTCAGCAGTTTCAACTCTTCTTGATACACATTTTTCTGCAGATCTTTGATAATGCAATGCTCCGCCTGTGCTCGTTCCGTGACAGAGGTGAGATCGTTTGATCTGTTCTTGCTTATGCGCCTGAGAATGCGTGCAACTGCCCGCGTAGCTAGCGACCAAGATGAGAACTTGGACAAGCGATCAACGATGCTCACATGTTCAGTGGTCTTTGTACTGAGCACTAGAGCACTCCTGACCTCTGGATCTCCGACTGTTAACTCTGGTACCTCATCTGTAGCCAGCTTTATTTCCTTGTTCCATAAGAACTTGGGCCCAGTCAGCCAGGTAGATGACAAGAGCTCACTAGCAGTTAAGCCCCGAGAAGCATGGTCAGCAGGATTCTCACTTGTTGGGACATATCGCCACTGTTGTGGGGCTGTGCTGAGCTGAATCTTCTGAACGCGGTTAGCCACAAACGTGTGGAATCGTCGTGCTTCATTTCTTATATAACCTAAGACCACTTTAGAGTCGGTCCAGAAGAACTCCTCAACGTTAATAAATCCCAATTCCTCCTTAAGCATGTTACTTATATTCACGGAAACGACTGCTGTCGTCAGTTCTAATCTTGGAATCGTTGTGACCTTGGTAGGAGAGACACGTGATTTTCCTACAACTAAGGCACAATGAATATCTCCCTCTTCGTTTTGGAGACGTAGGTAAGAACACTGACCGTAACCCTTCATACTGGCATCAGAGAAGTGATGCAACTCTGTCTTTGAGACCCTTCCAAATCCAGCAGGTGAGTAGGTATAGGATATGGTGAAATTATCCAAGTGGGTCAGATCACTTCTCCATTTTTCCCATTTTGGGCGAAGCTCATCAGTGAGAGGATCATCCCAGCCAGTACCCCGTCTGCACATCTCCTGAAGAATGATCTTCGCTTTGAGGACGACTGGCGCCACAAACCCAAGAGGATCATACAGAGAAGCCACTGTAGATAAAATGCCGTGTCGTGTTGCAGGCTGCTCCTTAAGGCTGACGTTAATCCTGAAGTGGTCAGAATCCACATCCCATTGAATCCCGAGAGCTCTCTCAAGTGGCAAATCATCAAATGCGAGGTCCATATCCTTCACGTTGATAGCTCGCTCAGAGGGTGGTATAGTCTCTAATTCCTCTCTGTCGTTAGACACGAACTTATGTAGTCGGAGACCACCCATGGCGCAGAGTTCACGAGCTTCCCTGGCAAGCTTAATAGCATCTTCAGTGTTTACAACACTCACGAGCCCATCGTCTACATAAAAGTCCCTCATAACAAATCTCGAGCCTTGAGTGTAGATGTCGCGATTCTCCTTAGCTAGATGTTTCATCCCATAGTTTGCACATCCCGGAGAGGAAGCTGCACCGAACAGATGTACTTTCATGCGAAACTCGCTGGGCGGTGAGTTCAAATCTCCTTGCTTCCACCAGAGAAAGCGCAGGTAGTCACGATCAGCTTCGTCCACATGAAACTGATGGAACATCTTCTGAATGTCACACATCAATGCTACGGGGTGCTGTCGGAAACGGATGAGAACTCCACTTAAGTTGTTCAACATGTCAGGTCCAGAGAGGAGGTGATCATTCAGGCTTGTTCCTTTGTATCTGGCTGAGCAATCGAACACCACGCGAAGTTTATCTGGCTTCTTTGCATGATGCACACCATGATGGGGAATGTACCATCTCTCACCTTCTCTCCCACCTTCCTTGACCTGCTCAGCATCTCCCTTTCCGATGACCTCCTCCATAAACTCAACATAATGCTCCAAATACCTTTCATCACGTTGCAATTTCCTTTTAAGGTGAAGGAGACGTGTCATAGCTGAGCCTTTGTTGTCAGGTAAGCTGGGTCTGGTTTTGAAGGGCAGAGGCATTTCATAATGGCCATGTATGTTTTTCCTTATTCCCTTATCCAGTATGTTGAGGAATGTGATGTCGTCTTGTGACACAATTTTGCTGTCGTCACTGCCATGTTTGAAGTCAGACTCTAAAATGCGGATGACGTCGGTAGGAGTTACCGGAGGTAGCTCCTTAACTGTAATTCTGTGACACAGATGACGTGTGCTCAGCGCATCATGGGTTTGTAATGAGCGTCCTACAATACTCCATCCTAAGTCCGTCCTTACAGCGTAGGGTTCCTCATCTCCTCCTAAAAGGACTTGTCTTGGTGCCATGGCTCTTGAGCAGTTGTAGCCGATTAAAAGGCCTACTACACAGTCCTTCAGTGGTTGGATTTCATCCACTAATTCCGCAAGATGACTCCATTGTTTAGCTGTCTCACAAGTGGGGATGTGAGAACGGTTTACAGGTATGCAGTCCTTTGTATAGGCGACCGGAAGATCGACTTGAATTGAAGAACTATATCCTCTAACACGAAGCCCAGAAACACTTTCGCTTGTGAGAACTGTATCCTTACCACTCATAGTCATCAATTTCAGTTTCACTGGATACTTGTCAGCATTAAGTTCATCACTCACTTCTTGATCAATAAACGTAGTATCGCTTTGAGTGTCAAGCAACGCATAGACAAGTTTCTCAGTACTTGGATCTTTTTTAGATGAAACCCAGACTGGTATCACCATGGATGTGTTGGATGACCCTTCACCTGCTACACTGAGTGACGTTGCAGCAGCACGTCGATTTGTCTCTGGTTCTGATGTAGACCTTTCCCTTTTGTAATTGTCATCATGTAGAGCTGTAGTATGCTTTCCTTTGCAGTGGTCGCAGTAATGACGGTGACGGCAGTCTCTCACGCTGGGGCCGGGTTTCAAGCATCCATAGCAGAGTTTCTTCTCTTTTATGTAGTTGCGTCGCTCAACCAACACCATCTCGGTGAACTTGGAGCATGCATGAAGCTGGTGTCTATTATCTTGACAAAGGATACATGAAGTCTTAACTTTCCTCTGTTCTGACTTGTGGTTTTCATTGTCAGGAACTGTTTGAGTGGAAAGAACACTGGCTTTGTTTTTCTTCACGTCTCTGAGATTTCTCTTCTCAGCACTAGAATCGGATGAACGAAGGGCATGAAAGGACGTAATGGGGTTGCAAGCAATCTCAGCTTCAGTCGATGTGAATTTTGCAAACTCCTTGAAACTTGGGAATTCTTGATTTTCATTTAGGCTTTGCGTGACTTGTCGATTCCATCGCAAAGCTGCCCAGTCTGGTAGTTTGTGAACGAGCTTCTGGTTCTCCTCACAGTCATTTAATATGTCGAGGCCCTTGACATAAGGCATGGCATCTTGGCAAGCATTCAGAAAATCTGCGAAGCGTCTAAGTCCTTCAGCATCCTTTGATGGGATTCTCGGCCAGTTGGTTAGCTTTTCTCTGAATGCTCTCTGAATGGCGAATGGCTGGCCGAAGCGACGATTTAGTTTGTCCAAGGCATCTTGGTAGGCTTCATTGTCATTTCGATAGAAGTTGCCATCTAAAACCTGCCGTGCTGGACCACCAACATATTTTTTCAGGTAGTATAGTTTTTCAGCTGGTGTGATTGCCCTTTGATCAATGAGTGAGGTGAATGCTGCCTTCCATTCAATGAATTGTATGGGATTGCCATTGAAGACAAATGGCTCAGGAACAGGAAGCCTATTTAAGGCTATGTTGTCTTGAAGAATCTGAGCGAGAGAGGGAACGTCTGTATAACGGGGCGATGCGACTTGAGACAGGGGCAATGCAGTTACAGGCACATTCTTTGCTTCCATGTTCCTTTCCCTTTTAGCATAGTTAGCATCCTTGTGTTCTGTTTCCTTATCGTAGATCTTCAACTTGGCTTGGGCTGCCCGTATCTCTTTCTCTGCCTGCAATCGCTCCAACTCACGCCTTTGTGCCTCTAAAGCTTTGCGTTGTTGTTCCTCCAACTCTCTTATAGATTCCTTTTGCCTTTCTTCCTCTAGCAGCATCTGATAATTTGACTCTTTTACTGCTAGTTCAGCTGCAGCATCCACACGTTTTGCTTTCATGGAAGTAGTTATGGAGCTGTGGCTGTCAGACTGGCTGTGACTTAACGAAGAAGCTGCGGATCCATAGACAGACTTTGCATAGTCATGGCGGAGCAGTTCATGAAGGCGATGTCTTTCCTGCTGTTCATTGAACTCGCTTTCATTATCTATAGCTCTGCTGTAGGCAATGTTGGTGATTTCTGTAGTCACCGATTCACACGTATCAACTCTTCTTCTAATGTCGGTAGAGGGTGTGGTGAGATTTCGAATTTCAAAATAAATGGTCATTATGTCTTCCTTTTCTTTCTTAAGCTCTTCAATGAGAGGCCAGAGTTGACTCTCTGACATAAAAGACTTTAGCTGATCTCTTGCCTTGCGTGTGTGGAGCTTCCACTGCTCGTACATGGCATACAGCCTTTTCTCTTTTTTCTTGGCCTCTTCGAATTGATGTGCGCGCATCTTCTCTGTGGGATAGCGCGTGCGTTCAGAGCGTCTAGGGCCTTCAAGAGCATTATCATCCTTAAGCTTGCCTTGGAAGTCAGTTAGACCTTGTTGTTTAGCTTCATTTGTTTCCTTCAAACATGGTCTCTCTGATGAGTCTACCATTATGTGGGCTTCACTTTGTAAATCTTCATGCTGAGAACTAGCCATCTGCTCCACCACCTCCTTCTCATTACCTGACTCTGACATTATTATCTAATTTTAAACTCTAATGGCAGAAGAAGACCCCTTTAGAAGATATAATCAATCCCTTGTTATGGAACAGCAAACATGAAATATCACAACATCAGATAATAGCTAGCACATATGCATTTACATATAGACATTCAAATAACTGTAAATGTCAATGTAATATCACAATAAACAAAACGTTATTAGATCCAAAATGTGAGAAATGTAAATGCAACAGCTTCAATAACCACAGTTAAGAAATGAAACAGATGCGAAGTCCAAAAAACGTATGTGTCCTTAATTAGAAAGAGTCCATGGAATGTATGCAGGTATGGGTGTAAAATGCAACAAGAGTTTATTTTGATGCTCTCCTTACTGAGCCGTTGAGTATTAAATGTTCAGTCCAATAAGCAAATCATCTGTTGTTCGCCTTATATGCTGTACTACAGACAGTATAATAATGGGTTACTACTCACAATCCTCCATCAATGTCCGTGCGTGTGACTGTACTTGACCATTGCACCGAATACGTGAGACCGCTGTCCAAAGTAAGTCAGGCGCGAAGCGCGCGGATGCAACTCGATGAGTCCACGCTGACACCTCGTGGCGATATCGCGGAAGCTAGCCGGCGCCGTGAAGACCTTCCGTGGTCCGTCGTAGACAACGAGTTGTCGTCGGTATCGATGCGGGTCAAGCTCTTACTGTAGCAAACCCCCAGCCAGACAATGGTGAAGCGTACTGATGTTTCCAGAAGCCTTTATTTGTATTTAGCCGTCAGCCTTGATTAAACACAAATCTACTTTCGTTTCCATATTTCTCCTTGAAACAACGTAAGAGCTACAGGACAGATAAATAACATAAAATGAGCTCTTACAAACATAAACATTACCCGACTATTATTAACAATGCTAAAAATGTACATTAGCTTGCCACGAGAGAAAATAATACATTTAAACACTTTTTCACAGATAAATGAATTAACCTTCATATTACTGCACATAACCATAAAACAAGATAAACACACAATACCTTGTTCCCGTTCCAGCTAGGTGCTTAAATGATCCCTTTTGAGCTTTATAAAACCTCAGACCAAATTGTGTCTTTCCTTCTTCCCTCCGTGGATGCGTCTGACTAACTAGTCTCACCCTTATAGACGCGAAATTAACGTTCCACTAGGAAGCGCCAAAATAAAAGTCTCTTAACATTAACAGAGAAAATAATAAAATAAAGCTCTGAAATTATTATTTTCAATTTCCTTAGAGTTAGTTACACATACTTCTAGGGCACTTCATGTCCAAAGACTTGTAAGCTAGTGCTACTGCATCTACTACCCATATGCCATATCCATATCCTATTTGCTTGAGGGAGTGGCTTACCAAACTACAGTCCTTACATTCAGACTCTCTGTTGGTCCACATACTTTCACTAAGTATGTAAAACTAAGCGCTTCTTCCCCATCTGAGGCAGACAGGAATCCCACACTAAGCGCCTCTTTCCCCTCTGAGGAAGACTTGGGTTTTAGGATCAACTTTGGCAAGAGCTCGCTGCCCCATTCCTGGAGGCAGTCTTCGACTCAGACCAAATGAAGGCTTGGTTTTCTCAGGAGCGTATCTTAAAGATCAGGAGCATGGCAGCCTCATTCAAAGTTCTTCCATCCCCTCAAGAGATTTCATAAGCTCCTAGGCCTCATGGATGCGGCTTCCTTGGTTATTCCGTTAGGATTGCTCTTCCACCCAAGATCACTCGGCTGTGTCAGGGCCCTGGTCCTTTGAAAATCAGCCCGCTTTTACCAAACCGGGTGCTGCTGCGTTCAGTTGCCAGGAGGAAAATAGTCATGACAGACTCCTCCTAGACAGGCTGGGGCGCCCTGAGTGGTGGCAGGATAGCCTTTGGCTTATGGACAACCCCTATATCAAACTGGCACATAAACCGCTTGAATCAGACGCACTGGCACACTGATCTGTGATAGGTCTGTTCGTGCATTAGGTCCAACCCCCTATGGGCGGGTTTAAAAGGGTGGGAAAGAGTGCTTGTAGTCTTTACAGAAATTACACTTCCTTCTACAATGATGTAAAATGACGATTTTTGCGTCATTGTAGGAGGAAGTGAAAAAGGTAAATAGCAGATTTCTCTCGTCTCAGGGGAAAATTAGTTTGTGTTGCATGACCATTCAGTCCCTCCAGAAAAACGTGATTATGCGATCACTGAATTTAATGCATATTCAGCCAAAGTCTGCATATTCATGCGGGGGCCGCATTTTTTCAAATTCGCCGCATAAATTGTCGATTTCCATGCACAATATGCGGGGTTTGCATGATTTCATAATCCTCACATTTTCGTTGCAAAAAAGTCACATATATCTTAGCAGAAAGTTGAAAAATGTTGCGTTTGCTTCACACAAGAGCAGCCATTTCCCCCTGTTTCCATGGGAACGTTATGAAGTGACACAATTATGTGACGGGATAGGTCACAGCTGAAGTTATTGCAGATGCCAGACAGACTCACAGAGGCGATTGACATCTCACAAATCGAACTCGTATAATCTTTCTGTCACACGTTCTACCGTCACATTGTTACTTAATGAACAAAATAAGATAAAATAAGTAGCATCAAACAGAAATTACCCGCACACATAGGGTGTTCGAGGTGCACATATAATATAACACTGCAGACAGTTCAACAGGGAGCGCACAGCTCTTAAAGGGGCCACACCTTATTTACACTCGTTACAGTCTGAAATAAAACAAGATGAGAAATTAAATATTCCCAGCACTTTCTATGATGTAGTATGCTTGTTTATCAAAGGAAGTAATAAGAAATGACTCTTTATATTAATATAGTAGCCTAGTGAGAACAGGGCGTTGGGGAATCACTTTTTTTCTCTTTTTCATCAAACCGCAGTTTTTGCAAGTTCCTGCAATTTTTCCAAGTAACCGCAATTTCATCGCATAAAATTGCATAAATATCCCACATATTCCATTGCATTTTCAAAGAAAACAGGCTGCATAATCAAGGATTTTTGCCCGCAACAATCACAAAAAAACTTCGCGATTTTCTAGAAGGACTGACCATTCAATAGTATAACTGGGTTTCTAACAATGGAAAGCTTACTGCAAATGGGTGGAGTGCCCCTTTAAGTTCCTTGTTCGGTCCCAGCTGGACCTTTCCACTAGCCTGGGTTTCCCCATTCTGCCTTGCAACAGCACGATTTTATTCGCGCTGCTAGGCAGTCTGGATACCATGAACCAAATTTTCCCCTGAAATAGGGAACCAATCACAGAACTGGGAGGGAGCACAGGCACATTTGATAGACGTACAGGCGCATTTGATAGACATTCGTAGCACCCAATAATACGGCTCTGGGCATTCGTAAACCACGCCTCAAATACGAGAAAATTAACATGTGGTTTCCAGACCACGTTTCATTCTCAATGATACGTGGTCTGGCGTTAGCCAGGCTACCTTTTCCACAGTCCTTAGGGCACTATGGGGCCTTTCCTTTTAGCCGCTCGAGTCAACTGACCTTCTGTCCCTCTCGCTTAAGACTGCCCTCTTGCTGGCTCTAGCGTCAGTTAAGTGAGTTAGATACTTGCAGGCTCTGTCTGTGGATCCTCCCTGCCTCAAATTTGGCCCTAACAACAGCAAAGTGGTCCTTAGGCCAAGGAAAGGTCAAAGGTGCCTGTCTCATCTTCTGTCCAAACATACTGCACCGCCTTAAAGGAACACTCCGACTTTTTGGGACTTTAGCCTATTCACCTTACCCCCCAGAGTTAGATAAGTCCATACATACCTTTTTCATCTCCGTGCGTGCTATAAGTCTGTTTGACGCACCCACCGCTAGCCTAGCTTAGCACAAAGACTGGATGTGACTGGTTGCAGCTTTCATACTAATCCAAATGAGTGGCAAAATAACGCAAACGTTTTCCTATTTACATGTTGTGATTTGTATAGTCACATAATGTACAAATAACAAAGTCAAATGAGACACAGACATCTTTTAACCGTATAAAACCTGGGAACTATTCTCTGAAGGCGAAGCACTGCTACTTTGACAGAGTAATAACCGCATCACCGGAGACACGCCGTGGTGAGGAGCGGAGAGTTCGCTCAGTGTTTGGGTAACAGAGTCAGCAATTTATAAATAGTAAAAGCGTAGTTTAGAGTCATGGGTTTTCGCTCTATTGTAAATAGCTGCGACTGTAAACAGGGGAGGTAACATGTTTCACAGAATTCCAACTAAAAACGCTGACTGGATGAAGAAATGGCTAACTTACTCTGGATATTTATCCAAACACACCTAAGATTATCAAGGGACATTATGTTTGCTCGGTACATTTCAATGAGGACGACTATTTTGAAAAAATAATGTGCTGAAGGATACGGCCATCCCATCGATAGCACAGACAGGACAAGTGGATCACTGCGGCTGAGGTAAGTGTTCCGTTATGTTTTTAGATGACCTAGCAACAGGCTTAGATGACTGGCAACATTACATACTTGGGTATCAACATTTCCTCCAGACTGTCAGAGTTGAATAATCTTAACTATATTCCACTTTTAAAAAAAATTGGAGATGAGCTAAAACGCTGGACTAACCTACCACTGTCACTTATCGGTCGCATTGCTACAATTAAAATGAAAATCTTACCACAAGTCAATTATCTATTCTCAATGCTTCCAACAACACCCTCCGAAAAATGGTTTAAATCACTTGATTCACTAACCTCTCATTTCTACTGGAAAAATAAAACACCTAAAATATCACTAGGAAAATTACAAAAAACAAAATCACAAGGCGGCCTAGAAGCTCCTAATTTTCTGTATTACTTTTTAGCAAATCAGCTACAATATCTATATAAGTGGATTCATAAAACTAAATATAATAATTCATGGATAGAACTAGAACAAAACCATTGTAAAGATACCTCAATTTCAGACCTTGTCTTTCTACCAAAATCAATTCAGAAAATGCCATATTTTAATAACATTACCATTGCATCAACTCTGACAGCCTGGTGGCAAGTAAACAAAATTAACAAATCCCCACTAACATCATGTAGACACACCCCCATCTGGTTCAACCCTGATTTTCAATTATGCAATAAACCAATACATTTTCCATCTTGGCGACAAAAGGGAATCACTCATCTCCATCACTTATTTGAAAACAACCAATTCATATCGTTTAAAACATTAGTCCAGAGGTATGGTCTTGGGGGAGAACAGTTTTTACAATATCAACAAATTAAATCCATAATAAAATCCAAGATTAACATAATTAATAACCCACTCCATCCCCCTCAGTTAATGGAAGATATAATGAAAATCACTAACACCAGCAAACTAATATCAAAACTACATAAATGTTTACTGAACAATGATACAACAATTATAATACCCAAAAACAAATGGGAAAAAGAATTAACCTTCTCCCCCAACACCGACCTCTGGAAAGAAATCTGTAACAACACATTTTCAATGACTAATAATGCTAACCTCCAGCTTATACAGTTCAAGATTATTCACAGGATTCATATCACCGAAAAGAAGATGTTTTTAATGGGCCTGAGGGACACAGACGTTTGTTCACAGTGCACACTGGGGAGCACAGATGATTATTTTCATGCCTTATGGACCTGTCAGTCAGTTCACTCATTCTGGATATCAGTGACCACAAAACTATCCGTTATCATGGGTTGTGAAATCCCTCTTTCTCCATCACTCTGCTTACTGAACAACTGCATTGAAGTTGATAATCTCCCAATCAATTACAAAAACCCACTCCTAATTTCTCTAACTATCGCCAAGAAAGTAATTTTGCAAAATTGGAAGTCCAAAAACCATATACACATCAATCACTGGACCAACCTTCTAATAGAATACATCACATTTGAAAAAATAACATATACTAACAAGAACATTATTTCTAAATTTCTTGATATCTGGAACCCATTCCTAACTCATCTTCATATACATCAGTAGCCTGGGACCGGACCAACGCACTTCCCCAATCACATGTTTACAAATTAATAATAAAATATTATCTGTGTATTACTGTACAGCACTATAATAGATGCCCCTTATATATAGGTATGAATGTGTGTGTATATATGGATGTATTTGTATGTATGTGTACGTGTATATAAATGTTTGTATATGTGTATATGTATAATATTTGATAAGCTGTATACTTTTATAATCTGCATTTTATCACTATTTGCTACATATCTTTATAGGGTGGTGGTAGTATGGAAGATGAAATATATTATTATTATTATTATTATTATTATTATAGAATTATGAGCCCCCCATTTCTTTTCTCTCTATAAGTAACCAGTCAGAAAATACTACGTATAAATATTAGTAACATTATTTTCTATTTACTATTACTATTTATTTTTATGTAATTTTATTTATTTATTTTTTTAACTGGGTCGGGCATCTGGCCCGGGTGCTGTTGGTGGGCGCGGCTAGCACGCCCTGTTAGTGATTGGACTAAATGGCCCTTCCCCTTCACTACCTCTAGCCAAACCCCTCCCATCAAGTAAAATAATTCTTTTTAAGTGATACCAGGGTTGGATGTGGTGTCTCTGGCTAGGGAGCTAACCAGTGTACGCCTCGGTCCAAACCATGGGACAAAACAAAAAAAGAAAAAAAAAAAACAAAGAAAAAAAAAAAAAAAAAAAAAAAGGGGGGGGGACCCAACCACCAATAACACTTGGCTGTGTCAGGTCACAAACAGACTAGGGGAGCTTGGTTTGGAGGTGCCTGTTGTGGTCCCCCGGTGGAAAAACTCAATGTAGCCCAGAAGTATAACGATGGGGGTTGGGTGTCACTGAAGGTGGTGGAGGGGAATCGTGTTATTGAATCGAGGGGAAACATCTGTGTCTGGGGGGCCTGTTGGTTGCGCTCACTGGCAGTTCTGGGTCAGCCCTTTGGGTGTCACTGAAGGTGGTGGAGGGGAATCGTGTTATTGAATCGAGGGGAAACATCTGTGTCTGGGGGGCCTGTTGGTTGCGCTCACTGGCAGTTCTGGGTCAGCCCTCTGACCCAGAGTTTAGAGCAGATGTGCAATAAAAATAAAATTAAATGTATTCTTATTGTCATATTGCTATTGTCACTACTGTTGTAGATTGCTATAGCCTATATTACTATTATTGTCATGAATATTATCATTATAAATACTATCATTGATACTGCCACCACTAACACTAATACGGATACATGTATATATGTATATATATATATATATGTGTGTATATATGTATGTATATATATATATATATATATATATATATGTATATGTTTCTTTGTGTTTGTCAAAGTCTCTATCATATCCTCTACAACTATTCAGATACTACCGAATTGCATCACAGAAAGGATCTCGTGTGCCTACATATACCACTTTGTCGATAACTGTGTGGGGCTGTTGTGAGTTTTTCTGTTCTCTGTTGTTTTTGTTTTTTTTTTGTTGTTGTTTTTTTTTGTTTTTTTGTTTCCCCTTTCCTACTTCTGTATTGTAGATGTGTCTCACTGAATCTTACCTGGTATGTGTTACTGTTTTGTTAACCTGCAATAAAAAAAAAAAAAAAAAAAAAAAAAAAAAAGATGACCTACTGTAACAGTGCCATTAGCCAGATCTAATGTAACGTTAGTGACACTATTATATGATTAGGGTATGAATATGTTTTTATTTTGATGCGGTGCGGACGCGCTTGGGAAAAAAACGAGCGCGTTCACCGCGTTGAACTTGCACCCTGCGCGCGGCGCGCCTAGTAGCCTTAATTTGAAATAACCATGGAAATAACGAACTTGAGCGTGCAAAAGGGTACGATAGGCTGTGAGTTCATTGTGGAAAAACAATTTGTGCTATTACTTTCCCCTTATTCTATCCTATAGTAATGCAATACTGTATATTATATAGGCTACTGTTGAATACATTTGGTTCAGCTAATAAATTGCTTTTAAATTATATTGATTCCTGTAATAATAATTATTTATTCATGTGATATTTATAAATCTGGGTGCGTTTTTGGTTGGAAATCAATGAAACATGGTACTGTATTACCTGGTCTCCCCTGTTTATTGTCACAGCTCATACAATAAAGCAAACACCCATGATAAACTATGCTTTTCTATCTAACGTTAGTAATTGCTGACTCTTTATTCCAACGCTGAGCGAAGCGAACTCTCTGCTCCTCGTCACGGTGCGTCTCAGGTGATTGTTATCACTCTGCCCAAGTAGCAGTGCTTCGCCTTCAGAAAATATAGTATTTATACGGTCAAAAGATGTCTGTGTCTCATATGGCCTTGATATTTGCACACTCTGTGACTATACAAACCACAACATGTAAATAGGAAAACGTTTGCGTTATTTTGTCACTCATTTGGATTAGTATGAAAGCTGCAACCATTCACATCCAGTCTTTGTGCTAAGCTAGGCTAGCGGTGGGTGCGTCAAACAGACTTATAGCACGCACGGAGATGAAAAAGGTATGTATGGACTTATCTAACTCTGGGGGGTAAGGTGAATAGGCTAAAGTCCCAAAAAGTCGGAGTGTTCCTTTAAAAAAATTATCGACTTTTTTAAAACCACATTATGCGAGCGTAAAAACATTTTTTGTTTCCATTGGGCGTATTTTCAATTTTCAATTTTAATTTGCGCAATTTGTAGGTAAATGAAAAACCAGCTACTGCTAATGATTTAAGAGTTTTTTAAAAAGAGTGGGTGGTTTTTACATTTTAAGGGTGGGTGTGTACATACACTGCCGACACACATTTATGTTCAAACACCATGTAAAAATTAATTTAGCATAATAGATCCCATTTTAATAAGTCAGAGTTTTTACTCGTTGATTCTGTCAATCCTAGGGTTAATAAACAAGAACACACCATCTCCGAGCAGCAAGGAGTCTCAACAAGACTTGTGGGACACCTCAGCTCTGATTAACAAACCTCTCGCACCAATTGGAGGAGCTCCAATGTCCAGAATCAGCCCAGGTGAGCACACAGCCACACACCTATATATATCATACGTGAATTAAAGCTGAGACTTCAACAATACGCAATTCACAATTCATTTGCATTCATCCAAGACGTAGTGCTTGAGGTCTTTTAACCCTAGAATGCATGAACCAAACAACCTACACAGATGCATAAAGTGGGTCAAAGATTTATATTTATTGGTCTTCTTAAAATTAATCTATTACTTTTTAATGAAATATTTGCAATAATTGATGATAGACAAAATTTTTAATTGATCCAATGCTGTCTTATTATTTGTTCAATAAAAGGTGGCATTTATTATTTTTTAAATGCAATAGTACTTTTTTCACACATTTTTTATTTATTTTTTTCAAACTAATTTAGAACTACTGTAAATTAGGCGGTAGTCTAAACTTTCCCTCCCCACATTTCTTGTAGAATGTGCATGAATAAATACGGGACATTTGACAACCTTTTTGCAACCTTGGGGTAGTGATACAAATATGATATTGAGTAAAACACTGAATAAGCAAATATTATTTTAACACATTTTTAAAACCACGAGTCAATTTGACCTCCTTTATGCATTCTAGGATAAGTAAATGATGCATTTTAGCAACCAATTTGTATAAAACTCCCTTTTGTCTTAGTAGTTTGAGCCTAGTAGTATTGCTTATTTGCATAATGTTAAGGACCCCACATTACTGACCAAGTGTTCATTAAGTCTATATTCATATCCATATTCTTAACTTTCCCACCTGATCTCACTACTTCAGTGTTGTGCATCATTCAGAACTAAATTTACAATGCCTTTTAAATTCAAATCATATTATAAATTAGGTTATAATTCAAAATATAAATAATAAAAAAAAATTGAAAATCTGTTTTATTCATTTCCCATCAAAAACACAGCATATAATTAGAAAAAAGATACCTATACAAATAAAGAAATACCCATAAAAATGACTTGGCAGACATTTGGTGACATCATATAGCAACATCTGTTTCATGGCTTTATAATTGTTTTTACAGAATATAACTTTTATTGTTTCTCAAATTTTTTAACAATTCTTTATTCTACGTATCAGGGTATAATGGGCATAATTGGTTAACATTAGGAATATAATTATTCATGTTTTATAACAAAACTTTTCAATGAATAATTGAATTATTTTTGTTGTGTGACTGTTTTGAATTTCTTTGAATTGCAATTCATTTTTAAAAAATCATTCAACCTTCCATTTTCAAATTCAGCTGCAAGATCACTTTCAAATAAATCTTTTGAATTGACATGAAACTAAATCTAAAATTCTGAATTTTGCACAACCCGGCTTCATGTAATTCTAATTCTTGTCTACTTTAACTGTAATGCTGTCCATCGTTTCTCCCTGCATGGATTCAGAGGAAAGCAGCAGTAAAGCCACAGATAAAGCTAAAGAAAGGACACTAGAGCAAAATGAACAGGTTAAAGGTACATAGCAACAGTGCTGTTCAGATTTTACCCACATCATGGATTTTGGCCTGTGGTGTAAATGCCTGGAAGACATTTCAACAAAAATTGGCAGTCATTGAGGAAATTGATTATTAAAGTCCCCCTGTAGTCAATAATTGAATCCCTTAAAACTCATTGTTAATCACTAAAATTACATATTTAAATGTTTGTTTTTTTCCTTTTTTTGCTTGAAAAAAAATTGCTTGAATGTAATTCTACACCCTTACCTCATTTACAATACGCGGTTCTATGGATAATAAAATTAGACCCTCCTCTACTCACTCACACCAGCTCAGAGATCCACTCATTGATAATCGCACGTTAACTTGATTGGTTACAAGGTTGTTTGTGATGTCAGAAACACCAGTGATTTCAAACTGCAAAAAAAGCGGTTGAGACTGTCTTCGGTTCAGTGCAGGTCAAAATACTCAACAATGGTGTTGACTTATAAATGTGCACGTTTTGTCTTAAAGCATATTAAAAACACCACACGGATATATAACACCATAAAGCTTGATTTTCACCACAGGGGGACTTTAATACTGACATTTGGTAGAATGAGTAAATTTAACACCTTAAGTAGATATATTTTGCAAAATTATTGAGAATCAAGGCCTTGTTTGATTGTTTGTTTAGCTGGTTGTGCTCTCTTTCTTGACAAGTTGTGGCCTCTGCTCACAGGAAACTTTGTAACCACTACATACAATCTCTCTGGAGGATACATGCCTTCTTTCCAGAAAAAGGAAGTGGGGTCCGTAGGACAAAGGATTCAGCTCGCCCCTCTCGGACACCAGCATGCGCGTAAGAGTTCAATATCTAATAGTCTACTTCCTCCTACTTCTAGTTTTGACCTTCTGCATTTGTTAAAGGGAAAGTTCACCCAAAAATTAAAATTAGGCCATGATTTACTCACCCTCAAGTCATCCTAGGTGTATATGACAGTCTTTTTTTAGATGAATGCAATCAGAGTTATATATATATATATATATATATATACTGTATATATATATAAATGCCCTGGCTCTTCCCAGCTTTATAATGGTAGTGAATGGCCGTTTCTGTTTTGAAATCCATAAAAGTGCGTCTACCATCTCATCCACTCTCCCTGCCTGGCCTGGAAAATGGCCTTGATACACTCATCCTCTCCTCCTTCTTTCACACCTCGTTGACTACCAGCTTCCTCCTTTGAGCTGGACCTGCCTTGTGCCATTTAGGAGGAGCTAAACTGAGCCCAAAACCCCCTCTTCCATGCTCTACCTGTCCCACGATATTCCCAATTTGAAGGACAGCCTTTGCCCTACTACAGATTTCTTTGCTGACTACTTTCTACCAGTTTTTAACACAGGGGCTGCCTCACTTACACATTTGTCGCGTGATTCTACTAAGGTCATTTCCAGTCTGACCTTGGCACACTTAAACTCCTCGGTTAAAGCAGAGACTGGCAGCTGCAATATTCCTTTACCATAAAGTCCCACTCTGCCGAGGCAGCGTGGAACTCCCAACCATTTTCCTGATGTATGAACTTATTAACACTTCCAGCTTATCCACTGTTGTCAAGGAAACCTTGTACACAGTCAGTGGCCACAGCAACCTCGGCAGTAAACTGAAAGCACCAGAGTTTTAGATTGCCTGGTAGAGCACAGCTGTTTATGCTCTTCAGCCCTTTCACTGCTTTTTGTTTAACTTCTCCCTCTTGAACCACATCTGAGTCATCTTCTGCCCCCGCTCTCGCAGACTCTAGGGGTATTTTTCTCTTTAATTTCTCAGAAGCCTCGGGCAGTTATCTCCAGCATCCTGTAAACATGGAGCTGGATACTGCCGACAAGGGTAGCTAATCCTTACCAGCCCCATTGGGGTCTCTTTCCTCCTGTCAGCTGTCTCTCCATGCTGGCACAAGGTCTTTCCCTTGTTGCCACCAGCACTATTCACCGCAATCACTGGACGTATCCAGATCTTCATGATTTCCATTACACGAGAGTAGATGTTAAAACTTCATGCTGATTTGTACTCGGCTTTCGCCAAGATAAGCAAAACTTAAGACGTAGCTTTACAGTAAACTATGCTTTTCCATCCATTTACGCTTCTTTCCATATGGTGGTGTGACTCCCCTTCTGTACGGCGTTAACAGCTGCAGTGTACTTGGTGCGTCAGCACACATGACGGCTGCAACTACAGTGTGGTCTCCCCAGTTGGACCAGCACGACAACCATCTGGATTGAGCCGAGTAGGGGACATCTTTAGGGTCTTCAAGTGGGCACCTTAAAAACTATAAAGCAAAATAACAAGCGCAACTTATGGGATTATTGCGACATACTGCTGATATTTACGCTACGCCATGACACACTATTCTACTTCTGACGTCATAAGTTGCGTCATAAGGGGCAAGTAGACTGCGTATGGCCGGAAGTAGGGCTGCACGATTAATCGACTTTTAATCACGATCACGATTTTGGCTTCCCACGATCAAATTCACGTGATCGAGCGATATTTAAAATGCGTCATCCAAAAGCCAATCTAGCGCTCCGTAAACCACTGTCTGATAACGTGCCTCCACGAGCTCCAGTGCGCAAGAGAGAAGTGTGTCTGCGCGCGAGCTATAGTGATCAAGAGAGACGAGTGTCCAAGCGCGCTGAAAAGTGCGCGAAGGGTAGCATCCTCGAAATTCCGGCTTCCAAGGATCCTTCCGTGACATTGAGAAACACTTTGAGACGATGGTGTCTGTGTGCGAGCGACACGGAGTGACAGCACGCGAGAGATACCGTTGTAGACTGAGTGACAGTTTGCATTAGTAAATCGGTATATACATACTACATAGTAATATATAATTACTATATAAGAGGCATGAAAGTTCGATTAATGGACTCCAATAATCAGTAGTCTAATACAAACATCTTGTTTTGAACTATTGTTTAATAAATAGAAATAATTCGACCACATAAACTTTTATTTGGAGGATTAAATAGATTAAATGTATGCAGTAAGACTTCACAACTAATCACTAACACTGTACCACAACATTTTCCCTTTTTTAAGTGTCAAATAACAATGACTCATAGGGGTGTGCAAAAAAATCGATTCACATTTGAATCGCGATTCAATCTTTACCGATTCAGAATCGATTCATAGAATTCCAAAAATCGATTCATAGGCTATATTTTTTAATGGCGTGCAGGGGCGGAGTGGCAATCGGGTAAGTCGGGACTTTTACCGGTGGTCCGGTAGTGTTTCTATGGTTTCGAGGCTGCGAGGGCCGGTCTGATAAATAGTCATTGCAAGTTCTTGCCGCCCGCTGGTCAAACTGTGCAGCCACTCTGCTCAACCCGTAAATAAATGCATCGATCCGCAGATCTTATGTTTGAGTTCTGTAGATGTTTTGCCAAGCGTGTCAGAGGTTACGGGTTCTAAACCGCACTCGTATAGTTTTTTCTCTCTCTCATCAAAACCGAATATGTTCATCACGTTTGTGTGCATTTTATTTTGTGATTTCACCGGAGTCTCCACAACGGCGATAGATTGAAGTGCGCGTCCGAGAGAAGACTGCGCGAGCCACAGAGAACACTGTATCCCATAGACATAATATATTATGTCTATGGTATATCCATGACACTGATTGCAGCGGACACGAGCGCTCAGCTTGATTTCAAAAACAACAGGTCTCTTATTTAATAGCGACCTAAATGAATGCTCTGCTAGTTAACTGGAGATACCCGCAAATTACGCGCCTATGAACGACTTCACTGGATCTAAACAAATCAATCTAACCATAGATGTTACCAGTAGTGGTGGCTTTTTTAAATCTATTTAAAATATTTTCGCAAGGGTTCTATGAAATTAGTATATATTTTTAGGAAGTTCAATGTGCCCAGTCGAGTTCACATTTCAACAGTCAACCTGGTAGCTGAAGTAGGCCTACTCCTTAAACCACATTTAGCATAATTGTTTGTTTGATCTGACTATAGCACTTTAAAGCTAAATGTAAAAGCTTTTTATTTAAGTTTTATTTTAAACTTGAATTAAATTTATTTAAAAGCTGGCCAAAGCTTGGCACTTCGCACTTTTTAGTTGCAAAAGTTTTTATTTTTGTATGAAGACATATAAAGTAATATCAAACTTTTCTTTTAAATTATGTCTACTGCAATCAATCACATAGGAAAAAGTAAACTACATTTATGTAGACCTGCGAATCGTTTTTTGAATCGAGAATCGTTTTTGAATCGAAAATCGATTTTGAATCGAATCTCGAGACAAAAAATCGGTATCGAATCGAATCGTGACATTTTCTGAATCGTGCACCCCTAATGACTCATCCATTCATCGAACTTCCATGCATAGTTCTGCCTTGACATGTTCTCATTTGGTTACATTCTGTTATGGAATATTTGTTTTTTACTGATTGTATATTTTGCGCGGGTCCTCCCACCAGTTTCACAAAATCCTGTGGGAAACACTGTACTCACTTTATCTTTATACTTGCTATTATTCTTCCAAATTTTTAACTCAGAGCTTTCAAGCTTTTTATTCTTTTTGTTCTTGCTCTTTAAAAAACTGACATGTTTGCTTTATGTTGTTCTACACTATTTTAAGGTCTGTCGTATCTTTCTTCATTAATTTAACTTTCATTCATTCTCTCTGTCTATCACTCTCAACACATTTATATCTTAGTTGATCTCTCTGCCACTGCTGACTCTAAAACTGGCAAAGCTAAACCTTCAAAGTCCAAACCTTCCTCTACAGTTTCAGTCAATGATATCTCTGAAGGTAAAAGCACAGAACAATAGTTGTCTTAGTCAACACCTCTTCTCAGGGTCCAAAATTAACATTGCCACACCTGCCTTGTACTGTGACATTTTTAACAGACTCCTTGCTATTGGTGACAAAACACTGAAAACATTGTCACTTGCAGCATCATATACAAGTTGTCAGTCTGCGTCTCTCTTTGACAGACCGCAACTGTCAAAACTATGTTTAGGTGCACTTAATAATAATAAGTGCTTAATAAGTGATTAATAATAAGTATACATTGATTTGGATAACTTTCACTAGACTGTTAAGTTTTTGCATTTTTAATGTAACCCATGCTATGTTGCAGTTCCTAATAAAGTTACTGGTCAATTGGCTTAATTTACAAAATACAAGTTTTTAAATGGTAAATGGACTGCATTTAAATGGCTCTTTCAACAGACCAATGGCCACCAACGCGCTTTACATATTGCCTCACATTCACTTACTCATTCATACACCGACAGCGGTGTCAGCCATGCAAGGCGCCATCCAGCTCGTCCGGAGCAGCTGGGGTTAGGTGTCTTGCTCATGGACACCTCAACACTTAGTAGACTGGGGATTGAACCACCAACCTTCCAGTTTGTAGACAGCCTACATGAACCACTGCCACCCCTTTTACTTTCGTTTGGCACTTGGCAAGTGTTAATTTTGGACTCTGCCTTTTCATTGCTATTCTCTCAAAGTGGCCTTAAACTTTGGTTTTGTCGATTTCTCAGATTATGATGGATGGAAAAGGAGAGCAGACCGAACCCAACTCAAGGCAACAAGTTACTCTGCTCTAGGCAAAAACTCCGCCAATCTCATCGCTCGCGCTCCACCGGCTCAGCCAGTGCATGGACGGGTTGATTGGGCTGCAAAATATGGAAACCATCGCTAGTACATCTCATGCGGGCTACAGCTGCCGTGAGGACTAAAGTCGGTTTCAACAATCGTAAATAAGAAATACAAAGATGTTATATGATATCGGTTTATACAGTAGAGGAGCAGCTAGTTCCACACCACACCATGTAAGCCCATGGCTGCTTAATTGTTCAATAAAGGCAAGAATCTTTGAACAATGGCTGTTTAAAAAAAACTTAATTTGATCATCTTCAGTATCTTTCAGTTTTGTTCAGTTTATGCATTCAATGCCTGTAATCCTTTTACAATAAATTGGATAGATCAATATTATTTTTGTAACTTTGACATTTTTTTAGATATGCTGTTAAATATTCTATTTTTTTCTTCTTTTTTGCATTACTATGATTCATGCTGGAAAGCAGTGTTTTTTTTTTTTTTTAATTTTCTTGTATCATTTATGGCTTGTATAATTGTTTTCTGTATTGAGAACTATTACATGAACATATAATGTAGACAGCATTTATTGGGTTGGACCGAAGTCAAATCAATATATGATGTTTTCTAAGTATTTTATAAGCATAAAATGGGCATGTTTTTAACACGAGTCTTTAATTCAGAAATTCACCTTACAACAATGTTTTTTATTGTACATTTTATACAAAATACTTATAAGGACTAAGAGCTGTAATTACATGTTGTTCAGCAAGAATGATTACACTTGAATGAAAGTAGATGGTGATTTCTGAATGGATCATGATTGCTGAGGTTTCTGTAACATTCCGGCTCCAAGTTTTGCCAGCATCAGGACACTGCAAGGAACAATTAAAGGAATAGTTTAGCCAAAACTGAAAATTTTGTCATCCAGCTATGTAAAAGACAAATTGTCTGTTTTTACTCAGAGCTATTGGATAAATTCAGAAGAAAATAAATCCAGCAGATGAGGCATGTGCACTACTTTTAAAAATAGCTTTTTTTTCTAGGACAGGTTTGTAAAAGCAACTTAAATGTCTTAATTGAACTAAGGTCTAATCCTGGCTTGCACTCCCTTTTACACATTTGGCTAGAATCTGCATGTGTATGCATGAGAATATGATTTATTTGTCTTTTTATTTTATTATTATGTTAACTTATTTCACTAACAGCCAAGAACAAAATTTATTCAGGTTTTAGACCAGGATTTTCCAAACTATGATTCGTTCATGAGGGCCCTGCCGAAGTAATGAAGCACTAATAATTCATTGAATCTTGAAAATGTAAAAATATAAAATAAATAGTTTTATAATGAAAACACAATAAAAAAAAAAATCTCAAAGGGGTTTGGCTGACAAAAACTTTGGTAATCCCTGTATTAGACAAATGAAGTGTGATGTGTGTTAGATACCTCGCTCCAGCGATGAGACCAGCTGGAATGATTTTGCGTGAGTTATAGAATCTCTTCCCCATGACAGCAGTAAGTGTTCCGGATGCAGCTGAGAGAGAAAAACATTGATCAACAATCACACATACTGCTCCTAGATTACTTTCTGACTTCAAAAACCATAATAATTGCTGCCCTGAAAAAAATACAAACCTAAAGACACCCAAATATTTTTTGGATCTTGTGATGTCTGGTAAGCACCGAATCCAGCCAAACCCCCAAAGAGTAGTCCTGCAGCCAGGGACGGCACACTGCCTGCAGGACAACGGAATTAAAACATAAAATGTACTAAAACACTGATTAATGGTATAAATTGTATAAAGCGGCATTAGGTATTCAGTGTACAAAACAAAGTTGTTTTTTTAACATTTAGATGTAATCCCAAGTCACATTTATTTAAATAATACTTTTAAACAATAGATGGGTTCAAAGCAGCCTGACAGTAATAAACAGGATAATAACTTGTTAATGACGAAAACTTAATCAAATATGAGACTAATCAAAATTCTGCTGTAAAGCACCTCCACAAAAAGACAATAGTATCATTATTCAGCTCAAGGCAGTTCAATGTCTGTTTGACTTAGGTTCAATAACTGTTGATGTTGCAAAATCCAATATATATATATATATATATATATATATATATAAACAATCAATGGGGTACAACAGGTCCCAAAGTGTATGACATTTTTATTGAATATAGAAGAACCAAGTTGGTTTAGATTAAAAACATATATAAACGTGGAGCATAAGTGGCATACAATCTGATCAAGCTTGTGTTTGGCTGA